>JAJQQW010000024.1:31526821-31876703 GCA_025583905.1 Ia io | reverse complement strand
TTCGTTTGTGATCTGTGTTTCCTTGTCTCCTCATTTTTGCTGCTTCCCTGAGTTGATGGGGTGGCTTTGTGTGCTAGGTGTCCTATATGGTTCAATGGGTCAGCCTCCCAGTTACCTGAGGTGGACACTCTTGGTGCACCCCTTTGTGGACTGTGTGTACAGCCTTGTTGTAGGTAAGTCTTGATTGTTGTTGGTGTCACTGGGAGGAGTTGACCTCCAGGCCAATTGGCTGTGAGGACCCGCTGTATCTATAACAGAAGAATTGCTGTGCTGGCGACACGCTTATGGGGCAGGACGTGTTCCAGTGGGGCTTTGGTGCTCAGAGTCTGCCTCTTGAATGTGTCCATTATGAGAGTAGTTGAAATCTGGTGTCATCTCACACAGACCACTAGATACACTAGCTTCTGGATCTCCAATGGGGTGCAGGCCAGCTATTGTACAAGGCCACCCAGCAGGAGCTACAGCAAGAACCACAGTTTTCTCTTTGCTTGGGGTTTGGAGGTTTTGGAGCTGTCTGACTGGAGCTGTACTTTATTTGGTTAAGCTGCAACAGGGCAGGCCATTTATATGCAAAAGCCGCTGTGCGGAGCTTGGGTGTGTTTGAAGATTGTGCGGGGCGGGGTCTCAGGGAAGGGCGGGGTCTCAGGGCATCACTAGGCTAAGGCGTGGAAAGCAGCAATGGCTCCCAGTCAGCCTTTTCTGCCTTTCCGCATTTCCAAGTCCCCACGTCCCATGCTGAAGTAAACAATGATTGCTGGACACACCATAGTAAGAAAGTCACCCTCACTTTTTGACCCAATGGCCGACAGTCCAGCTTCTCCCTGTACGAGTTTGGGTCCCCCGCGTCTGCCCAGAAACTGGATTTCAGAGTAACCGGGAGATTGTCTCCCTTCGGGTTGAAAAAAAGCTGCGTGCCCAGTCGCCCACCACCAGCCCGATTCGCGTGCCTCCCTACCTCAGCTTTTCAGCGCTTGTGCTCTTTTCTCTTTCCTTCTAGTTGCAGAACTTCCACTCTGCCAGCTTTCCCGTGGTTCTGGGTGATAGATGTTTTGTCTTTTAGTTGTAGTTTTGAAATTGTTGTGCGAGCCAGCAGTTTAGGTGTTTACCTTTGCCGCCATTTGGTTTCTCCCCTAGTGCCAAGGTTTTTATGGCATACTAATCACATAGGCATCTCCCCCATAGCATGTACCAAAATTCTAGATTCACAGAAGGAAAGCAAGTGTACAGTATGAACCACATTGGTTGTAAGAAGTATTTAGTCACAGGGAGCCACACTTATCAGTTAGAAAAAGGTGGAAACCCTCCCCAGATTCAAGTTTTCAGACACCAGCTGAAGGGTAGCCATTTAAGCAGGACTTTCTAAGGATAGCAGTCTTAGGCCCGCTGCATGGAAATTTTCTGCACAGCAGATATAGCCCTGACAGAATTTTTGGCTTTGGCCTAAAATTTTGTTTTTAAAGCAATTAATATGACAATATAACATGGTACTGGTTTCAGTTGCATCATCTATAATTGCTTGCAATGCTGGCCACTTTTGTTATTCTTGGTGAGTATTTCACAGGTATTTGTACATAAATTACTAGGACAATATTAGGCTATGATCAGCTTTCCTTTTTATCCAATTAACTACAGGCTTGGTGTACGAAATTCATGCATGAGGGGCAGTCCCCCTCAGCTCAGCCTGCAGCCTCTCCAATCTGGAACCCCTCAGATTGGGCCTAAATCAGCAGTCGGACATCCCTCTCAAAATCCAAGACCATCCCTGGCCTGTTTGGCTCAGTGGATGGAGCGTCAGCCTGTGGACTGAAGGGTCCCAGGTTCAATTCCGGTCAAGGGCATGTACCTTGGTTGTGGGTGCATCCTCAGTGGAGGGTGTGCAAGAGGCAGCTGATCTATGTTTCTCTCTCATCGATGTTTCTGAACTCTCTCTCTCCCTTCCTCTCTGTAAAAAATCAATAAAATATATTTTTAAAAATTAAAAAAAAAAATCCAAGACCAGTGGGTCCTAACTGCTCACCTGCCTGCCTGTCTGATTTCCCCCAACTGCTCCCCCTGCTGGCCTGGTTGCCCCACACAGCCTGCTGTTCAGTCATTTGGTTGTCCCTAATTACACCCCCTGCTGGCCTGGTCGCCCCATGCAGCCTGCTGTTCAGTCATTTGCTCATCCAAATGATGTCTGGTATTGAGATCCCACCTACCTTGTTCTTTCTTAGGATTGCTTCAGCTATTCAAGGTCTTTTTTTATTCCAGATGAATTTTTGGAAAATTCTTTCTTGGTCTGTGAAATATGCCATTGGTATTTTAATGGGGATTACATTGAATCTGTAGATTGTTTTGGGTAGTATGGACATTTTGATGATGTTGATTCTACCAATCCATGAACATGGTATGTTCTTCCTCTATGTCTTTTTCGAGTGTCCTGTAGTTTTTCGCATATAGGTCTTTTACCTCCTTAAGTTTATTCACAGGTATCTTAACTTTTTTGGTGCGATGGTAAATGGGATTGCTTTTTTAGTCTCTCTTTCTATAAGTTCACTATTGGTGTATAGAAATGCCATAGATTTCTCGGCATTAATTTTGTATCCTGCTACATTGCTGAATTCATTTATTAAGTCTAATAATTTTTTGATGGAGTCTTTAGGGTTTTCTATGTACAATATCATGTCATCTGCAAATAAGGACAGTTTTACTTCTTCTTTTCCAATTTGGATGCCTTTCATTTCTTCATCTTGTCTGATCGCAATGGCTAGTACTTCCAGTACTATGTTGAACAGGAGTGGTGAGAGTGGGCATCCCTGTCTTGTTCCTGTTCTTAGGGAAAATGGTTTCAGTTTTTGTCCATTGTTGGCTGTGGTTTTTTCATATATAGCTTTTATTATGTTGAAGGATGATTCTTCTATTCCCATCTTGCTGACAGTTTTTATCAAGAAAGGGTGTTGGATTTTGTCAAATGCTTTTTCTGCATCAATTGATATGACTATATGGTTTTTATCTCTCAATTTGTTTATGTGATGTATCACATTTATTGATTTGTGAATATTGTACCATCCTTGCTTCCCAGGGATAAATCCTACTTGGTCGTGGTGTATGATCTTTCTGATGTACTGCTGGATCCGATTTGCTAGAATTTTGTTGAGGATTTTGGCATCTATGTTCATGAGGGATATTGGCCTGTAATTCTCCTTCATTGTGTTATCTTTATCTGGTTTTGGTATTAGGGGGATGCTGGCTTCATAGAAGGAGCTTGGAAGCATTCCTTCTTCTTGAATTTTCTGGAATAGTCTAAGGAGGATAGCTTTTAGTTCTCCTTGAATGTTTTGTAAAACTCCCCTGCGAAGCCATCTGGCCCCGGTCTTTTATTTGATGGAAGCTTTTTGATGACTGCTTCAATTTCTTCCATAGTTATCAGCCTATTGAGATTTTTAGTCTCTTCCTGAGTAAGTTTTGGAAGGTTGTGTTTTTCTAGGAATATGTCCATTTCCTCCAGGTTGTCTATTTTGTTGGAGTAGAGTTGTTCATAGTATTTTTTGACAATCCTTTGTATTTCTGTGGGGTCTGTTGTTATTTCACCTCTTTCTTTTCTGATTTTGTTTATTTGGGTCCTCTCTCTTTGCTTTTTGGTGAGCCTGGCTAGAGGTTCATCAATCTTGTTTATCCTTTCAAAGAACCAGCTCTTGGTTTTGTTGATCTTGTGTATTGTTTTTTTGGTCTCTATGTCATTCATTTCTGCTCTGATCTTTATTATTTCCTTTCTTCTGCTCACTGTGGCCTTTTCTTGTTGCTCCCTTTCTAATTCTTTAAGTTGTTGAGTTAGATGATCTATTAACATTTTTTCTTGTTTTTTTGAGGTAGGCCTGTAGAGCTATACACTTCCCTCTCAGGACTGCTTTCATTGTGTCCCATAGGATTTGCAATGTTGTGTTTTTATTGTCATTAGTCTCCAGGATGTTTTTAATTTCTTCTTTGATCTCATTGATAACCCAATCATTGTTTAGTAGCATGCTATTCAGTTTCTAAGTGTTTGAATTTTTTGGAATATTTTTATTGTAGTTTATTTCTAATATTATGCCATTGTGGTCTGAGAAAATGCTTGATATGATTTCAATCTTTTTGAATTTGGGGAGACTTTGCTTGTTACCCAATATGTGGTCTATTTTTGAGAATGTGCCATGTGCACTTGAGAAGAACGTATATTCCATGGCTTTGGGGTGAAATACTCCGAAGATGTCAATTAGGTTCATCTGGTCTAGTGTGTCATTGAGAATTGCTGTTTCTTTCCTGATTTTTTGTCCACAGGATTTATCCATTGATGTCAGTGGTGTATTAAAGTCCCCTACTATGATTGTATTGATGTCGATCTCTCCCTTGATATCTTCCAGGAGATTTTTTATATATTTGGGCGCTCCTGCATTGGGTGCATATACGTTTACCAGAGTTATATCTTCTTGCTGGATTGCTCCCTTTAGTATTATGTAGTGGCCTTCCTTATCTCTTATTATGGCCTTTACTTTGAGGTCTATTTTATCTGATATAAGTATCGCAACCCCAGCTTTTTTCTCATTTCCATTTGCTTGAAAAGTGTTTTTCCATCCCTTCACTCTCAGTCTGTGTGAATCTTTTGCTCTAAGGTGGGTCTCTTGTAGACAGCAAATATATGGGTCATGTTTTCTTATCCATTCAGCTACCCTATGTCTTTTGATTGGTGCATTTAATCCATTTACATTTAATGTTATTATTGATAAGTACCTGTTTGTTGATATATTTTTCCTTAGTGTTTGTGTTTCTTCTTGCCTTTCTCTTTCTTCTTTTTACAGCAGCCCCTTTAGCATTTTTTGTATTGCTGGCTTGGTAGTGATGAACTCTCTTGCCCCTTTTTTGTCTGTAAAGCTTCTGATTCCACCTTCAGTTTTGAATGATAGCTTGCTGGGTATAGTATTCTTGGATTCAGTCCCTTGTTTTGCATCACTTTGTGATTATTTTGCATCACTTTGGAATATTTCATTCCATTCCCTTCTAGCCTGGTGTGTTTCTGTTGAGAAATCAGTTGATATTCTGATAGGAGAACCCTTGTAGGTAACTTTCTGTCTCTCTCTGGCAGCCTTTAAGATTCTTGCTTTGTCGTTGGTGTTTGTCAATTTAATTATGATGTGTCTTGGTGTCAGTCTTTTGGGGTTCAACTTGTTTGGGACTCTGTGTACTTCTTGGACTTGGATAGTTTTTTTCTAACCAATATCAGGGAAGTTTTCTGTCATTATTTCTTCAAACAGGTTTTCTATTCCTTGCTTCTCTTCCTCTCCTTCTTTTATCCCTATTATTTGCATGTTGTTTTGTTTTGTGTTGTCCCAAAGCTCCCTTAGGCTCTCCTCTTGCTTTTTAAGTCTTCTTTCCAGTTGCTGCTGTGTTTGTGTGTTTTTTCCTACCTTGTCTTCTAATTCGCTGATGTGGTACTCAGCCTCTTCTACTCTACTCTTTAGGCCTTCCATTGTTTTCTTTATTGCAGCTATGTCGTTCTTCATCTCCTCTTGGTTTCTTTTCATGTTGGTGACATTTTCATTCAGCTCCTTATAGTTCTCATTGAGTTGTGTGTATTTATCATCCATCCATTTAAACACCCTTATAACGAATACTCTGAATTCTTTCTCTGTTAAGCTGCTAGCCTCAAGTTCATTTAACTCCCTTTCTGGTGATTCCTCTTTTTCTTTCCTTTGGGGATTTCCTTTTTGTCTCCCCATGTTTTCCAGTAATGTTTTAATTATAGATCCAATTGCTTTGCTACCCAGGTTCTTTTGGGGATGGTGCTACTGGTGTAATCTCTAAGTTCTCCTTGGCTTGGTAACCTAGTGTAGTTCCCGACTGGAACTATTTGGGTTCTCTTGATGTAGGCCTGCGAGTTTGAGAGGCACAACTGCGGTGTCTAGAGGTCAGCAGTCATGGAGGGTAGTATCCCAATTTTTTTGTCTTGCACTCTAAATTGAAATTACAGTTGCCCAGTGGGGACTCACAGTGGCTCCAAGGAACCGTCTGTCGGGGTGATGTGATGCAGGGGGCCTGTACTCTGGAAAGGCGTGACTGTGTTGCCCAGAATTCTGTAGTTGTGGGGTGGGCAGACTCAGCTTTTGCTACTGTACCTGTGGTGGATAAGCGCTTACTCCCAGTGGCAGCTCACAGGAGCACCTGCGGAAAGATTGTCAGCGAGGCACACTGAAGCACTCTGAAGAGCCCTGGCAGTGTAACTGCGTAATTGAGGTGCCTAACTGCTAAAGGTTTTTCTTTTGGGCAGTTCCTATGGCCTCAGGGAGTATTCAGATTCTATGGTGTTAACCCTTTACACTCGCTTGCTTTTTTCTCGATTCCCTTATTCTACTCGGGATTTAATTTTTTTAAATACCCCAGATATTACAAAGTGCGGCAGTAGAATAAAAAAAAACTGGAGTTTCTTTTCATACAAACTTATTTATTTGGATTTTTTTAATATTTCAAATTATTGATACATTCAAAGAGTAATTTTAATCTCTACATCTGAGTGCAAAAGGTTAATCAGGGTAGAATCTGGGTGTGGCTATTGGTTGCCTGGAGACTGGCGGGAGAGGCTATTCAGATTCTATGGTGTTAATCAGGGTGGAATTTGGGTGTGGCTATTGGTTGCCTGGAGACTGGAGGGAGGGGCTATCTCTCAGGAGAAAATGGTGACCGGGGTTCAGATGTGACTCAGCACCAGACAGGCTTCCACTTCTCCTGGACCTGTTCGCTGCCTACTCTCCCTAGATTCCACAACTCCACCCCTTCTCCTGCACCTCAGCCACGGGTAAGTGTCTGTATCCGAAAGGTCCTACAAACTAGGTTCAGTGGAGAAAGATGCAGGCCCCGGTGTGAGGAGGGACCACGTCTTTACAAGCTCCTCTCTTGCTGGCACTGCGCGGTCGGGCAGTTAGCTATTCAGGGATGCCTTTGAGCTCAGATCCCAAATCAGACTCCAAGGTCTAAAATCTACTACCTCCCACAGTCCCGTGGACCCTTTTTCTCACAGTCAGACGCTTTGCCTGTCCTCAGGGATGCAGCTTGGCACCATGTAGTTTTCCCCTGACCTTCTGGGCTTAGGGATCCAGCAGATTCTATTGCCCAGATCCTTGTTTTACCTTTTTCCAGGAGATCTCTGCCCTTCCCAGCTGCAAACTGTCTCACCAGCCGCGTCTTCTTTGCCAATTCGGGCTGGATTCCTCTTGTTTCAGCTGCTCCCTCTATTTCCTCCTGGACAAGGATCAGGACACATCTGCCTATTCTGCCGCCATTTTGTCCTCCCCCTCAAGACTTATTTTTTAAAGCAGTTTTAGGTGCACAGTCAGATTGAGTGGAAAGTACAGTGTGTGCCCATAAACTACACAACCCCAAACCCACAGCCTTGCTCATTTTTTACATCCTGCACCAGAGAGGTACATTTTTAACAATGGATGGATGTGCACTGAAAATGTATGATGGCACATACCCACCATGACAGTATCATGTAGAATCACTTCACTATCCTAAAAATCCTCCGTGCTTTGCTTATTCTCCCCTACCTCCTCCCTAATCCCTGGAAAACACTGATCTTTCTTAGTCTCCATATATTTGCCTTTTCCTGAATATTGTATATTTGGATTCATATAGTGGTTATCTTTTTGAATGTTTAACAAATGAAAATTCCAAGGTAAATGGATGTAGTTATCCAAGATGTTTTTTTTATCTTAGTTGTTTGTTGTTGTTGTTGTTGTTCATCCACATAGGATCTGATGACATGTCCCATACCAGCTGAAAGAGAAGGATTTCTATAGGCATTTGCCACCTAAGGGAGAGGGTTGAGAAAAATGACCTATGCACTACTGCAGAGCACTAACTGTGTGGACCACCCTGCTCTATGAGGTGGGAACAGATACACTCTAGTAATGCAAGGAGACAGTCTCAAGGAGTTCTACTTTATATAACTAGAATCACAAAGTTTTTCCTGCTTATCCTGCAATATGAAATGAGGCCAGAAAGAGTCTGTTTCCTATGTGTAGCTGTGCTGCAAAGTCTAGACTCTAGAGTATTTCATCTTAAATAAAGTAGTCTTCACTGAAGAGCTAGACAATTTGTATTGTGTTACAGCAAAATAAATATACTCTCTTTTTTTTTTGCCTTACTTGAAATTAATAGATTTTTTTTTTTTTATTTTTTTTTTATTTATTTTTTTTTTTTATTTTTTTTATTGACTAAGGTATGTACATATCTTACCATTGTGTCCTCATGCCCTCACCCCCCAGAGTTTTGCGTCCATTAATGCATACAAGTCCTTTGGTTGATCTCTTATCTCCCCCCCACCTCCCTAAGCTTCCCCCTGTAATTTGACAGTCCACTTCTCTGTATCTATCTTTTTGTTCATCAGTTTATAATGTTCTTTATTATCCCATTGGTGAGGCATGTGGCATTTTTCATGCATACTGGCTTATTTCACTTAGCATAATGTCCAATTTGGTTGCTGCAAAATATTTTTTTATTTCTTTCTCATCCCTCCATCAACCCTCCGCCCACACCCCCCTATGCCTCCCTCTGAGTTCTGATTAGCTTATATTGGTGATCGAGTTGATCTCCTTTCACCCACCCTCCCCTAGCTTCCCTCTGAGGTCTGGCAGTCTGATCGATGCTTCTCTGTCTCTGGATCTGTTTTTGTTCATCAGTTTATGTTGTTCATTATATTACACAAATGAATGAGATCATGTGGTATTTGTCTTTCTCTGACTGGCTTAGTTCACTTAGCATAATGCTCTCCAGTTCCATCCATGCTGTTGCAAATGGTAAGAACTCTTTTTGACTTCAGCGTAGTATGCCATTGTGTAGATGTACCACAGTTTTTTAATCCACTCATCTGCTGATGGGCACTTAGGGTGTTTCCAAATCTTAGCTATGGTGAATTGTGCTGCTGTGAACATAGGGGTGCATATATCCTTTCTGATTCATGCTTCTAGTTTCTTGGGATATATTCCTAGAAGTGGGATCACTGGGTCAAATGGGAGTTCCATTTTCAGTTTTTTGAGGAAACTCCATACTGTTCTCCACCGTGGCTGCACCAGTCTGCATTCCCACCAGCAGTGCAAAAGAGTTCCTTTTTCTACGCATCCTCGCCAACACTTGTCGTTTGTCGTTTGTTGATGATAGCCATTCTCATGGGTGTGAGATGATACTGCATTGTTGTTTTGATATGTATCTCTCAGATAATTAGTGACTTTCAGCATGTTTTTATATGTCTCTTAGCCTTCCTTCTGTCCCCCTTCTAAATGTGTCTATTTAGGTTCGTTGCCCATTTCTTTATTGAATTGTTTATCTTCCTTTTGTTAAGTTGTATGAGTTCCCTGTAAATGTTGGAGATTAAACCCTTATCGGTGATGTCATTGGCAAATATGTTCTCCCATGCAGTGGGCTTTCTTGTTGTTTTGTTGATGGTTTCTTTTGCTGTGCAAAAGCTTTTTATTTTGATGTAGTAGTCCCATTTGTTTATTTTCTCTTTAGCTTCCATTGCATTAGGAGCATTGTCAGTGAAGAAGTTCTTTCGGCATATGTCTGAGATTTTTCTGCCTGTGGATTCCTCTAGTATTTTTATGGTTTCCCGTCTTATGTTTTAGTCCTTTATCCATTTTGAGTTTATTTTTGTGTATGGTGTAAATTGATGGTCCAGTTTCATTTTTTTTGCATGTATCTGTCCAATTTTCCCAACACCATTTATTGAAGAGACTATCTTGACTTCATTTTATGTTCATGCCTCGTTTGTCAAATATTAATTGGGCATCGTGATTTGGGTCGATTTCTGGGTTCTCTATTCTATTCCATCGATCTGTATGTCTGTTCTTGTGCGAGTACCGAGCTGTTTTAAGAACAGTGGCTTTGTAATACAGCTTGATGTCTGGTATTGAGATCCCACCTACTTTGTTCTTCTTTCTCAGGATTGCTTCAGCTATTCGAGGTCTTTTTTTGTTCCAGATGAATTTTTGGGAAGTTATTTTTAGGTCTGTGAAATATGCCATCGGTATTTTAATGGGGATTGCAAATATGCCATTGGTATTTTAATGGGGGTTGCATGTTATTTATTTCTGCTGTGATCTTTATTATCTCCTTCCTTCTGCTCACTCTGGGCTTTTCTCATTGCTCTCTTGTTGCCCTGGGTAGTATGGACATTTTGATGATGTTGATTCTACCAATCCATGAACACGGTATGTTCTTCCATCTGTTTATGTCTTCCTGTATGTGTTCTTTCAGAGTCCTGTAGTTTTTTGCATATAGATCTTTTACCTCCTTAGTTAAGTTTATTCCCAGGTATCTTAATTTTTTTGGTGCGATGGTAAATGGGATTGCTTTTTTAGTCTCTCTTTCTATAAGTTCACTATTGGTGTAAAGAAATGCCATAGATTTCTTGGCGTTAATTTTGTATCCTGCTAAATTGTCAAATTCATTGATTAAGTCTATTAGTTTTTTGATGGATTCTATTGGGTTTTTTATGTACAATATCACGTCATCTGCAAATAAGGACAGTTTTACTTCTTCTTTTCCAATTTGGATGCCTTTTATTTCTTCTTCTTGTCTGATCGCAATGGCTAGTACTTCCAGTACTATGTTGAACAGGAGTGGTGAGAGTGGGCATACCTGTTTTGTTCCTGTTCTTAGGGGAAATTGTTTTAGTTTTTGTCCATTGAGTATGATGTTGGCTGTGGGTTTTTCATATATGGCTTTTATTATGTTGAGGTATGATCCCTCTATTCCCATCTTGCTGAGTGTTTTGATCAAGAAAGGGTGTTGGATTTTGTCAAGTGCTTTTTCTGCATCAATTGATATGATTATGTGATTTCTATCTTTCAATTTGTGTATGTGATGTATCACATTTATTGATTTACGGATATTGTACCATCCTTGCATCCCTGGGATAAATCCTACTTGGTCATGGTGTATAATCTTTCTGATGTATTGCTGGATCTGATTTGCTAGAATTTTGTTGAGGATTTTGGCATCTATGTTCAGGAGGGATATTGGCCTATAATTCTGGTTCATTGTGTTGTCTTTATCTGGTTTTGGTATTAGGGTGATTCTGGCTTCTTAGAAGGAGCTTGGAAGTGTTCCTTCCTCTTGGATTTTTTTGAATAGTCTGAGGAGGATAGGTTTTAGTTCTTCCTTGAATGTTTGGTATAACTCTCCTGAGAAGCCATCTGGCCCTGGGCTTCTGTTTGCTGGGAGTTTTTTGATGACTGCTTCAATTTTTTTTCCATAGTTATCGGCCTATTGAGATTTTTAGAATCTTCCCGATTGAGTTTTGGAAGGTTGTATTTTTCTAGCAAAATGTCCATTTCCTCTAGGTTGTCTAATTTGTTGGAGTAGAGTTCTTCATAGCATTTTTTAAGAATCCTTTGTATTTCTGTGGGGTCTCTCATTTCTGATTTTGTTTGAGTCCTCTCTGTTTGCTTCTTGGTGAGTCTGGCTAGAGGTTCATCAATCTTGTTTATCCTTTCAAAGAACCAGCTCTTGGTTTTATTGATCTTTTGTATTTTTTTTTTTTGGTCTCTATGTTATTTATTTCTGCTCTGATCTTTATTATTTCCTTCCTTCTGCTCACTCTGGGCTTTTCTTGTTGCTCTCTTTCTAATTCTTTGAGTTGTAGAGTTAGATGATTTACTACCATTTTTTCTTGTTTTTTAAGGTAGGCTTGTAGAGCTATAAACTTTTTTTTTTTATCCATTCCCTCTCAGGACTGCTTTCATTGTGTTCCATAGATTTTGGATTGTTGTGTTTTTGTTGTCATTAGTTCCCAGGATGCTTTTAATTTCTTCTTTGATCTCTTTGGTAACCCAGTCATTATTTAATAGCATGCTAATTAGCTTCCTCTTTTTTTGAGATTTTGGGATTGTTTTTATTGTAGTTTATTTCTAATTTTATGGCATTGTTGTCTGAGAAAATGCTTGGTATTTTTTTCAATCTCTTCTTGAATTTGGCAAGACTTTGCTTGTGAAATGTCATATGTGGTCCTTTTTTTTTAAAATGTCCCATGTGCACTTGAGAAGTGCACATATTCTGTGGCTTTGGGTGAAATGTTCTGAAGATGTCAGTTAAATCCATCTGACCTAATGAGTCATTTAGGATTACTGTGTCTTTGCTGAATTTTTGCCTAGAGGATTTATCCAGTGATGTCAGTGGGGTATTAAAGTCTCCTACTATGATTGTATTGTTGTCGATCTCTCCCTTGATATCTTCCAGTAGTTTTGGTATGTATTTGGGTGCTCCTGCGTTGGGTGCATGTATGTTTATTTTGGTTATATCCTCTTGTTGTGTCGATCCCTTTAGTATTATAAAGTGACCTTCCTTATCTCTTGTTATGTCATTTACTTTGAAGTCTATTTTGTCAGATATAAGTATTGCTACCCCAGGTTTTTGCAATTTCTATTTGCTTGAAAGATTTTTTTTCCATCCCTTCACTTTCTGGCCTGTGTGAGTTTCTTGTTCTGAGATGGGTCTCTTGTAGACAGCATATATATGGGTACTCCCTTGTTTTTTTTTAACTCCATTCAGCCATTCGATGTCTTTTGATTGGAGCATTTAGTCCATTTACATTTAAAGTTATTACTGAAAGGTATTTGTTTGTAGTCATATCTATTTTTGTGTCTGTGTCCCTTTCGATTCCTCTTTTTGGGGTCTTTTTTTTCTGCTTTTTGAATTGTAAATCTTTATTCTTTCAGATTATTACAATTGTTTTCTGTCATTTTTTTCCCCCAATAGGCCTTCAATATCCTGCTCTCTCTCTCTTCTTCTGGCCCCCCCAAAAATCCCAGATGTTGGTACCTTTAGCCAGTCCCAGAGGCTCCTTACACTATCCTCATACTTTTGGATTCTTTCTTTCTTTCTGCCTCTCTGGTTGGGTGTTTTTTTGCTTCCTCATATTCCAGATCTTTGGTTTGACTCTTGGGGTACACTACTTTGATCTACTACAGTTTGAGTTTCTGTATATTCTTTATTTCAGACAGTGTATAATTTAATTTCTGACTGGTCCTTTTCATTTTTTTTTTTGCATTCTCATTAAGGTCCTTGAAGGTCTCTTCAAGTTTCTCAGCGGTTTTTAGAAGATTTTGAGTAACTCCTTATACTTTGTGGTTCTGAACTCTGTGTCTTCCAGTAGTTTACTTTCCTCCATTCTCCCATTCTTGACATGCTCACTTTGTGTCCTTTCTTTTTTTGGCTGCCCCCCTGTGTGTTGATGGTGTGGCTTTGTGTGGTAGGTGACCTAAAGGGGCCAGTAGCTCAGCTTCCCCAATCACCCGAGGTGTTTGCTCTTGGTACACCCCTTTGTGGGCTGAGTGAAAAGTCTTGGTGTAGTTAAGCCTTGATTGTTGTTGGTACACTGGGAGGAATTGACCTCCAGGCCAATTGGCTGTGGGGACCCGCTGTTTCTATAATGGAAGAACTGCTGCGCTGGAGACACACTTATGGTGCAGGCCTTGTTTCAGTGTGGCTTTGGTGCTCACTGAGTCTGCCTCTTGAATGTGTCACTTATGGATGCGAGGAGTTGAAATCTGGTGTCTCACACTGACCACTAGATACACTGGCTTCTGGATCTCCACTGGGGTGCAGTTCAGGGCTCTCTTGCTGTCTGAGGCCACCCTGCTTTGAGCTACAGTTGCCCTTACATTTTAATTATGATCCTCCTGTGTGGTCCTCTTTGGGAGGCTTTGGAGCTGTTCTGTGCGCTTTGGACTTGTAAGTCTGCTTCTTTAAACTGCAATAGAGAAGGCCATTCATTCATATTCTTCAAAAGCCACTTCTTGGATCTTGCTCTGTTTGTTCTTCTGGGGTGGAGTCATAATTCTGCATTGGTAGGCTTGCAGTTGGCAAGGCTTCTTACACTATCTTCAACTTGAGCCATCTCTTTTTCTCTTTTCTGATTGAGTGTTTTTTGCTTCTTGTGCCCCAAATCTTTGACTTCAATCTTGCGTTCCTCTAGTCTGCAACCTTGGGTCTCTGTATATTATTTTTTATTTCAGTCAGTGTATGTTTAATTTCTAGTTGGTCCTTTTTCATATCCTTGAGGGTGTCGTTAAATTTATCGGCCTTTTCTAGGAAATTCTTGAAAAACCTTATAACCGTGGTTTTGAACCCTATATCACTTTTTCAGTCGTTTGTTCTCCTCCATTTCTTTCATTTGTCTCTGTTTCTTTGACTCTGCATTTTTGCTGATTCCCTGAGTTGGTAGGGTAGCTTTGTGTGCTAGGTTTCCTATATGGCCCAGTGGGTCAGCCTCCCAGTTACCTAAGGTGGGCACTCTTGATGCTCTCCTTTGTGGACTCTGTCCCTCCAGGATCCTTGTTGTAATTTAAGTCTTTGATTTTTGTTGGTATCACCAGGAGGAATTGACCTCCAGGCCAATTTGGCTGTATTAGTTGTGTCTTTTGCTGGGATATGTTTCTGTATTGGAGACAGCCTTATAGGACCCACTTGCAAAATTGAAAAAAGCCTGGTGTGCTCAGCTTCTGGAATTTGGGGAGTCTTTGGCTGAGAAGACAGTCTTGGCTTCCCATCAGCCCTGCCCTTTCGCATACGCCTCCAGACCTCTGCCTTCCACAGATCCCCTGAGTTTCCGCCTGACAGTCCAGATTCCCCCTGTAAGAGCATGGGTACCCTAGAGGCTCGCCCGGAACAGGGTTTCAGTGCAGTTGGAACTGGGATTCAGTGCAGTTGGAAGGGTGTCAGTGCAGTAAGGAGCTTCTGACTCCTTCCACTATGGAAAGCCTGCAGCAGCCTCCGCAGTGAGACCTCTCTGTGTGCACTCACGCATGCGTGCGCCTACAGACCCCTGCCTGCCGCAGTTTCCATGAGCCTCTGAGTCTCCGTGTGCCTTTCTCTACAGTATTATGAAGTCTCCACCCGTATGAGCTTGTTATGGCATTTACTTTGGGTCTTTTTGGTCAGAGCTGGGGTTCAGTGCAGTCGGGGGCTGCCTTCCCCCCATTCGCATTTGCCTGAAAGATACTTTTCCATCCCTTCCTCTTTCAATCATGTCTGTACATCTCTTGTTTTGAGTAGGTCCTCTGATCCATGAGCTTTTCAGCCAGCTTTCCTGTGGTTTTGGATGATGTCCATTCTGTCTTTTAGTTGGTGCTTTGAAATTGTTGTGCAAGGCAGCAGTTTAGGTGCTTACCTAGGCCACCATCTTGGTTTCTTCTTATTTCTTCTTTTTACAGTATTCCCTTTAGCATTTCTTGCATTGCTGATTTGGTGGTGATAAACTCCCTTAGCCTTTTTTTTGTCTGCGAAGCTCCTGATTTCCCCTTCAATTTTGATTGATAGTCTTGCTGGATAGAGTATTCTTGGATTCAGTCCTTTGCTTTGCAACACTTTGTATACCTCTTTCCATTCCCTTCTAGCTTGATGTGTTTCTGTTGTGTAATCATTTGATAATCTGATGGTGTTCCTTTGTAGGTAACTCTCTGTCTCTCTCTAGCCGCCTTTAAGATTCTCTCTTTGTTGTTTATATTTGCCATTGAAATTATGACGTGTCTTGGTGTGGGTCTTTTGGGGTTGATCCTGCTTGGGACTCTCTGTACTTGTGTAACTTTTTTCTTCCCAATATCTGGGAAATCTGTTATTATTTCTTCAAATATATTTTTTAATCATTGCTTCTCTTCTTGTCCTTCTGACAGCCCTATTATACGTATGTTACTTCGTTTCATGCTGTCCCAAAGCTTCCTTAGGCTTTCCTCCTGCTTTTTAATTTTTTTCTCCAATTGCTGTTCAGATTGAGCTTGTTTCTGTACCTGATCTTCTAACTCACTAATTCGGTTCTCTGCTTCTTCTAGTCTACTGTTGAAACGTTCCATGTTGATTTTGATTATAGCTATATCACTTTTCATTTCTTCCTGATTCTTGCATAGGTTGTTGATTTTCTCATCCATCCTATGTATAAATTCCACAACCATTAATCTGAATTCTTTTTCGGTCATGTTGCATGCTTCAATTTCACTAATTTCCTTTCTTGTTGACTCCTCATTTTCTTTCCTCTGGGGATTGTGTCGTCTCCCCATTCTGACTATCACCAAAAGGTTCAAGCTTCAATTTGCATAGACCTGGGCCGTGTTCCGTGGGAACTTCGCACCACCCAAGTTTCACGGAAGTGCTCTGACACTAGGACGTGTGGCTGCCTTGGGTTGGTGGGAACCAGGCTTGCCCAGGGTCAGTGTCCCCAGTGTTCAGTGTGGTCTCGTGTGCGCACTTAGAATCAGGGACTCTGCCTGCATCACACTGTTGGTGTGTGCCGAAAATGAGTCCCTTATCACGTGCCAGGAGTCAGAGTTTCCCTGTGTCTGCACCAAGAATCGAGTGTCAGAGTCTCTGTTGCCTTGTGCGGCTTCTCGCTGAGAATCAGGGTCCCTGTGTGTGCATGCACCAAGAATTGGAGTCACTGGCTCTTAGTGTGAATGCGCTGTGAGTCAGGGATCCCAGGTGCACACGGTAAGAAACAGAGTCAAGTCGGTGGTGCTCAGTGCTGCCTCTTGTGGGGAGAATTTGGGTCCTCGTTACCATGGGGGACTGGGTTGCACAATAGCTCTGTGACGTGCCTGCGCTGCGGAAACCTGACTTCGTGTGCGCTTTTCTGGAATCAAAGTCAGGTGGCACTGCTGCCCTGCGTGGGCTTGGGGTTTGGTCGCCTAATTGCATTGCGGAGAGCAGATTCCAGTCTCTCAAATTCCAGTAGCAGTGCTGGGGTCCATGCACGCTCTCTCTACTGAGCCAAACCGGCTAGGGCTTCGGGCACTCTCAAATTCCCCGAAGGGAAGCTGCGTCCCACACGCCAAATTCTCCGAAGGGGAGCTGAGTCCCGTGCACGCGCTCAATTCCCGTAGGGGCGTTGCAGCTTGGGCGAGGGGCGGGTCTATCAGTTACTATGGCGCTATCCACGAGCCTGTGGGGAGGGGGATAGGCTCTTTGACTCACAGAAATCTGCTGCTGGGAAGTCTGGATATTTGTTGTCTGTTGATCTGAAGCTGTGGTCGCAGTTCTCTGTCCCCAGTGGCTGCAGGGTCCTGGTTTGTGTCTGAGGCCAGGATCCTAGTCTCAAGCAGCTCTGTTTCTCAAGATGGCATGGTCTCCATGCCCTGCACTGGCTGCCCAGAAGTGCCCGCTTTGTACGCGGGGCTCCAAGGTCTATGACTGCCCGGTTTGACAGCCCCTTGGAGGACCTGCAGAATCTAACTGTCCCTAGCTCATGCACACACACACACACCACACATCTACACTCTCCTCTATGGGTTCCTCACTCTCTCACACACTCTCCCTCCCTACCTTCCTGCCGGTCGCCATCTTGCTCCCTCAGTGTACTCTCTTCTAACTGCTGCTAACAGGAGGAGTCCAGAAAACTCAAGCTATTTAAGTTTGACATGGTTAGTCTATGATGCTGCTTTCATTTATGACATAATTTTCTATCAGTCCTATGGGGTTTGTTTAGGATTACGTTCATTGTACATAGCAGTGCACAGGAAGGTATCAAACTTTGATACATCCCATTTTTCTGTATTTAAAAAGAGAAAGTAAACGTTCTTATGTATTAATGGCCTACCAATAATATGATTAATGTTTACTCTAGTATAGTCTTCAGGTGTGGCCCCGAAGTTATACTTTCAAACAATGTATTAGTCCAGTACTTTTAGAGTCCTGCATTTTTATTGCTTTAAAATGTATTTTACTTTTTTTTAAAAAAATAGTTGTTGATACCTCTGAAGAAGACTCTTCAAGCAGGTAGGATTTTATGGATTTTTAAAAATTATATGCTCACTAAGAAAATGCAGAGAAAACACACTAACATTTCTAGAGTGCTCTACTGTGGGCTATACCCTGTACTATGTAATTAACCTGTGTTGTAGAGTCATCGCAATAGCTTGGCAAAATAGCTGTGCTAATGTAGCCTACTTTTTATCAATGAGGCAACTGTGATTCAGGGAGTTGGATGAATTGACCCATGATTCCATAGTTAGCAAGGGGCTGGGCCATGATTTGACTGGCAAACAGCTTGGCTTCCAAATGATTCTGTTGTCCCTCAACATAACAGATAAGTTTCTGTGAACCTCTGCCGTGGAGATAAAGTTGCCAACCAGATTATCTCAGAAAATCAAATCTGATTGTGTGTTAACTCGGGTTTAGAGTTTTTCTAAGAGGCCCAGGGAGTCTAAACATTTATCTTACTCTCCTCGACAATTATAGTGGTAAATAGGACCTTGTTTTTCCCACCAAAGCTTTTAGGGCCCATGTGGGTTCACTATGGCCACAGAACCAAAGGTTTTACCTAAGTAAGGTCTAATCAGGCAAGGGTTTTTAGGTAAAAGGATATCTATTCTTCTTGGAATGAATTATTTATCTCTAAGTAAAGAATATCTATGTGGAGATCATGTTATCTTAATTAAATGAAGCATATGTTTAGAGGATATTTCTAATTGATTTCTCTAATTACTGACTTCCCAGTCTGGTTTTCTCTTTAGGCTAGTACCTTTGCCTAGTTGTATGAGGTTTTTTCTTTGTTCCTATAGTCTTTTTTCCCCCTCTTGCATGAGTTCTTGATTTATTTTATTTTATTCTCTGCTTTCATTGGTGTTTCTTTCTTTGTGTTGTTTTTTCCCCCAATTCTGCCAACTATGGTGTTCTCCATTTTTCTATAGACAGAATCAAAGACACATAGAATTTCATAATTTTAAGGAAGCCTAGCAATTAATTAAACAAAACCTTCTCTAGTACTTCAACCTGTGTTTGACATTCTGGCCAAGTGGTTGTTCACATGGAGTATTGGAAGCACATTAAGGTGACTCACTGAGATAATAATAAGTGCTGGAACAGAGATGTAAATTCAGTTTGCTAAATGCAATGCTTTTCCCTTTATTTTCATTCCATAGGTGAGTTTTCATAATAGAAATATAGGGAGTGGGTTGTGAACACAGTCAATAGAGGATAAGAATGGAACTAGCAGGGAATCCCAAGTTTCCAGCGGAACAACACTGGGTTGGGTGTGAAATAAGAGTTTTGGAAAAGAGATGAAAATATTGAAGTTTATGACAAGATAAAGATAAGTTTTCAGAAGAAGGACACTGAATGTGGGTTGTTCTCCAGAAAGGTAGATTAAAATATGGGGCTCAAGGATGTCCTGAAGATGTTGCTTCTCTTTTGCTTGGTTGTTCAATTGGAGGAATTAGCAGCATTCAAGGTTTCTTTAGAAAAATATGAAAAGAATTTGAGCCACTGGAAAGATCCTTTTGATCGCATAAAGGACTATGGTCTCGTCTACCTGACTCACAGAGTGGGGCTTAGGTCCCCTTGAGTCCTAGGGAATGGAGATTGCTGAACTACATAGATCTGTGGCCCAAGGCAGGTGTCTTCTCCCCTTTACCTGGTTTGCCAATTACCTGATGTGCTTCCCATGTACATGGAGGGTTGGGCCGGGGTAGGACTAGATGTCAAATCAGAAATGGAGTTGGGTAACACTAAAACCTTTTTGTAAATAGAGCCCCACCATTAATTATAACAAGAATGATTATTTGATATGCAGATAGCTTCTCTTTCACTTAAATTTTTTGTTGCTTGTTTTAAAGAAATGAACTCACTCATTTTTGTTGTATATTTTACTGTAAAGACTTTGCAGCAAATCTGGCATTGATGATTCAAGGCCTACATCACACAATGAAGACTTGAAGGTAAAGTGCTCCCTTGTGAAATTAATTGTCCTGCTGTCAATTTAATTTTGTGTGGCCCTTACTCTTATAATTTTGTAGCGGCCTACCTATCATTGATTTATGTTAGTAATGCAAAATTAGTCTTTTTATTGTTAAATTCTTAACCGAGATATGCCTTTTTAAAAATTGATTTGAGAGAGGGAGAGAGAGAGAAAGAGAATCATTGACATGAGAGAGAAACATGGATTGGTTTCCTTCCCCATGGGCCCCAACTGGGATTAAACCGACAACCTGTGTATGTGCCCTGACTGAGAATTGAATTCGTAACCCTTTAGTACATGGGACATCGCTCCAACCAACTGAGCAATACAGGCCAGGAAAGAAAATATGTTTATTTTATTGTGTGATTCCTTTTATATGTCATTTCCACAATAAGTGACTACCTAGAGGCAGAAATCAGAGACTGCGGTGGGGGAATAGGGAGTTCCCATTTCATGAGAATGAAGTACCCTTCTGGAATGATGAAAATTTTTGGAACTAGATAGAGGTCATCATTGTACAACATTGTACATGTATCAATTTTTTCACTTTAAAATGGTTTATTTGATTTTTGGTGAACTTTACTCACTACAAAAAGAATACTCTCATAATAATAATTAATTGATCAAATTAAGATCATGTTACACCTTTAAAGCAATCCAATAGGCTCATGTAAAACAGGTCTTCTGGTGAAAGGTTACATTGTTAATTTGAGATGCTTCTTGTTTCTTGAGGTAGGCCTGCATTGGTTTGAATTTCCCTCTTAGGATTGCTTTCACTATGTCCCATAAATTTTGATTTGCCATGTTCTCATTTCATTTATCTCAAGGTATCTTTTGATTTTTCTCCTTGATATCATTGTTAACCCATTCCCTGTTTAGTAACAGGTTATTTAGCCTCCGTTTGTTTGAGTGTTTTCTGTGTGTGTGTGTGTGTGTGTGTGTGTGTGTGTGTGTGATTGATTTGTAGTTTGATAACACTATAAATGTGGTTGGAGAACATGTGTGAAATGATTTTAATCTTTTAAAAATTACTAAGGCTTTTTTTTTATGATCTTACATGTGGTCTACCCTAGCAAATGTTCCATGTGTACTTGAAGAAAATGTATTCCTTGCAGTGTTACAGTGTAATGCTCTGAAAAAAAATCAATGAGATTTATCTGGTAAAATGTGTCCTTTAAGGGTGCTGTTATCTTTTTTTATTTCTTTTGGAAGATATATCCATTGATGTCCATGGGGTGTTAAACTCCCAACTATGATTATATCAATATTTGCTCTATCAATATTAGGTGCTCTTTTTTAATTAGGTGCATTTCTTTTTTTCTTTTTACAAAAAGGTTATTTTTTATTGATTTTTTTTTGGATTGATCCCATTATCATTATACCAGAGGCCAGGTGCACGACATCCCCATGGGCATGGCAACCAAGGTACATGCCCTTGACCAGCCTGGGACCTTTCAGTCGCAAGCCGACGCTCTATCCACGTTTCGGCGGGGCTGATTGGGCTAGGTGACCTGGGAGAGAGGCCACAGTTGGTTGATGGGCTAGCCCTGCCCTTGGTTGAACTCACAGTTGAACTCCCGGTCGAATTCCCGGTCCAAGGGACAATTTGCATATTAGCCTTTTATTGTACAGGATAATGACCTTCTTTGTCTCTTGTTATAGCCTTAGTTTTAAATTCCATTTTACCTGATATAATTATTGCTATCCATCATTTTTTTTTTTTTTTTGGTTTATATTTTGAAAAAAATTTTAATTTATTTTTTTCACTTACTGATTTACGAGAGTGAGACCAAAGGAGAGATACAAAGAAAGTGTGTGTGTGTGTGTGTGTGTGTGTGTGTGTGTGTGTGTGTGAGAGAGAGAGAGAGAGAGAGGAGAGAGACACACAGAGAGAAACATTGATTTGTTGTTCCTCTTAATTATGCATTCATTGGTTACTTCTTGTATATGCCTTGATGAGAGATTGAACTTGCAAACTTTGTGTATCGGGACAATGCTCTAACCAATTGAGTTACCATGCCAGGGCCTTTTTAATTTGCATTTTCAAGAAATATAATTTTCCATCCCTTTGCTTTCAGTCTGTGTGTATCTTTCACTAAGGTTGGTCTGTTGTAGACAGCACATGTAGGGGTCTTATTTTCTTATCCATTCATCTATTTGATGCCTTTTGATTGGAGCATTTAAACCATTTACAATTAAAGTGATAATTGATAGGTACATACTTTTTGCCATTTTATTCTCTATAATTATATTTCCTATCTTTTTTCCCTTTTTCTTTCTGTAGAAGTCCCTTTAACATTCCCTTTAATACTATTATTTTTTTTTTTATTTTTATTATGAACTTCTTTAGCTTGTGAGGGAAGCTCTTTATTTCTCCTTCAATTTTTAATAATAGCCTTGCTGGGTAGAGTAGTATTGGATGTAGGTATATGGGACTCTCTTTGTGTCCTGCACTTGTGGTCCTTGTTTTTCACCAGGTCAGGGAAGTTTTCAGCCATTATTTCTTCAAATAGGTTCTCAATTTTTTGCACTCTCTCTCCTCCTTCTCTTACCCCTACAATGTGGATGTTACTATGGTTTGTGTTGTCCCTGAAGTCATTGAAACTAGCTCATTAAAAAAAAATTTTTTTTTTACTGCTCTAATTGGGTGCTTCCTGCTACCTTGTCTTCTAAATCAAATATCCTATTCTTTGCTTCACTTAATCTGCTGTTGACTTCTAATCTGCTGTTGTCAAACTTCGCCAAAAAATTCCTTCTAGTGTATTCTTCATTTCAGATATTGTATTCTTCGTTTCTGAGTGGTTATTCTATGTGGTTTCTTTGTCCTTTTTTATACTTGCCATCTCTGTGTTGAAGTTATTACTACGTTCCTTGAGCATCTTTGTAACCGTGTTCTTGAATTCTGTATCTTATGCATATTTTCCCTCCAATTCATTTAGTCCTTTTTTTTCTTAGAATTTCTTCTATTCTTTCATTTGGGGCATATTTGACTCCCAATTTTGGCTGCCTCTCGCTGTTTGTTTCTGTATATTAGTTAGATCTGCTTTGCACCCTAGTCTTGGTACAATGGCCTTATGTATTAGGTGTCTTTGGATCTCATTGGCACATTCTTTCTGGTCACCTCAGTTAGGTGCTCTTGGAATGTCACTTGTGTGTGAAACCTTCTTTTGTAAAGCCTTGATTGCTGTTGGCCTGTTTGTGGATGGGGTTGATCTTCAGGCTGGCTGACTACAAACAGTATACATACAAGCTGCTGTGCAAAGGCTGACCCCATGTTGAGCAATTCATGCCGGCTCGGTTTGCTGTATGCCCAGATCTTCATTTGTGTGTTCTGCTTGTGGATCTAATTGGGTCATGCTCTGAAGTTCCCTCCCCAACCCTTGGGTGTGTTGGTTCTGGGGCCTCTTGGAAGGGACTCTGCTGCAAGTCAATGTCAGTCTCTGCCTGTGTGGAGCTACCTGAGTGGAGCTATAAGGAGATCCAGTATTTGTGACTGCCTCTGCTGGGCCAGGGGGCACCTGGGAGGGGCCAGCTGCACAGCAATGCCTCCTTCCACCAGCGTTAAGCCCATGGGGCAGCTGAGCAAAAAGTCCAAGTCACTTGGAGACCTACCTGTGCCTACCAGCTTTCTGCTGGGGTCATTCACTGAAAAGAGTTCCCATTGGTATGTGAGTTGCATGAGGTAAGTGACTCATCAGGTAGGTGCACGTGGTGTTTACCATGTTGATACAGGTTCAAACTCGGTTTCATTTTTGGGTGTGAGGCCACTCAGCACAAGTCCCAGGGTACACAAATGCCACTTATCACCCACCAGGTATCCGTGGACTGTTGTGGTATGGTGGGGCCTCAGGAAGACATTAGGGGAAGGCTATCAAAATTCATCGAGGCCCAAAGACCAAGATTTGGCTGTATGAAGTGAGAGCTCAGCACTGGAATGGTGGCTTTAGTTAGATCAGCAAGGGAATAAAGACCCCCAACCCAAAGTCACACGACTCAGTCTCTGTCACCCCGGAGTACACCCAGACCTGCTTAAGAGATCTCCATGAAACACCATGGGCCCACACTCCTTTGCAGTATATGTAGCTCCACAGGACTGGGGACCAGGATTCAGGACAATGGTCTAGTACATTCCCCAGGCCGAGGCCATAAGGAAGGGAGGGCTTGACCCAGGGGTGGTGGCATCTGTGGGCATTGTGGGAGAGGGACTCAGCACAGGGAGGGCACCCAGAGGCCATCCCCTCAGCTCTCTCTCCCAGAGCCACACAAAGCAGCCTCCTCACATGACTCCCAGGCCACTCTCAGACCCCCTTTCTTCATAGGCCCAGGGTAGGTGGTGGGAAGGATACTTGTGTGCTGGCCCTTATGAGGGCTCCTGGGTTTCTAGTAGACTCCCACCTCTTCCCGGAGAGCAGAATCCCTGCTGATTTTCACAGCCAGATGTCCTGTGGGGTCCTCTTCCAGGCGCTGGCTCTCAGGGCTGGGAGCCCAGCGTGGGGTTGCGACAACATGCTCCTCAGGGGGACCATTGCACTGAGACATGCCTCTGCATTCTCAGCCACCACAAGTGAATGCAGGACCAGCCCTTTTTGAATCTCTGTCCTTCCTACCAGGCTTCTTCTGTAGATCCTTGGTTATAAGCCTGACATTCAGCTAGTCTTCAGTTGGTTATTCAGGGTAGTAGTTACATAATTGAGTTGTAATTCCAATCTGGTCCGTGAAGAAAGTAAGTGTAACTTTCACCTCCTTTGCCTCCATCTTGGATCACCCTAAAAAATTCTGAAATGCACTGCAGGGGCTCACTATTTAGGATATGGTGAGGTGAAATATTTTAAGTGAGGAAGGCATTGTAATGTTAAAATTCAGCTGCTAATTTATTTCTAATAGATTTAGCATCCAGTGAATTCTTTGGTTCCAATAGTGTTACAATTAGTTGAGGGCACATGTTTTTATTTTAATTTAGACCAAGGCAAGTCGTTCTTTCTTCCTTTCTTTCTTCCTTTCTTCCTTCCTTCCTTCCTTCCTTCCTTCTTCCTTTCTTTCCTTCTTTCTTCTTTCTTTCCTTTCTTTCTTTTTCTTTCTTTCTTTCTTTCTTTCTTTCTTTTCTTTCTTCTCTTTCTTTCTTTCTTTCTTTCTTTCTTTCTTTCTTTCTTTCCTTCTTTCTTTCCTTCTTTCTTTCTTCCTTCTTTCTTTCTTCCTTCTTCTTTCCTTCCTTCCTTCTTCCTTCCTTTCCTTCCTTTCCTTCCTTCCTTCCTTCCTTCCTTCCTTCCTTCCTTCCTTCTTCTTCTTTCCTTCCTTCCTTTCCTTCTTTCTTCCTTCCTTCCTTCCTTCCTTCCTTCCTTCCTTCCTTCCTTCCTTCCTTCCTTTTCTTTCTTCCTTCCTTCCTTCCTTCCTTCCTTCCTTCCTTCCTTCCTTCCTTCCTTTCCTTCTTTTCTTTCCTTCCTTCCTTCCTTCCTTCCTTCCTTCCTTCCTTCCTTCCTTCCTTCCTTCCTTCCTTCCTTCCTTTTTCCTTCCTTTTTTTTTTTTTTTTTTTTTTACTTCTCAGTTACAATTCATTGATTTGGGGAATAGCTAGTCATAGATTAAGAATTCTAACAGTTAATTTTAAATTAAATTCTAATTTCTCTTTGTCCATACTTGATTACTTAAGCATAAAGTTATTTCAGAAACACGTACCCCGACAGCAAAGACATCTAAAAATCAAAGCAAGCATCTGGAAAAAATGTCTCAAGAATCACAAATAAATAGGGCATGTGACAAAGAGGATACATCTGCGTATTCAGGAAAATCTTCTGTGCAAAAGGATGAGGAAATATGCATCAAAAAAGGCAAATTAGAACAGAGGAAGAATTTACAACTTTCCAAAGATGAGTCAAAGCAGAAGTCACATGAATTTTCTGCAAAATTCAAAACGACTGATTGTCCTGAGGAAGGGCCACTAGGTGATAACTCTAAAGGAGGAGCAAGCTTAAGACAAATGTCTTCTAATTTGACAAATAAAATGCTTGATTCTGATGGAAAAGATGCATTTGGAAAGTCTATCTCTGCAGCATTACAAACATTTCGTGAACGAGAAGAAACCACTTTCAAAATTCTCTCTCCATCTCCTGCAGACCCTACGTCCCCAGAAGACTCTTCGTGGTCATCTTCTGCTGAGTTTTCTTTAAGAGAAAAGGAATTACACTCTGAAAATGATCAGAAACCTCATGCCGAACATGTCTTAAACAAAAATGAGAGTTTTTATAATGAAACAGAAAATAACAAAGTAAGGACCCCAGTAGTTACATCTGGAGTGAAAGAAGACCAAGAGTTGGCTATGCAGATGACAAAAAATATGAACCCAAATACCCTGGATTGGAAATTAGGCGTCGGACCTGCACCTCAGTCTCGTGATCCGAAAAGCCATCTTGAATCGCAGCGTCCCTGCCGCAATGAAACAAAACTCATCATTGAAATAAAAGGCCACGATAAGCCTGCTGTTACAAATACTTACAAGGAAACAAAGCCAAATCAAGACTTGTTCCAGAAGCCATTATCTGCAGATCATGGTAGTGCCAATTATTGTAAAACCATGGACTCTAAATTAAAAGATAAGAGTTCCTCTGCACTGCACAATGGCAGAACACCTGGAGCAAAAGTAATTGAAGAACTACAGCAAGACATACAAAGGCTTAAGATTGACGTAGACACGTTAAAAGTAGAGCGCCTGGCTTTGGAAAAAGAGAAAGTTCAACTTCAAAAAGAGGTAGAATTTCACTTGCTGCTACTCTTTATTTTCTCTCTTTATCAATTCTCCGGTCCATTCTGATTTTCCACTTCTGAAAAATATATTGTATGTAAAATGAGGCTGTCTAAATATGTAGTTGTGTATATATAAATAGATTCTGTCAACTGAATAACAGGAGTTTAAGAAAATATTCTTCTGTTGTTTAATTGACTTAAGTCTCTCTGTCAGTCTTCCCTCTGAATTGGGCAACTAATTTAGCGATGTACATAGGAACCTATGTACTATGAACCAGTGAAAAGTATAAAGGGGATTGTTTAAAAAATGTAATAAGTACTATGCTGTTGTTGTTTTTAAAGTCCATTGGCTTAAATTTACATTATATCTTATAGCTAATGCAAATTAAGTGTGACTCAGTGGTGCCAGCAGCCAACTGACCCAATCAGGGCGAGTATGCAAATAACCCAAACCAAGATGGCTACAGCCACAGAGAGCAAGGTTTCCCAGGTAACAGAGGAAGCCAAGCTTTTGTAGCCATTGCAGGCCTAATCTCCATCAAGCTACAAAGGGATTATAGCAGGTAAACAAATTCAAACAAATGGCAGCAGAACGGAGCTTGAGAGAGCAAGCCAGGCTTGCCGGCGGCAACAGGGGAAGCAAAGCTTTCCGCACACCCTGGCGGGGCTCACCCGTTTAAGGCTACAAAGTTTCAATTGTAGAAGGTGAATTAACTGCCACAGAAATGGCTGCCGCCCCGGAGGGAATAGAAGGCTTGGCTCCGCTCCAGGCTACAAAGTTTCAATTGTAGAAGGAAAATAAATCCCAGATACCTCTGCTTGGGTCGCCAGGGGGTGTGGCCGGCCTGCAAACCACCACAGGCCCCTCGCCCAGGCCGCCCCACGCCCCAAGGGAACCCCCACCTGATCCGGGACGCCCTTCAGGGCAAACCAGCTGGCCCCCACTCCTGCACCAGGCCTCTATCCTATCTAATAAAAGAGTAATATGCAGATTGACCATCAATCCAACACACAATATAGCTGCCCCCATGTGGTCAAAGATCCTGCCCCCATGTGGACACAAGATGGCCACTACAAGATGGCCATAGTTGGGAGGCACCTAGCCTGCAAGGGAGGGAAGTTGTGAGGCACCAGGCCTGCAAGGGAGGGCAGTTGGAGGTGATCAACCCTGCAGGAGAGGGCAGTTAGGGGTGACCACCAGGCTGGCAGAGGAGGGAAGTTGGGGGCAAACAGGCTGGCAGAGGAGCAGTATTTTTCAGCATCAACCAGGCTCGCAGCGGAGTGGTTAGGGGGTGATCAGGCTGGCAGGCAGAAGCGGTTAGGGGCAATCAGGAAGGCAGGCAGGCGAGTGTTTGGGAGTCAGCAGTCCTGGATTGTGAGAGGGATGTCCGACTGCCCGTTTAGGCCCGACCTGGGATCGGGCCTAAACGGGCAGTCGGACATCCCTCGAGGGGTCCCATATTGGAGAGAGTACAGGCTGGGCTGAGGGAAAACCCCCTCCGTGCACGAATTTCGTGCACCGGGCTTCTAGTATCTTATAGCTAAGGGCACTGTGACTCAGTGGTGGAGCACTGACCCATGAATCAAGGTGTCCCTCATTGGATTCAGGGTCAGGGCACAGTGTTGTGGCTGGATCTATAGTAGGGGATGTGCAGGAGGAATCCAATAGATGTTTCTCTCTATCCCTCTCCTATGCTCTCTTCCTACAATCAATTTAAAAAACCATAAATTGCATTCCAGAAATAATAAAATGGAAGGAATCTATAACTGGGAGAAGGTATATAAACGAATATCCCCAGTTAAACTCATCTATTTTGTGCTATAGTGTGTACAATCTTCTCTGGTTTACTCAAAACCTTGGAACTTAGAATTCTAATGTGATCGCTTCAGGATATTTTTATTTCATTTTAGTTACAGTTTACATTCAATATTATTTTGTATTAGTTTCACATGTACAGCATAGTGATTAGATAATCATATACTTTACAAATTGGTCTCCCCAATATTTCAAGTATCCGCCTGCACTGTACATCATCATTGCAGTTTTATTGAGATATTTTACTAACAAACATATATACTTCCACATATATTTTTATCAGCACTCTCAGATGTGTTTGTTGAGTCAAAGCTTTACATTATGTTGTTTAATAAAGTATGGTACTGCCAAAAAAAATGAAACCTTACCATTTGTGACAGCATAGATGGACCTAGAGGGCATTGTTCTAAGTGAAATCTATCAGACAGAGAAAGAGAAGTCCCATATGATTTCACTTATATGTGGAATGTAAAGAGCAAAATAGATGACCTAAGAAATGTACGAGAGACTCATAGATAACAGATCTGACGGGTGGATGTGAGAGGAAAGGGAGTCAGTAGACTGGGCAAAAAGTAAGGGGACTAAGAAATACAAAATGGTAGTTAACAGAATAGTCACAGAGATGTCAAGTTCAGCATAGAGAATGTAGTCAATCCTATTGTAATAAGTATGAGTGGTGTCAGGTGGTTGCTTGAAATATCAGGAGGATCACTTTGTAAAATATCTGACTGTCTAACCACTATGCAGCACAACTGAAACTAATACAAATAATGTTGAATGTGAACTGTAATGGAAAGATTAAAAATATAGAAATGTAGAATACCTTCCCAAAAATAAAAGCATGGCAATTATCATTTTGACATGTATGTATCATATAGGTCATATAAATTATTTGCAATAAACTCAATATTTGTCTCTAAAGGAGAAAACTGAGTTTTGAGGTGGAAAAAGTTTGAGACATTATGCTCCTTTATAAGAAAAAGTGGATGAGCCCCCTCATTACACTAAGGCAGTGGTCGGCAAACTGCAGCTTGCGAGCCACATGCGGCTCTTTGGCCCTTTGAGTTTTTAGCAAAGGCCAGCTTAGGAGTACCCTAATTAAGTTAATAACAATGTACCTACCTATATAGTTTAAGTTAAAAAAAATTTGGCTTTCAAAAGAAATTTCAATCGTTGTACTGTTGATATTTGGCTCTGTTGACTAATGAGTTTGCTGACCACTGCACTAAGGCATTAAATTACTTTTCAAAGGTCATATTTAACCTTTTGCACTCGGATGTCGAGGGTGACTCGACACCGTTAGCATTAGAATAAAGGAATGGAGAAAAAAGCAAGCGAGTGCAAAGGGTTAATTTACCTGGTTAATTCTATGAAATTTTCCATTTATTTATCTGATTCAGCATTATTAGACGATTCCTAGAGGCCAAGTGCACAAAGTGGTGTACCTGTGGAGTCCCTCAGCCTGCCCTGCGGGATCAAGCTGAAACCGGCTCTCCAACATACCCCAAGGGGTCCCAGATTGTGAGAGGGCACAGGCCAGGCCAAGGGACCCTACTGGTTTATGATAGGGGTCAGGGAGTGTCACGGGGGGTTGGCCAGGTGGGGAGGGACCACAAGAGGGCTCCAGGGCATGTCCGGCCAATATTGCTCAGTCCCAATCAGCTGGATCCCAGCAGCAAGCTAACCTACCGGTCAGAGCATCTATCCCCCTGGTGCTCAATGCACGTCATAGCAAGCGTTTGAGTGGCCTTAGCATATCATTAGCATATTATGCTTTGATTGGGTGAACGGCTGACTGGACGACCTTACACTTAGCATATTAGGCTTTTATTATATAGGACTAGAGGCTTGGTACACGAGATTCGGGCACAGGATGGGGAGGTTCCCCCAGCCCGGCCTGCACCCTCTCACAATCCAGGACCCCTCGGGGTATGACCAACTGCTGTTTTAGGCTTGATCCTGGATCAGGCCTAAACCAGCAGTCAGACATCCCTCTTGCAATCCAGGACTGCTGACTCCTAACTGCTCACCTGCCTGCCTGCCTGCCTGCCTGCCTGCCTGATCGCCCCTAACCACTCTGCCTTACTGGCTGATTGCCCTTAACCACTCACCTGCCTGCCTGATTGTCCCCAACTGCTCGCCTCCCTGCCTGATCACCCCTACCCTCTGCCTGCCTGCCTGATCACCCCTCTGCCTGCCTGCCTGATCACCCCTTGCAACTCTGCTTGCCTGCCTGATCACCCTAAACCAACCTCTTCCTCGGCCCCCACCACGGCTGCTTCGTCTAGAAAGATGCCCGGAATGATGTCTGGAAGGTCATTCAGCTGTCTGATCTAATTATTATATTACTCTTTTATTATTATAGACTAGAGGCCTGGTGCATGAAATTCGTGCATGGGGGGTGGGGGTGTCCCTCAGCCCGGCCTGCACCCTCTCCAATCTGGGACCCCTTGAAGGATGTCCTACAGCCGGTTTACAGAGATAAGGCCTAAACCAGCAGTTGGACATCCCTCTCTCAATCCAGGACTGCTGGCTCCTAACTGCTCACCTGCCGGCCTGCCTGACTGATTGCACCTAACCACTCTGCCTGCTGGCCTGCTCACCCCCAACTGCATCCCCAACAGCCTTATCACACCCAACTGCCCCCGTGCCAAAGTGTGCTCCCCCCCATCTGCCCCCCTGCTGGCCTGCTCGCCACCACCTCCCCCCTCACTGTCCTGATCACCTCCTACTGACCCCCCACTGACGGCCTGCTCACCCCCAACTGGGCCCCCTTGCTGGTCTGCTTACCCCCAATGGCCCTGCCCCCCACCAGCCTGATCACCCACAACTGCCATCCCATCCTGGCCTGATCACCCTCAACTGCGCTCCCCTCTTGGCCTCTAACTGCCTCTACCTCGGTCCCGCCACCATGGCTTTGTCCAGAAGAACATCCAGAAGGTCTCCTGGAAGGTCTCCCAGTCTAATTAGCATATTACCCTTTTATTAGTATAGATAGAGGCCTGGTGCATGGGTGTGGGCCAGCTGGTTTGCCTAAAGGGTGTTCCGGATCAGGGTGGGAGTTCCCTTGGGTCGTGGGGCGGCCTGGGCAAGGGGCCTGTGGTGGTTTGCAGGCTAGCCACACCCCCATGGTGTGAGGGTCTCAGCCGGGGGAGGCGTGGCCAGCCTGGATGAGGGGCTGGGGGAAGTTTTCAAGCTGGACACAACCCCTCAGGGTGTGGCAGGCTGGTCAAGCCCCCCAGCGGGGACCCTCACCCCATGGGGGGGTGGCCAGCCTGGGAGAGGGGCTGATGGCTATTTTCAGGCTGGCCACACCCCCTTCAGGGTGGGGATCCCGCTGGGGTGCCTGGCCAGCCTGGGTGAGGAGCTGATGGCTGTTTGCAGGATGGCCAAGCCCCGCAGCGGGGACCCTCACCCTAAGGGAGTGTGGCCATTCTGGGTGAGGAGCTGAGGGCTGTTTTCAGGCTGGCCACGACCCCCTGGCAATCCAGGCTCCCAGCCTCTCTTTTTTTTTTCTTTTTTTTTTTTTTTTTTTTTTTCAGCACCTCCTTGAGCGGAGGTCAGGGCCGGCTAGAAGGAGGTATCTGGGATTTATTTATCTTCTATAATTGAAACTTTGTAGCCTTGAATGGAGTCCAGGGCCAGCCAGGGCAGGCCGGAAGCTTGACTTCCTCTATTGCGAGGGGCAACCCAAGCCTCCTGTTCCTCCAGCTCTGTGGCTGCTGCCATCTTTGTTGGGTTAATTTGCATACTTGCTCCTGATTGTCTGGTGGGTGTAGCGGAGGAATGGTCAATTTCCATGTTTCTCTTTTATTAGTGTAGATAGCCTTTCTTTTGCTGCCATAAAATACTAGGTAATGCATGGACAGATCATTAAATCTTGGTTTTATTTCCGTTATCCGTAAATATGGGCTAAAGTAAGTAAAGAACTACTTCTATATACTTTAACTATATGATTTTATAGTGATTGTATGTGACAGGGGAGTATTACTCATTTTTCCAGAATTGCACAATAACCAACGATTCATTGGTTTCACTCTGCTCCACTGTTGTGGTAAACTTTTGTTAATATGTTTTATGAATACCACCACTTTTTTTTATACCCTCAAAGATCTTAAAGAAAAAAGAATTGTAAATGGCAATGGGGGAAGGAATAGCTTTGTGCAGACACAGGAAAGCTTTGTATTTGTTTCTGAGGCACAATGTCACAATGTCCCCTAACTCTGGCTGTAATGCAAGACCTAGATGGGAAAGACAGAATAGGACACACTTTGCATCTCTGTCCTTTTACTTCTCTGTCTCTGCTAGATTAATGGGGTGGGGGTGGGACACACTTTGCATCTCTGTCCTTTTACTTCTCTGTCTCTGCTAGATTAAGGGGAATGCTAGGTAGCAAAGAGTGGATGTGATGTGAATAAGAGCACAAAATTAAGACAGCCCTTTAAAAATCTTGGAAAATTCTGCTTCTTTACTGAAACAGAAATAAAGCAGAATTTACAGCTTCAATGACCTATAATGATAAAAACACAAAATATTTTTATTGATTAAAGTCATGGAAATTGAACTAAGAGCCAAATGATAAAATTAATGAAAACATAAACAGTCTTTTTAATGACTAAGGTCATAACAATATCCTTAATATCAAACTTTCATCAAAGGTCAAAGAAGAAGAAAAGAAACAAAAAAGCAATAAAAGGAAAGTGTCAGGAAACTTGTCTAATGCTGCTGCTGATGACAGTGATGCATGGAGTCCCCAAAGCAAAGGTGAACAAACTGATAAGCAGCAGCTTCCTGTTACGAAGAGTGAAGATCCTAACAGGTGAGCCTATAGCAGTATTTAATAGTAGGTAATTATGCTTTTACTATAAAAACAAATTCCAGTTTGAGCAAATATTCATGATTAACACATTTTATATTTTTACTGGGGAGATTGATCCTTGCCTGGTAATCAGAAAAAAAAGGTAAATCAACAAACAACGAGATACCATTTTTTGAGTTTAAAATGATAAATATTTTATTTTAAAAATAACAACCAGAATTGGCGCATGGGAGGAAAAGGCACTCCCCTGCACTACTGGTACATGAAATTGGCACCTCTTTTTCAAAGGGTAATTGAGCTAGTTTTGAAACTTCAAGTATGTCATTCCTTTATCCCAATAGATTCACTTCGAGAACTAGATTCTACAGGAAAGCATGACTTGGATATACACACACGTACACATTCTAAGGACATCAATTATATATTATTACTAGTGGCCCAGTGCACGAAATTCGTGTACGGGGGGGGGGGGGGACCCCTCAGACTGGCCTGCACCCACTCCAATCTGGGACATCCCTCTCACAATCCGGGACCACTGGCTCCTAACCTCTCGCCTGCCTGATCACCCGTAACCACTCTGCCTGCCAGCCTGCTTGCCCCCAACTGCCCCCCCGCCAGCCTGCTTGCCCCATACTGGCCCCCCCTGCTGGCTTGCTCAACCCCAATTACCCCCCTGCTGGCCTGATGACCCCCAACTGCCCTCCCCTGCTGGCCAGTTCGCCCCCAACTGCCCTCCCTTGCAGGCCTGGTTCCTCCCAACTGCCCTCCCCTGCTGGCCATCTTGTGTCCACATGGGGGCAGGATCTTTGACCACATGGGGGAGCCATCTTGTGTGTTGGAGTGATGGTCAATTTGCATATTACTCTTTTATTAGATAGGATAGAGGCCTGGTGCATGGGCTGGTTTGCCCTGAAGGATGTCCTGGATCAGGGTGGGGGTTCCCTTGTGGTGTGGGGTGGCCTGGGCGAGGGGCCTGTGCTGGTTTGCAGGCCAGCCACGCCCCCCAGCAAAGGCCCTGGTATCTGGGGTTTATTTATCTTCTACAATTGAAACTTTGTAGCCTGGAACGGAGCTAAGCCTTCTGCTTGCTCCATGGCGGCAGCCATTTCTATTGGGATTTATTTATCTTCTATAATTGAAACTTTGTAGACTTAAGCGGAGGCCTGGGCCAGCCAGGGTGTGCAGAAAGCTTGGCTTCCTCCATCGCCGGGGAAACCCAAGCCTCCCTCCTGCTCTCTGTGGCCGTAGCCATCTTGGTTGGGTTTATTTGCATATTCGTTCCTGATTGGCTTGTGGGCATGGCTTGTGGGTGTAGCGGAGTGATGGTTAATTTGCATACTACTCTTTTATTAGATAGGATATTCGCTGTAGTTTTGAGACTGTAATAAGTATGCAATCTAAAGGGAAATAACTATTTTGCAGAAAATACATTTTAATTATACTTAATTAAACAAAGGAACAAGGTTCTACAAACAAAACAAAATTTAAATTTTATAAAAACAGAAAAAAAGTTTCCTATTTAATCATCTTTGGATGATGATATATCCAGACACTATAGTTGAGGTGTCACTTTAATGTTTTATTTTGAGGGGCTTGCTTTAGGTAATCCTGCTTTGAAAAAACTATCATGTTTAGCTTGAACGATTGAAGTCTGCTATTTTTTTTATAATTAACTCCCTGATACTTTGAAAATGGGTTTAATGAAGCTGAATTTCATTATCTGACGAATTGTCAATAAATGTTATTAGATTGTGGAGATAGGATCCAAGCACTGATAACTTTGTGATTGAGGTGTGTTGTTTCTTCTTCCTCCTCATTTTCACTCCCATCCTCATCTTCCCAGGTCATCACCCCATCTGATACTTCACTTTCAGTCATAGTGTGATACCCAGGGTCACCTTCATCTTCTAACCATTGTAAAACATCTTCCTCAGCTACTTCTTCTCCACCAATATTCTATGTTGTCCCACAGTAATCAGTAACCTCCAGCCCTTCTAAATGCAAGTCTGCCTTCCTTGTCAAGTAAATTCTTCAAACCATTTTCCAATGTTTTCACTTTCACTTCTTTTCATGCTGCAGCAAAATTTAAAAATTGCTGATTTTAAACAATAATTCTTTAAAACGGTAAATTTTGTAAGATACGCTGTCCTCTTGTATGTTCATCATTACCTTCATTCTGCAATACAACCACTACTTCCTCTAAAAACTTTTTACAGACATTTATTTGGTTTCCCTAATTATATTTTAAGGTTAGGGTTGGAATTATGTGTTTTAAAGTACATACATAATTTTAACTTTATACTGAATAGGTCTAGTAATGTGTGCATTCCCCATTCACCAAGAATAAGCAAATGCCCACAGCTGGGGCATGGCTCAGTGCACATGTGAACATTGGTGGCACATGTTAAAACTTCTGCAGAAAGTCACTCTACTCACCAACAAAACCAACTACCCACACACCATGTGGTGTGATCACGTCCTGATCATTTGCTGAACATTGTTTAGGAGTGGTGACTCTTAGATTTAAATATGCACACTATAGTTGTCAATAAGTGGTGAGATTACTACAGTATTTTACAACATGTGGCCTATTTGATAAATTTGTTAAAAATAACTGTGAAGTGCTGGGGGGTAGGGGACAAGGGGGGAAGTCAGTGGGGAAAAAAAGAGACATATGTACTACTATTTGTAATACCTTAAACAATAAAATTTTAAAAAAATAACTGTGAATTAATCACAAAAAATAACCTGTTAATTTAATTATAAGCATTTTTAATGTAATGGTTGCATTTGTTAATTTTCACATATGATATACAGACCAGAAGTTTTATCTATTAAATCCAAAGTCTGTTAATTCAAGGTCCACAAAAATTGAGTGTTTACTGTACCAGTATATCCAGAATCCAATCACATCTTCCAGGCCAGGTCACTACCATCTGCTATCTAGATTAGCTTAATAGTCAACTAATATATTTCCTTCCTTCCTTCCTTCCTTCCTTCCTTCCTTCCTTCCTTCCTCCCTCCCTCCCTCCCTCCCTCCCTCCCTCCCTCCCTCCCTCCCTCCCTCCCTCCCTCCCTCCCTCCCTCCCTCCCCTCTTTCCTCCCCCTTACCTGCCTCTCTCCCTCCCTTTTCTTCTTATTTAATTTACTTCCATCAATTCTAGTCTTTTGTTCAATTCTAATCACAGTGAGCCTATTAAAAGATAAGTCAGATTGTATTGTTCCCCTGGTTAGTACCTTCCAATTGTCTGTTTCCCTCAAAGTACATGCCTCCCACAGGCCTCCCAACTGGGGATTCAACTCAAAACCTGCGTAGGTGCTGTTCCATCAGCTATGTTCAAAATGAAAATTATTTTATATTCAATAATTAGAGACTTATTTTTGAAGTTTGGGTCAAGAGGAATTGTTTAATAATGCTCTCAAGAAGATCCTTTTTAATAATGTTTTTATTAATTTTAGAAAGAGAGGAAGGGAAAGGGAAAGAGAGATAGAAACATCAATGATGAAAGAGAATCTTCAATCAGCTGCCTCATGCATGCCCATTACTAAGGATCAAGCCAGCAACCCTGCATGTGCCCTGACTGGGAATTGATCTGGTGACTTCTTGGTTCATGGGTTGATGCTCAACCACTGATGTTTAGTGTTTACATTTTTAGTTTTAACAAGAAGTGTAATTTGTATAACTATATATAGGTTATAATTTTATTGTAATCCTCACTCAAGGATATATTCTTAATGATTTGAGAGAGAGACACAAACATCATTGTAAGGGAGAAACATCCATGGGTTGCCTCCCAGTATGCTTCCCATCCAGGAATTGAACCTGAAACCCAGGTAGATGCCTTGATGGGGAGTCAAACTGGCAACCTTTTGGTGTATAAGGTGATGCTCCAATCAACTGAGCCACCCAGCCAGGCTTTTTTTTGTACATTTGTGGAGGTATATAATCATGATATTCTTATGCATGCATTTATTCCATAAAAAAGTAAGTATACTTTTCTGTTGGTAAATTTTAGCTTTTTATATTAAGACTAGAGGCCCAGTGCACGAAATTCATGCACGGGTGTGTGTGTGGGGGGTGTCCCTCAGCCTGGCATGCACTCTCTCCAATCTGGGACTCCTCGAAAGATGTCTTACTGCCGGTTTACAGGGATTGGGCCTAAATCAGCAGTTGGACATCCCTCTCTCAATCCAGGACTGCTGGCTCCTAACTGCTCACCTGCCTGCCTGCCTGCCTGATTGCCCCTAACCACTCTGCCTGCTGACCTGCTCGCCCCCGAATACCCCCCGCCACCAGCCTGCTTGCCCCCAAATGCCTCCCACCAATCTTCTCACCCCCAACTGCCCCCCCCCCCTGGCCTGCTCGCCCCCACCTTTCTTCCCCACTGGCCTGCTCACCCCCAACTGCCCCTCTGCTGGACTACTCACTCCAAACTGCCCCACCCTGCTGTCCTGATCACCTCCAACTGACCCCCACTGATGGCCTGCTCACCCCCAACTGGCCCCCCTGCTGGTCTGCTTACCCCCAACAGCCTGCTCCACACCATCCTGATCACCCACAACTGCCGTCCCATCCTGGCCTGATCACCCACAACTGCGCTCCCCTCTTGGCCTCTAACTGCCTCTACCTCAGCCCCGCCACCATGGCTTTGTCCAGAAGAACATCTGGAAGGTCTCCTGGAAGGTCTCCCAGTCTAATTAGCATATTACCCTTTTATTAGTATAGATAGAGGCCTGGTGCATGGGTGGGGGCTGGCTAGTTTGCCCTGAAGGGTGTCCCGGATCAGGGTGGGGGTTCCCTTGAGGTGTGGGGTGGCCTGGGTGAGGGGGTCTGTGGGGGTTTGTAGGCTGGCCACGGCTCCATGGGGTGAGGGTCCCCACTGGGGGGAGGGTGGCCAGCCTGGGTGAGGGGCTGAGGGCTGTTTCCAGGCTGGCCACACCCCCTTTAGTGTGGAGGTCCTGCTGGGGTAGCCTGGGTGAGGGCCTGAGGGCCATTTTCAGGTTGGCCACGCTCCCCGGCGATCCAGGTTCCCAGCCCCTCCTTTTTTTTTCTTTTTTTTTTTTTTTTCAGCGCCTCCTTGAGTGGAGGCCAGGGCCAGTTGGAAGCAGGTATCTGGGATTTATTTATCTTCTATAATTGAAACTTTGTAGCCTTGAGCAGAGGCCAGGGCCAGCCAGGGAGGGTGGGAAGCTTGGCTTCCTCCATCACCAGGGGCAACCCAAGCCTCCTGCTGGCTCCAGCTCCATCGCCACTGCCATCTTTGTTGGGCTAATTTGCATACTTGCTCCTGATTGGCTGGTGGGTGTAGTGGAGTGATGGCCAATTTGCATGTTTCTCTTTTATTAGTGGAGACTAGTGGCCCGGTGCATGGAATTAGTGCACAGGGGTGTGTGTGTCCCTCAGCCCAGCCTGCACCCTCTCCAATCTTGGACCCCTTAAGGGATTGGGCCTAAATGGGCAGTTGGACATCCTTCTCACAATCCAGGAGTGCTGGCTCCCAACTGCTCGCCTGCCTGCCTGCCTGATTGCCCCTAACCACTTTCTGCCTGCCAGCCTGATCACCCCCTAACCACTCCCCTGCCAGCCTGATTGCCCCTAACTTGCCCTCCCCTGCCAGCCTGGTCACCCCTAACTGCCCTCCCCTGCAGGCCTGGTCGCCCCCAACTGCCCTCCCCTGCTGGCCTGGTAACCCCTAACTGCCCTCCCCTGCTGTCCATCTTGTGTCCACATGGGGGCGGCCATCTTTGACCACATGGGGGTGGCCATCTTGTGTGTTGGATTGACAGTCAATTTGCATATTGCTTCTTTATTACATAGGATTAGATGCAAAAGTTACCAAACAATTTCATTTTCAAAGAAAACCATAACTAATTGGATTGTTGCCATTTTCTAACTATGTATATAATGACATGCAGGTATTTTTTTCCAATTTTTTTCCAGTTTTATTGAGCTATAATTGACATTAACATTATATATTTTGAAGGGATACAGTGTGTTTATTTGATACACTTTTATGTTGCTAAATGATTACCACAGGATTCTTTGTTCACATTTCCATTACATCACATAGTTACCAATTCTTTTCCTTGTGGTGAGAACATTTAGATCTACTCCATTAGCAACATTTAAGTATATAATACAGTGTTGTTAACTATAATCACCATGCTGCACATCAGACAGGGTTTAATCATATATGAACATATATGACATTTATTTAAATAATGCTGGCAATACGAGAGATCAGGCGGTCATCCAAGAAAACCTATTCTGTACCCCAACACCATATGCCAGCTGCTTATATGGGGTAGAAAGACAAAGATTACATGGGGAAGTAGGCAAAATAAATAAGAATGGGTATGATGCAAATGCAATAAAAATGGGTATAATGGTTACAGATTACACCAGTGAAGGCTGGGACTCCATTGTTTCATCAACAAGGTGGTTAATCTTTCCATGATGATAGGTAGTTAGGAGGATGGACCACATTTCCAGGTTAACACCCAAGTCCAAGGGGGCTGGGAGGAACTTCCAGACAGATGAGACTATGTTTTCTTTAATCAGAACAAAACAATCACGGTTAACAGAGCATGATTAATATTTGTTATAACTATAGCTAGTCTCTACTATTTTATTTCTGCCCCTACCAGTAGGATTTCCTTCTTTCTCTTTCCCTGGCAAAATTCCATTTGTGTGTGTGTGTGTGTGTGTGTGTGTGTGTGTGTATACATAGTATATATGTGTGTGTGTACACACATTTACTATATAAACACACATATATTCATACATTCACATACTTAATACACACACATACAAACAAACATACATACCACATCCTCTTATCCGTTCATTTATTGGTGGACACTTAATTTACACATCTTGGCTATTGTGAATAAGGCTGCAATGAACATGGGAGTGCAGCTGTCTCTTTGAGGTGGTGATAAAAAATGTATGACTACTCTCTAAATGTTTGTTATATCCATTGGTCTAATGTTTGGTTCAAGTTCAACATTTCCATCTCTTCACACTGAGCCTTTAAGTGTCTTTAAGGATGAATTGAGCCCTGGCCTCTGTGGCTCAGTTGGTTGAGCCCCATCCCTTATACCAGAAGTTTATTGATTTTATTCCCAGTCAAGGCATATACCTAGGTTGTGGGTTTGATTTCTGGTTTGGCTATGTATGGGAGGCAACCAATCAATGCTCTCTCTCGCATTGATGTTTCTCTGTCTGTCTGTCTGTTTGTTTCTCTTTCCATTCCCCTCTTTCTAAGACCAGTGGGAATACCCTCAAGTAAGGATTAAAAAAATTTAAGAAAATGAATGAATGGAGTCTCTTTTAGGCAGTATAGAGTTAGGTCTTATTCTAATCCGTCAAGACATTCTCTACTCTCTTTTTAATTGAATTTATTGAGGTGCCCCTGGTTAACAAAGTTACACAGGTTTCAGGTGCACATTCTACACCACCTCATCTATACACTGCATTGTGTGCTCACCACCCCAAGTCATCCTATACCTTTTGATTGGAGAATTCAATCCACTTACAAAGTAATTATTGGCAGGTAACGACTTCCTAAACTATCTAGTTGCTTTGTGGCTATTCTGTAGTTCCACTGTTCCTCTCTTGCTGCCTTCCTTTGTGAATCAAAGATTTTCCATAGTGTGCTTTGATTCCTGCTCTTTCTCTTTTGTGAATCTGCTGAAGGTTTTTGCTTTGTGGTTACCATGAGATTTACATAAGACATCTTATAACAGTTTATCTTATGTCGATCACGTCTTTGGTTATATTTAACTACAGGTTTACCTTAAGAGAAGAAAAAAAGAAGAGAGAAAAATGTCACCTGTTACGTGAAAAATGTAAGGTACAGTTAAGAAATAAAGAAGAACCCTCTATTAAAGACGTTGAAAAGAACACACAAATTGAAACCACCATTAGAGCGCAAAACATCACACTGGCGATTATAAGAGAGAATGAGGTAAATTTATCTTTGGGGAAAATCTCTTATTTCTAACAGTACTTCATCAATACTTACATCCCTGTCATTTAATGTATATTATTGAGTTAAAACAAACCAAAAAAATGTTCTCATTCAAAATGTGAACTGTGACCTTTTATGATTTAAATTATTAACTTATAACTATCCTTGGCATCTAATAGATGCTCTGTGAATGTTTTCTAAATGAAGAAATGGAAAATAAATTGAGCCTACCCATTAACATAAATGTTAATTCTGGCTCATAAAAAATGTTAACATACAGGCTAAATTGCCTTGAGACTGTGATGGAACTAGTCAAATGTTCATAAAGAAATTTAATTTCAGAATACTATATTTTTGCTCTATGACAAATGTAGCTATCACTTACAATTTTAGTTTTTCATGTAAAGGAAAGATCCTTGTACTTTAAAAGGCTACATCCTTTTCACAGTTTGTTTAAGGTACGGCTCTTAAGCTTTGGACTTTTTTTAATGAAATGAGAGAAAAAAAACTAAATGAAATGTGTCCTTAGGTTGTAGAAGAGCAAAATTACACCCAGAGGCAACTTTCTCGAGAACAGAATGCCAACATATTACAGGATGGAATTCTGACCAAATACTTTTGCAAACCAAAGGTGACAGAAATAGCTCATAAGAAAATGAATTCTGAGGTAGTTTATTTAGTCTTTTTCAAATGCATGTGAGTATGTGTGAGTTTGTATATACTTAAAAAAAACAATACTGTACATATGGAAACTGTAGAGGATTTAAAAAGCATATCTATGTGTGTGTGTGTGTGTGTGTGTGTGTGTGTGTGTGTGAGAGAGAGAGAGAGAGAGAGAGAGAGAGAGAGAGAGAGAGAGAGAGATGACTGATGACTTTTGGGGTCCATTGGATAAAATTATATTAATTCAAACCCATTTGTCTCAAGTAGTGACATTCACAATGGCCTCACCCAAAGAAAAGGCTTTTAATATTTTCTATAAGAATTGTTGTGTTGTCCATGATCTCAAAGGTATTACTACCAACAACCGATGTTCCAGATTTTGGCAGTGATTTTATTTACTTGATATATTAATATAAAGGTTAGTTTTCACTTCCAGTGATGGTATGGAGCAAAGTATAGCAGGTTCAGAGATCATATTTCAGATGTCATCCTCCTACTTTTGAGAAAAATAATAATTTGTTCTAAGTAGTATCCCTTTTTAATACAAGGGACTTCTGAAGAGAATGCAGGCGATAATATATATTTAGTGATAATTTATTGGTATTTTATTCCTAGTAAAGTAGTTCAGTGTATCCCCCCCGCCCCGCCATTTCACATTTAATACTACTTTAAACATCATGAAAAAGAAATAAAAGTTATTGAAGCAGCAAATAATCTCATGTTTTTTTAAAAAAAGAGCTCTGTAAATTTTATATTATTCACCAGTTTGTTTTTTGAAACATAGGCTTCTTTTGTGTTTCTATATCTACACTAGAGAAGAACTATGGATTGGTGCAAGAGCACAAATTGTGGAGTCTGAAAACCTGGGGGAAATCCTGAACTTGCTTATCTTTGTAACCCCTCCGTTCCAGATTGTGATAACTGAATGAGTTCATTGATGGATGTAGGCGTGCTTGGGAAAATGCTTGATTATAAGTTATTAGTAGAGGTAGTTTTTTTATAACTGACTATGAAAGTATTAGAAAAGTAGCATATCTACGGATTAATATTGAAGGCAAAAGAATTTTAGGAAATTTAGTTTATCCTAATATATGCATGGTTAATACTCTTATGTTCAGACTGTAATCTCAATTTGTAAGTGTAGTTAGAATTATTAATTTTTTACTTAAATGCATTCTGGGCTTGTGATGATTTGGAAAAACCCTTTCTAATTCTGAGACTCTTAAAATTGTGTTGTGTTTTTTTTCCCCACTAAGAAATTCATCATTTTATAACTTTGGAGAATTTATGCTTGTATAAAGTTAGAGGTTTGGATCCAAATCTATTGTTTTCCAGTGGGATATCCACTTATTCCAACTTTTTATTATAAACACGGGTTACTCTTTAATTTCAGAGGCTACCATGACATGTCATTTCAATGTTTTAGCTAAAAGTCTCCTTTGTGTTACTTAGGTTTCTGAGAGTTCCGACAAAGAAAAAAATCTATTGCGTGAAAATCGCATGCTGTGGGAAGAAATTGCCAGGCTAAGACTGGAAATAGACACAGTAAAAAATCAGACCCAGGAAATGGAAAAAAAATATGTTGAGGACATTGCCATTGCCAAAGAAAAGAATGACTGTCTTCAAAAGACAATAAGAGAAACAGTATTTCAACACAATGCACAGCTTGACGTTCTAAGAGCTGAGCTTATCAAGCTAAACTGTAAACTGGAGAATGAACAACAAAACAGAAGAAGACTGGAAGCAGAAGTTGAATCATATCGGTGTAGACTGGCTACTGCTCAGTTTCATGAGCATTGTCGGGCATCAGAAAGAGACCTACTGTTTGGTTTCCAGAGATCAAGAGATGAATGGTTTTCTTTATGGGAAAAAATGAATTTGGATATGTCTAAACTAAAACAGAACAATGAGAATCTTTCTCAAACAACTTGCTGGAGTGGAAAGTAAAAGCAACACCTTAGAAATTGAGCTTCGTCACATAAGAGATTCTGTCAAGGAAAGGACATTGGTTTTAGGTGGAGGAAGAGACCACAGTCAAAAACAGTGTGAAAAGGAGGACATGGAACACGTGAATCAAAGGGAACAAGGGAAAGTGGATCAAGATATTGGAAAGCAGGAATCCTTAGTGGAGAAGCTATCGCACATAGAAAATGAAATTGTGCTGATTCGACAGCAAATGGATCAGGCTCCCAACAACACTCACGGAGAAGAAAAGACAGTAATTAACACCCAATATCAGATTCCAGATACCAGGAAAATATTTGATCATGAAAATGAAAATTATGTTCTTAAGCTGCTTGAAATGATTAAGGAGTTAATCAATGAATGGGAACATTTCAAAGAAAGAAGACTTCAGAATGAAAATGATAATGGAGAAAAGAGATGTAAGTATCCAGACAGATAAGAATTTTTCAAAATTTCTAAGAGAAAATTCCGAGTAATATTTGATGATGGCTAAATGTTGAATCTAGTTGAATATTACAAATGTAAAGATTATAGCCCTAGCTGGTTTGGCTCAGTGGATAGAGCATTGCCTGAGGACTGAATGGTCCCGGGTTCAATTCCGGTCAAGGGCACATGCCCAGTTGCAGGCTCAGTCCCCAGTAGGGAGTGTGCAAGGGACAGTCGATCAATAATTCTCTCTCGTCATTGATGTTTCTATCTCCCTCTCCCTTCTTCTCTAAAATATATATAGTATAGTTTATAAATGTGTTTGCTCTATCAGCTTTAAAGCAACATTGTATCCAGTAGGTGAACATTAGATCTGAGAGGTGCTTTGTTTTGAGTAAAGGCATTGTCCTGCCCATGAAATTTTAAGAGGTTACGTTATAGATTACTAATAGATAGAGATTTATATTAATAACTTAGTCTTATATTGACAGAATAATAATTTTAATCTTTCTGTCACCAAGTTTAAAACAATTAGGAAGTAGGTAAATGGAAATGCTCTACCTAAAATGAGTATTTTGAAATTAAGATTCAATTAAGTGGATTAATTTGACAGCTAAATTCAGGTTTCCCAGATGAACTGAAATGTAGATGCTCTATCATGTAGTACCTTTCCTTCAGTAGCATCTTAGACATTTTAGTTGGCATGATGTTATTTTTATTCATGCCCATTTGAATTAAATTTGGAAGTATTTCAGTCTCAAGTAATCTATTCACATGACCTCTCAGCTCTTTTAAAGGCATCTACTTTTCATTAAATCATAATTGGGGACAAATATGATGAATTTTAGCAAATCTATATCTGATTTAAACTTTCCACTACTACTTTAAATTTTTCTTTGAATACTTTTACAAATAATGTGCTCATGAAGGCTCCAGTGCCCACTTTCCCGCAGGCCTGAGCCCCAGAGTAGCTGGAGATGAGCTGGTGATCCCAACAGCCTGACACCTGGCGGCGGAGGCAGCGTTCAGCCTGGGAACTGGCAAACGGGCAGGAGATGGCCCCGATCGCAGGAGGTTAGGCCTAGGGACCCTACCCACACTAATTTAATTGTGTGCTGGGCTTCTTGTTTATTATAATTGTACTAGAGGCCTGGTGCACGAAATTCGTGCATGGGCGGGGTGTCCCTCAGCCCAGCCTGCACCCTCTCCAATTTGGGACCCCTCGAGGGATGTCCAATTGCCCGTTCAGACCCGATCCCATGGGATTGGGCCTAAATGGGCAGTTGGACATCCCTCTCACAATCCAGGACTGCTGGCTCCCAACTGCTCGCCTGCCTGCCTTCCTGATTGCCCCTAACCGCTTCTGCCTGCCAGCATGATGACACCCTAACCACTCCCCTGCCAGCCTGATTGATGTCTAACTGTTCCCTGCCAGCCTGTTTGTCCCCAACTTCCCTTCTCGGCCAGCCTGGTCACCCCTAACTGCCCTCCCCTGCTGGCCATCTTGTATCCACATGGGGTCAGGATCTTTGACCACATGGGGGCAGCCACCTTGTGTGTTGCAGTGATGGTCAATCTGCATATTACTCTTTTATTAGATAGGATAGAGGCCTGGTGCACAGGTGGGGACCAGCTGGTTTGCCCTGAAGGGTGTCCTGGATCAGGGTGGGGTTCCCTTGGGGTGGGGAGAGGCCTGGGCGAGGGGCCTGTGGTGGTTTGCAGGCCAAGCCACACCCCACGGCAACTCAAACAGAGGCCCTGGTATCTGGGATTTATTTATCTTATACAATTGAAACTTTGTTGCCTGGAGCGGAGCCAAGCCTTCTGCTGGCTCTGTGGCAGCAGTCATTTCTGTTGGGATTTATCTATCTTCTATAATTGAAACTTCGTAACCTTAATCGGAGGCCTGGGCCGGCCAGGGTGTGCGGAAAGCTTGGCTTCCTCCATTGCCAGGGAAACCCAAGCCTCCCTCCTGCTCTCTCCCTCGCTGTAGTCATCTTGGTTGGGTTAATCTGTATACTCGCTCCTGATTGGCCTGTGGCTGTGGCTGATGAGCATGACTTATGTGTGTAGCGGAGTATTGGTTAATTTGCATATTACTCTTTTACTAGATCAGATTATCTTTATAGTGCACTTATATCTTTTTTAAAAAATATATATTTTATTGATTTTTCACAGAGAGGAAGGGAGAGGGATAGAGAGTTAGAAACACTGATGAGAGAGAAACATCAATCAGCTGCCTCCTGCACACCCCCTACTGGGGATGTGCCCGCAACCATGGTACATGCCCTTGACCGGAATCGAACCTGGGACCTTTCAGTCCGCAGACCGATGCTCTATCCACTGAACCAAACCGGTTTCGGCAATAGTGCACTTATATCTTAAACCCTGGCTTTTATTCTGCAATTTGTATATTTTAAAAAAATATTTACCCTTAGGAAAGTTGAGAATTATGCATCATTCTTTATAGAAGTCAAGAGGCTTTGTTTTCTACTAAATAACACTGCAGTTCATGCCATTAGAAAAGCCACCTCACAAATTGTTTTCAGATAAGCTCTTCACCTTGGGTTTTTTGGAGGTGTTGTAGGACAGTGCCTTTAAAATTCTTAAATTCTAAAAATCCTTTGAGGCATCAGCTAAAGGTTTCTGAAGTCTTAAGGGTTTTATAATTCTTGGCTTTATCCTTAGACCATATCTTCCTGGACAGCCTGGATTTGATGTTAGCCCAGAAGCCATTTCTTTATTTTAGCACTAGACGCCTAGTGCACAAAACTGTGCATGGGTGTGGCCAGCAATTTTGTGGTTGTATAAAAGTGCAAGTGTCTGGCATGGAAAGGCAGGTCTCAGCTGACCTCCGGGCTCTGAGAAATACCTAGGCCTCAGGTCCCTGCATGCCCCCCTCCGCCTGAGTCACAGCACCCAAGTCCCCACACGAAGATGCAGTGAGCATGGCCGGACCCCACAGGCCAGGGCACAGCATAGACCTCAGGGCTGCCCAGTGGAGCCACACAAAAGCTGGGCTAGCGGAGTGTGCACTCTCAGCTGGCCTTGCAGACCAGCTCCTGCATTAACCCATTGGGAGCCTGACCAGCCCCTGTGGTCCAGGTGCTGTGGCTGGCTCACTTGAAATACACCACATGGATGTGGGGTGTGCTCCTCGCGGGCACACGGCACCTGAGCATGGGGACTTACCCAGTGTGTGAGCCCTGGTGTCCCGGGGGAGGGTAGCAGGGGGAGTGAGAGCGAGCTTGGTGGAACCATGCATTCTCACTGCACCTCAGTCCCCATCACCCCTAGCCCCAGGTAGTTGGTGAGAGGTTGCAGCCCCATGTCATAGTGAGCCGTCAAACTCCTGGTCTTCCCATCGAACTCCCAGTCGAATGACTGCCCAATGGAACAATTTTCACATTAGGTTTTTATTATCTACAATAATAAAAATCTAAGCAACCATTGCATCCAAACAGATGACAAAACAGGCTGCATGGGGCAACAAGGCCAGCAGGGGGGTTAGTGAGGGGCGACCAATGACTGAGCAGCAGGCGGCGTGGAGCAGGCAACCAGGCCAGCAGGGGAGTTAGTGAGGGACAACCAAACGACCCAACAGCAGGTTGCATGGGGCAACCAGGCCCAAGGGGGGGGGGCAGATGGGGCAACCAGGTCGGTAGCGGGGAGCAGTGAGAGGCGACCAGACTGGCGGAGCGGGGCAATTGGGAGCGACCAGACCAGCATGGGGGGCAGTAAGGGGTGACCAGGCTGGGGGGGGGGGGGGGGGCAGTTCAGGGTAACCAGGCAGGCAGGCGAGTAGTTAGGAGCCAGTGGTCCCAGATTGTAAGAGGGATGTCCAACGGCGGGGATCGGGCCTATATTGGTAGTAGAACATCCCCCAAGGGGTCCCAGATTGGACTAGGTGTAGGCTGGGCTGAGGGGACCCCCCCACCATGCATGAATTCTATGCACCAAGCCTCTAGTATAGTATTATATAACAATTGGACATGTGGGAGAAGCTATAAATGAGAAATGGATATTTGAAATCCTTAAGTCCTGTTTCTTTTATATTTAATTAGAGGCCCAGTGCATGGGAATTCATGCACTTGGCGGGGGGGGGGGGGGGGGTTCCCTCAGCCTGGCCTGCACACTCTCGCAGTCCAGGAGCCCTCAGGGGCCTCAGCCATAGTCTGGCCTACCTCTGCAGGAGGCAACCGGCAGGCCAATGGGGGGACAGTGCTGGCAGGCGAGCGGCCAGGCCTGCCCCCCAATCACCCCTCCACCACTGCAGGCTGCCACCACGGTCCCCTCCCTCTGCTCTCTGGAACCCACCTTGGTTGGCCTGGGGCTGCCCACTTGCCAGTTCTGCCCCCTGCCAACCATTCTGCTGTTGAGTCATTTTGTATATTAGGCTTTTATTATATAGGATGGTCTTTCTTTAGCTTATCTTTAGCTTATCGATTTCACTTACACCTGCTTCCTAGCAAGAATCCCTGTCATCCTCGTTACAGTGCCATTGTGTTCACTTGTCCAGAAGACTTGCTGTCAGCCGCCTCAGGGGCCATCAGGCTTCCACTCACCATTTCCTAGAGGCCCTCATGGTTTTGATTCTCATGCTTCTCTACATTGTCAGGTTCAATCCACCTCCCGATCAAAGGCTCTCCCAACATGTGTGTGTTTCTTTTTCAGTGTCAGCACTCTGTTTTTATTTTATTTTATCTTGTTGAAAGTATTACATGTGTCTTCTTTTTCACGCATCGACCCCCCTCCCCAGGCACTCCCACCCCCAGGACAATTCCCCATTGCCCTCAATGTCCATTTCCACTGATGATGCTAACATCCATGCATACAAGTCCTTTGATTGATCTCTTGCCCCACACCACCCCTACCCTCCCTGCATTTCCTCTGAGGTTTCATGGTCTGTTCGCTGTTTCTCTCTCTCTATAGATCTATTTTTGTCATCAGTTTATGTTGTTCACTATATTACACAAATGAGTGAGATCATGTCATATTTATCGTTCTCCGACTGGGTTATGTAGCTTAGCAAAATGCTCTCCAGGTCCATCCATGCTGGTTGTAAATGGTAAAAGTTCCTTCTTTTTTACAGCAGCATAGTATTCCATTGTGTAAATGTACCACAGTTTTTTAATCCACTCCTCTGCTGATGGGCACTTAGGCTGTTTCCAAGTCTTACCTATTGTAAATTGTGCTGCTATGAACATAGGGGTGCATATTCCTTTCTGATTGGTGTTTCTGATTTCTTGGGATATACTCTTAGAGAAATGGGATTACGGGGTCAAATGGGAATTCCTTAAGTCCTGTTTTTAACTTTTGAGGAAACTCCATACTGTTTTCCACAGTGACTGGCAATAGCCTACATTCCCACCAAAAGTGCACGAGGGTTCCTTTTTCTCCACATCATCACCAGCACTTGTTGTTTGTTGATTTCTTGATGATAGCCATTCTGACAGGTGTGACATGGAACATAATTGTTTTGATTTGCATATTTCAGAGGATTAGTGACTTTGAGCATGTTTTCATATGTTTCTTGGCCTTCTGTATGTCCTCTTTTGATAGGTTTCTATATAGGTCTTTTGGCCATTTTTTAAATTGGATTGTTTACCTTACATTTTTGTTTTGTTTTATTTTTTAAATTTATTTATTGTTTAAAGTATTACATATAGTAGTACATATATCTCCTTTTTTTTCCCCCCCCATTGACCTTCCCCCAGCATCCCCTAGCCCCTGTCACATGCCCTTGTCTCCCCCCCCCCCCCCCCACCCAGTGTCTTGTGTCCATTGGTTGTGCTTATATGAATGCATACAAGTCCTTTGGTTGATCTCTTCCCCCATTCCCCAACACTCCACAGCCTTCCCGCTGTAATTTGACAGTCTGTTCCATGCTTTACTGCCCCTGTATCTATCTTTTTATTCATCAGGTTATAATGTTCTTTATTTTCCATAAATTAGTGAGATCAGGTGGTATTTTTCTTTCATTGCCTGGCTTATTTCACTTAACATTAAGAATTCCTTCTTTTTTATAGCAATGTAGTATTCCATTGTATAGATGTACCATAGTTTTCTAATCCACTCATCTGCTGATGGGCATTTAGGCTGTTCCCAAATCTTTGCTATGGTGAATTGTGCTGCTATGAACATAGGGGTGCATATATCCTTTCTGATGGGTGTTTCTAGGTTCTTGGGATATATTCCTAGAAGTGGGATTACTGGGTCAAATGGGAGTTCCATTTTTAGTTTTTTGAGGAAACTCCATACTGTTCTCCATAGTGTCTGCACTAGTCTGCATTACCACCAGCAGTGCAAGAGGGTTCCTTTCTCTCCACATCCTCGCCAGCACTTCTCCTTTGTTGATTTGTTGATGATTGCCATTTTGACAGGTGTGAGATGGTACCGCATTGTCATTTTGATTTGCATCTCTTGGATAATTAGTGATTTTGAGCATGTTTTCATATGTCTCTTGGCCTTCCTTCTTTCTTCTTTTGAAAATATTCTATTTATCTCTGTTGCCCATTTTTTATTGGATCGTTTACCTTCCTCTTATTAAGTTGTAATAGTTGCCTGTAGATGTTGGAGATTGAACCTTTATCAGTGATAACATTTGCAAATATGTTCTCCCATACAGTGGGCTTTCTTGTTGTTTTGTTGATGGTTTCTTTTGCTGAGTAAAAGCTTTTTATTTTGATGTAGTCCCATTTGTTTATTTTCTCTTTAGTTTCCATTGCCCTAGGAGTGGCATCAATGAAGAAATTGCTTCGGCATATGTCTGAGATTTTGCTGCCTGTGGATTCCTCTAGTATTTTTATGGTTTCTTGTCTTATGTTTTAGTCCTTTATCCATTTTGAGAGTATTTTTGTGTATGGTGTAAGTTGGTGGCCCAGTTTCATTTTTTTGCATGTATCTGTCCAATTTTCCCAACACCATTTATTGAAGAGATTGTCTTGACTCCATTGTATGTTCATGCCTTCTTTGTCAAATATTAATTGAGCATAGTGGTTTGGGTCGATTTCTGGGTTCTCTATTCTATTTCATTGGTCTATATGTCTGTTCTTGTGCCAGTGCCAGGCTGTTTTGAGAACAGTGCCTTTGTAATATAGTTGGAAATCTGGTATTGAGATCCCACCTACTTTGTTCTTCTTTCTCAGAATTGCTGTGGCTATTTGGGGTCTTTTTTTATTCCAGGTGAATTTTTGGAGAGTTCTTTCTAGGTCTGTGTAATATACCATTGGTATTTTAATGGGGAGTGCATTGAATCTATAGATTGCTTTGGATAGTATGGACATTTTACTGATGTTGATTCTACCAATCCATGAACATGGTATGTTCTTCCATCTGTTTATGTCTTCCTCTATCACTTTTTTTCAGTGTCCTATAGTTTTCCGCATATAGGTCTTTTACCTCCTTCGTTAAGTTTATTCCTAGGTATCTTAATTTTTTTGGTGCAATGGTAAATGGGATTGCTCTTTTAGTCTCTCTTTCTGTAAGTTCACTATTGGTGTATAGAAATGCCATAGATTTCTTGGCGTTAATTTTGTATCCTGCTACATTGCTGAATTCATTTATGAAGTCTAATAGTTTTTTTTTATAGAGTCTTTTGGGGTTTTTTTTATGTACAATATCATGTCATCTGCAAATAAGGACAGCTTTACTTCTTCTTTTCCAATTTGGATGCCTTTTATTTCTTCTTGTCTAATTGCAATGGCTAAAATTTCCAGTACTATGTCGAACAGGAGTGGTGAGAGTGGGCATCCCTGTCTTGTTCCTGATATCTTAAAAATTTTTAACTTGTATGAGTTAAATTTTGGAGATTAAACCCTTACCAGAGAATAGTGGCTTTGTAATACAGTATGATATCTGGTATTAAGATTCCTCCTACTTTGTTCTTCTTTCTCAGGATTGCTGTAGCTATTTGGGGTCTTTTTTTACTCTAGATGTATTTTTTCGAGAGTTTATTCTAGGTCTGTAAAATATTCCATTTGTATTTTAATGGCATATACATTGAATGTATAGATGGCTTTGGGTAGTATGGACATTTTAATGATGTTGATTCTACCAATTCATTAGCATGGTATGTTCTCCTATCTGTTTATGTATTCCTTTATCTTGTTTTTCAGTGTCCCGTAGTTTTCTGAGTACAGGTCTTTTACCTCCTCAGTTAAGTGTATTCCTAGGTATCTTTTTTTTTTTGGTGAGATGGTAAAAGGGATTGCTTTTTAACCCTTTGCACTCGCTTGCTTTTTTCTCAAGCTGCTACCGATGCTAACCGTGTCGAGTCACACTCGACATCCGAGTGCAAAAGGTTAAATCTCTATTTATGTAAGTTCACTATTAATGTATAAAAATGGTATAGAACTCTTGGCCTTAATTTTGTATCCTGCTACATTGCCAAATTCATTTAGTAGGTCTAATAATTTTTTTGATAGATTCTTTAGTGTTTTCTATGTACAGTACCATGTCATCTGCAAAGAATGAGTTTTACGCTTTCTTTTCAATTTGGATACCTTTTATTTCTTCTTGTGTAATTGCTATGGCTAGTACTTCCAGAACTATGTTGAACAGGAGTGGTGAAAGCTGGGATTCCTGTCTTGTTCCTGTTTTAGGTGAAATGGTTTTAATTTTTGCCCATTGAGTATGAAATTGGCTGTAGGATTGTCATATAAGGCTTTTATTATGTTGAGGTATGATCCCTCTATTCCCATCTTGCTGAGGGTTTTTATAAAGAAACGGTGTTAGATTTTTGTCAAATGCTTTTTCTTCATTGATATGACTATGTGATTTTTATCTCTGTCTGTTTATGTGATGCATCATGTTTATTGATTTGTAGACATTGTACCATCCTTGAATCCCCAGGATAATCCTACTTGGTCATGGTGTATAACCTTTGTGATGTAATGGTGGATTTGATTTGCTAGAATTTTGTTGAGAATTTTGGCATCTATGTTCATGAGCGATATTGGCCTGTAATTCTCTTTCATTGCATTGTCTTTATCTGCTTTTGGTATTAGGGTGATTCTGGCTTCACAGAATGAGCTTGAAAGGTCCTCCCTCTAGATTTTTTTGGAATAGCCTGAGGAAGATAGGTTTTAGTTTTCTTGAATGTTTGGTAAAACTCCCCTGTGAAGCTGTCTGGCCTCAGGCTTTAGTTTGCTGGAAGATTTTTGATGACTGCTTCAATTTCTGCCATAGTTATCAGCCTATTGAAATTTTTAGAATCATCCTGATTTAGTTTTGGAAGGTTGTATTTTTTCTAGTAATATGTCCACTTCCTCTAGTTTGTTGGAATAGTTGTTCATAATATTTAACAATCCTTTGTATGTCTATGGGGTGTGTTGTTATTTTGCCTCTTTCATTTTGGATTTTGTTTATTTGGGTCTTCTTTGTTTCTTGGTGAGCCTGGCTAGAGGTTGACCAATCTTGTTTATCCTTTCAAAGAACCAGCTCTTGGTCTCATTGATTTTTTTTTGTATTTTTTTTCTCTATGTCATTTATTTATGCTCTGATCTTTATCATCTCCTTACTTCTGCTTACTCTGGTCTTTTCCTCTTGCTCTCTTTCTAATTCTTTAACTTTTGCGCATCAGTAGCAGGAATCGAGATAAAAGCAAGCGAGTGCAAAGGGTTAAGTTTTATAGTTAGATGATTTATTACCATTTTTTCTTACGTTTTTTTTTTTTTTTTTTTTTTTTTTTTTTTTTTTTTTTTTTTTTTGAGATAGGCCTGTAGAGCTATAAACTTACCTGTCAGGATTGCTTTCACTGTGTCCCACAGGTTTTGGATTGTTGTGTTTTATTGTCATTAATTTCCAGGATATTTTTAAAATTTATTCTTTGATCTCTTTGGTAACCCAATCATTGCTTAATAGCATGCTATTCAGCTTCCAAGTGTTTGGATTTGTTGTTTTTCTTCTTGTATTTTATTACTAATATTATGCCATTGTGGTCTGAGATGATGCTAAATATGATTTCAATCTTCCTGAATTTGGAGAGGCTTTGCCTATGACCCAATATGTCATCTATGTTTGAAAATACCCCATGTGCACTTAAGAAGAATGTACACTCTGAGGATTTGGGGGTGAAATGTTCTGAAGATGTCAATTAAGTCCATCTGAGCTAGTGAGTCATTTAGGATTGCTGTTTCTTTGCTGATTTTTTGTCTAGAGGATTTATCCAGTGATGTTGGTGGGGTATTAAAGTCCCCTACTATGATCGTATTGTGTTTTTTTTAATAAATCTTTATTGTTCAGATAATTACAAATGTTGCTCTCTTTTCCCCCCATAGCTCCCCTCCACCTGGTTCCCACCCCACCCTCTAACCTTACCCCACCCATTGTCCTCATCCATAGGTGTACAATTTTTGTCCAGTCTTTCCTGCACCCCTACACCCCTCCCTCCCATGAATTGTCAGTCAACTCCTTTTCTGTGCCCGATTCTATTATATTCACCAGTTTATTCTGTTCATCACATTTTTTATTCACTTGATTTTTAGATTCACTTGTTGATAGATATGTATTTGTTGTTCATAATTTTTATCTTTATCTTTTTCTTCTTTTTCCTCTTCTTAAAGAATACCTTTCAGCATTTCATATAATACTGGTTTGGTGGTGATGAAATCCTTTAGCTTTTTGTTATCTGTGAAGCTCTTTATCTGCCCTTCAATTCTGAATGATAGCATTGCTGGGTAGAGTAATCTTTGTTGTAGGTTCTTAGTATTCATCACTTTGAATATTTATTGCCACTCCCGTCTGGTCTGCATAGTTTCTGTTGAGAAATCAGCTGACAATTGTATGGGTGCTCCCTTGTAGGTAACTGTTTTTCTCTTGCTGCTTTTAATATTCTATCATTGTCTTTTGCTCTTGGCATTTTAATTATGATGTCTTGGTGTGGTCCTCTTTGGATTCCTTTTGTTTCTGGTTCTCTGCACTTCCTGGACTTGTAAATCTATTTCTCTCACGAGGTGGGGGAAGTTTCCTGTCATTATTTATTCAAATAGGTTTTTCAGTACAGCTCTCTCTTTTCTTCTGGCACCCTCAAAATTCGTATATTGGAATGCTTGAAGTTGTCCCAGAGGCTCCTTACACTATCTCATATTTTTGGACTCTTTTTTTCTTTTTGCTTTTCTGGTTGGGTGTTTTTTGCTTCTTTGTATTTTGAATCTTTGACTTCATTCTCGTGATCCTCTAGTCTGCTGTTGGATCTCTGTGTATTATTCTTTATTTCAGTCAGTGTATGCTTAATTTCTAGTTGGTCCTTTTTCATTTCCTCGAGGGTCTCACTAAATCTATGGGCCTTTTCTAGAAAATTCTTGGAAAAACCTTATAACCGTGGTTTTGAACTCTATATCCAGTATTTTGCTTTCCTCCAATTCTTTCATTTGTGACCTGTTTCTTTGTCTCCGCATTTTGGCGATTTCCCTGAGTTGATAGAGTGGCTTTGTGTGCTAGGTGTCCTATAGGGCCCAGTGGCTCAGCCTCCCCAGTTACCTGAGGTGGACACTTTTTGTGCACCCTTTTGTGGGCTGTGTGCACAGTCTTGTAGTTAAGCCTGGATTGTTGTTGGTATCACTGGGAGGAATTGACCTCCAGGCCAATTGGCTGTAAGGATCAGGTGTGTCTACGATGGGAGAACCTCTGTGCTGGAGACACCGTTATGAGACAAGACTTGCTTCAGTGTGGCTTTGGCGCTCATTGAGTCTGCCCCCTGAGTGTGTCCCTTATGGATCTGAGGAGTTGTAATCTGGATGGTCCTACTCTGACCCCTGGGTACCCTGGCTCTTGGATCTCCAAGGATGTGCTAATATAGCCTCTGCCTGAAGCCACCCAGCAGGAGCTACAGAGAGATCTGCAGATTCCTCCTCTATGTTTGGGTTTTGGAAGGTGCCCAGATGAGGCCCAGCTGTGAAGCAATGCAAGCTGCTGCGGGGCCTTGGGCCTTCTTTTGGATGTTCTGGGTCTAACTGACTGACATGCAGTTGATTAGGTAAGTTTAGATTTCAAAGGACCAGGCCATTCATATGCAAAAGCCTCTGCTCTCAGCTTGGATGGGGCGGAGTCTCAGGGCGGAGCAACCAGCGATGGCTTCCCGTCAGCATTGCCCTAAGAGGCCCCCAGGTCTCAGTGTCCCACAGTAATCACTGCAAGCACCTCTGAGAGAAACTCTCCCTCGAGTTTCGCCCGCTGCCAGCCAGTCCAGTTTCTCCCCATATGAGTCTGGGTCCCCAGAGTCTCACCTGGAACTGGAGTTCAGAGCAGTAGGGAGCTTTTGTCTCCCTCCCGCTTAAAAAAGACAGCCGCATACTCAGTTGCCAGTCCTCTCCATCCGCGCGCCTCCGTACTTCTCCACTTCCGCAGATCCTCTGAGTCTCAGTGTGCTTTTCTCTTTCCTTCTAGTTGTAGAATTTCCACTCAGCCAGCCTTCCGGTGGTTCTGGATGATGTCCGTTTTGTGTTTTAGTTGTAGTTTTGAAATTGTTGTGCGTGGCAGCAATTCAGGTGTTTACCTATGCCGCCATCTTGGTTTCCCCCCTACTATGATTGTAATGTTTTCAATCACTCCCTTGATATCTTCCAGATTTTTTTTTTGTGTTTTGGTGCTCCTGCATTGGGTGCATGCTAGAGTTATATTCTCTTGTTGTACCGATCCCTTTTAGTATTGTGAAGTGGCCTTCCTTTTCTCTTGTTATGGCCTTCATTTTCAGGTCTATTTTATCATATATATGTATTTCTACCCCAGCTTTATTTTTCATTTCCATTTGCCTGGAAGATATTTTTCCATCCCTTCACTTTCAGTCTGTGTGACTCCCTTATTCTGAGGTGGGTCTCTTGTAGACAGCATGTATATGGGTCATGATTTTTTATCCATTCACCCACTCGAGGTCTTTTGTTTGGAGCATTTAGTCCACTTACGTTTAAACTTTTTATTGGTACTTATTTTAAGCATTTATTTTTAAACTTATTGATTGGTCCTCATTGGTACTTATTTTTATTTTTTGTGCCTGTGTTCCTTCTTCCCCTTTTTTTTTTTTCCTTTTATAGCAGTCAATTTAGCATTTCTTGCATTGCTGGCTTGATGATAATAAACTCACTTAGTCCTTTATTGTCTGTGAAGCTCCTGATGTCCCCTTCAATTTTAAATGATAGCCTTATTGCATAGAGTATTCTTGAATTCAGTCCCTTGCTTTGCATCACTTTGTATATTTCATTCGATTCCCTTCCGGCCTGATGTGTGTCTGTTGAGAAATCAGTTGATTGTCTAATGGGAGATCCCTTATAGTAACTTTCTGTCTCCCTCTGTCAGCCTTTAAGATTATTACTCTGTCATTGGTGTTTGCCAATTTAATTATGATGTATGGTACCTTGGTGGTGGTCTTTTTGAGTTCATCTTTTTTGGGACTCTGTGTGCTTCTTGGACTTGTGTGAGTTTTTTCTTCCCAATATCAGGTAAGTTTTCTGTCATTATTTCTTCAAACAGGTTTTTTATTCCTTGCTCAGTTTCCTCTCTTCTGGCACCCCTATTATGCGGATGTTATTCATTTCCTGTTGTCCCATAGCTGCCTTAGGCTCTCCTCCTGCTTTTAAGGTGTTTTTTTTCCAGTTGCTGCTCTGCTTGGGTGTTTGTTTTTTACCTTGTATTCTAGTTCACTGATGCACGTTCTCAGCTTATTCTACTCTACTGTTGATACTTTCCATTGTGTTCTTTATTGCAGTTATGTCATTCTTCATTTCCACTTGGTTCTTCTTTATTTCCCCTTGATTCTTACACATGTTGAATTTTTCTTCCATCCTTTTAAGTGTCCTTGTAATCATTGCTCTGAATTGTTTCTCTTACAAATTGCTTGCCTCCATTTTATTTAGTTCCTTTTCTGGTGATTCCTCCTTTTCTTTTGTATGTTGGCTGTTTCTTTTTCTCCACATTTTTGCTCTTCCTTTGTGTGTGTTTTTCTATATATTAGATCAAACTTCTATGTCACCCAGATTTTTTTGAGTTTGTCTTGTATAGTGGATGTTTTGTGGGACCCAGTGGTGCAATTCTCAGGTCTTCTGGCTGGATATTCTAGGGATGCTCCCTACTTGGGTATTTGGGTTCTCCTGGTATAGCTGGGTCTTGAGTGTTATTGTCCCATTCAAGTGTTATTGTCTCCTCTCCAGGTGTCTGGTTATGTGGTTCACTGTATACCATATTAACAGAATAGCATAAAATACAGCTCGACAATACATGATACAAAGGGAACAAAACAAAAATGTACTCACAAGATCAATAACCCCAATAAAAGTGACCATCAGAGGAAAGATAATTAGAAAAGAGAAAACAGAGCAAAAATGGTAGTGAGAAACAGAAAAAGGTAAGAGAGAAAAGGAAAAGAAGCAAAATGAAGAAGAAAAAATATACATATATGGGGAGAAAATACCACAAAACAAACAAATAAACCAAAAAATACAAAAAACAAACACCCAAAAACAAGGGTGGGGTGGGGGGCAGAATCTGTAGAGGCAAAACTTTCATCCAGAAAGGTAAATGAATTGAATGAATAGAGCAATGGCCATGTATAGAGGAGGTAGAAAGAGAATGAGTGGATAAAAAAAAAAAAAAAAAAAAAAAAATTAAAAAGATAAGAAAATGACAAAAAACAATTTTTAAAAATTTATCTATATATTCATCTATTTTTGGAAAAGGAGAATAGAGGAGAGAACAGATAGACTTGAGTTTAGTGAGTGGAACTAATTAAGCCATTAGGAGAAGAAGAGAGCAAGAGAGGAGAGAAAAAACAAAAGCATAAAAAATTGACTAGAGAAGAAAGAGAAAAGAGAAGGGTGCTTGGACTTGAAGCAGGGGAGAGGAAATTAGATACATGAGTAAGCCAACAGAGACTACAATAATAATAACATGTAAATAAAGCAGATAAAGAAGATCAATTTTTAACAAGGGGTAAGAAGAAAGGAGAGAGAAAAATTATAGCAGGGATAGGAGAAGAAAAACAGGATGTCAAAGGGAGAAGTGAGGAAGAAAAGGGTGGAAAAAAAAAAATAAAAATGGGATGAAGAAAAATAATACAAAAAATAAAAGATTAAATAATAGTAAATAAAAAATTAAGTAAAAGATAAATATGAAAAAGTGAAATGTCATTCATTTCAGCCCAGTTTTAATGTCCCATGGCAGCTGGTTTAAGACCCCTCTCTACTGTTCTGTCTGCCACTTCTCAGTTTCCTGTTAGGTAGTCAGTACCATGTAGAAGTTCCAAGTGATCCACGACTCCTCTGCGTCTGTCTCCACAGTCTTGGTTGCAGGCAGATGGGGCCAATCTGCCCACTTTGTCTACCTGCTTTCATTCTTACTTACACCAGAGTCTTATTTCTGACACGGCCTTTAGGTGAGGTTGCTGCTGTATTGGTTTCCGGGACAAAACATCACCTTAACCCAGTTCCCAAGGGCTCCCTGAGGCTATTCAGTGCCTCAGGGGCAGTCTCAGCTGTGCACCTGTATGAGGACTGACCATGTGGCCTGGGCTGCTTCGTTCTTCACAACATGGTGGCTGGGTTCCCAGAGTGAGCTTTCCTGGGGAGAGAGTCAGATGGCACCAGACATAGCAGTCACACAGCAGTCACCATTATCACTAACCTTGTGCAAGTTTGTTGTTTATGGTGATGATGATGTTGTTTTGTTTACTATGTTCCCTTATTTTGTGGGAAGTAACAAAGAATTTCAAGATAGCATTATTGAATTAAGCCTCCCATGCCCACTTTTTTTGGTTCTAAAAAATGTAGGGCTATGTCGCTAAACTTGAACAGTAAGAGTTTTAATTTCTCCATAATTCAGGGAATCATTTCTTCTTGGAATGCAATTCAAATTAGCATCAAATGTTTCTGTTCAGTAAAAGACCTATGGCATTAGAATTGGTATTTATAAGATTCATTAATTAGTCTCATTTTGAAAGTCTTAGCTTGGGAAGCATTTGATGACAGTTCTGAAAACCATAATATGATATCTCTAAAACTTTTTTAAAGATTGTGAAGAGTTGAGATGGGAGAAGAGGTAAGAGACTTTCTAGTAAGGGGCAATGTGTAGTCATTTTTGTGGAGGAAAGACATGAAACAGTCATAGAAAAAGGAGCATAAAGTCAAGTGCAGGCGTTGTGTGGCAAAGACGACAACAATAAATGTACGTTTGTGACTCCTGGTCATTTTAACTTTGGTTTTGATTCTGACTAATTCAAGGTTCCACATTCCAAGACTCTACCACCATACAGATAACGTTTTATTGCAACTGAACTCATTTCAAAATGTCATACTGGTGAACACACCTCCATAACCAAACTACATTCTTTTATTCATGCAGAATGATGATCTTATAGCAAAACTGCCACCGTCATCTTCAATGAAGAAAAGACACCTCAACAGGAGTTAACAGTGGACGCACTTCTAAAGGAATGTAAAGAACTAAAGGCTGAAAAAGAGAAGTGGAAACAAAAGGTAGTAAAACTCAGAACATACAAGAAAATGCATATGGCAGAAGACTCTGAAATAGAAAAGTATAAATTGAAGGTTGAAGCAAGTGCAAAGGATGTCGCAGACAAAGTGAAACAACTCGACTTATATTTACAGGTTAATTTATCCATTTAATGTGCTATAATTCACTTCACTGCAAATTACATTTTGGATAAATACAGTGTTTTTGCCTTTCCTTTACTTCCTTTAATAGCAATTTATTTTATAGATTTCTGGAAGAAAGGTGGCATTTGTTTTTGCTTTTTATTATTTCAGTTTCCATCACTATTATCACTGAATTGATCTTTCCAATAGATTCTTAGTAGTAAAATCATTTTATTTTTAAGACCAGTTAATGTTAAACAAGACTATTTGAGAGAAAAGGGGGGATGAGATTTAAAAATTGTTCCATACTCTTGAATTAAGTTATATCCTTCTACTTTAAAAATTTTAAACTGATTCTATTATTCTTTGAATTATCAGATTACACGAGTACTAATAGAAGAATGATTAACTTTATAACTCAGATTTAATTCAGTGGACACTGATGATAAATATTTTAAATGTCAGCTTTTTTTCACACCTAAAGCTGATCTCTGAGTCGTTGACTCAAAACTAAAGAAAACAATTATAACTGTTCAGGTTATACTTACTTTAAAAATGTATCCTTTTTATTTGCTTTAGACACAAAGCATCTCAAGAAATCTCGGAGCGTTAACATGTACTCATAATGCTTCAATAGGAAGTCATTTGGAACTCAGAACTCTCTTTTGCAAACTACTCAAGATGATATCAAAAAGTGTATTAGAAAAATACAAGAAGAATTGGGATGCTGCAAATTATTGGAAAGGAAATGAACTTTATAAGTCAAATGGAGAATCAGAGAAAACAAATTTAATTCAGTAATTAGCCTCTAAACTTAAAACATAATTACTATTGTGCCAGGTTCATGAGATTAGTGGGGCGTGAAAGCTCACTAAATAGTATAACTTTGTCAAATGATGTGAGTAAATAAATTTACCATTCAAATGTTCTTCCAGGACAGTTGCATCTCCCTCCTTTTTTGGTTTTACGTGCCTGTAATTTGTTCCCCTTAATATTTTCATGCAGTTAACCTGATCTGCCAGTCTTCAAGCTGAATGTCTTGAAGCTCCAAAATTTAGCAATCCTATATAATAAAAGGCTACTATGCAAATAGACTGAACGGTGGAACAACTGGTCACTATGATGCGCACTGACCACCAGGGGGCAGATGCTCAATGCAGAAGCTGACCCCTGGTGGTCAGTATGCACCCACAAGGGGACCGCTGCTCAGCCAGAAGTCACACTCATGGCTGGCGAGGGCGGCGGTGGTGGCGGGAGCCTCTCCCGCCTCCACAGCAGTGCTAAGGATGTCCAACTGACAGCTTAAGCCGGCAGTCGGACATTCCCCGAAAGCTCCCAGACTACGAGAGGGCACAGGCTCAGCTGCGGGACCCCCCTCTGAGTGCATGAATTTCGTGCACCGGGCCTCTAGTATTATTATAAAATCGCTTGTTAGAATTCCTGTAAATAGAAACATTTATGATAACAACTTAAACACAATGGGTTAAGTTACTCCAATACAACCTGGTACGTGGTAAATTTACTTTCTTGATTGTGACCTTTGTTGTTATCACTAGAGGGCGCCTTTAGACAAACTATCCTTTATAGTTTTCTACTCTATATAAAGACATACATGTTAAATAGGGAAAGATTAACATAGGGGTGAGGGGCAGTGTAATTGACAAAGTGGCTAAAAATAATGTGATCTGCAGGAGGAAGGTGTGGGGATACAGAAAAGGCAGATCCCACCTCCATCGCCTTGGTAACAATGTTATAAGCAATGGCCTCTGGAGCTGTTTTCGGTCATTTGATCACCAGCCAGGCCATCTTGTCCTCTCTCAGAGGTTGTTGCTCTAAATTGTGCCTCGGTGTCAAATGATTAAATCCCTAAGGTAATGAGTGTATTGTACAAGGTGGTGAAGGCCGATGCTTGACAATGTCTCTGAGGGATTTATTTGAAATCTCTAAAGTGGCTACTAAATATGTCCAAGGGCATCTTCAAGGATCTTGCAAGTACAGCCCTTCCAGAGGCAGCAAGTATTACCTGATAAGCCGTCTGCATCGCTGACAGCCTCCCTACTTTGGATTACTTAGCTCGGACCCCCTCTCCCCACTCCCTAGAAACATAAATACTTTTCAGAACAGTTTAGAACCTATACTTGCATAGAGTAGCTCTGCTCGGACACATTTTCTTTGTTAAAATGCTATTTAATGGGAAATCCCATTTGCTATTGTGGCTACTTGAAAAAATGCAAGTCACTCAGGGAAAAATAAAATACTAAGCATCTGCTGTTTGCAATCTTCTCGGGGCTCAGAAGCAGCTAGCAGAGGTCAGCACCGAAGTGCTCCTTCTTGTAGGAACAACAAAACAGATGACTGAGCACTACTAATATGAGGCCAGTCCTGGAGACACCTTGTGGTGGAAATCCTGATAACAGTTTTGCATTCAATAGAAAACTTGGTGATTCCTACTCTGAGAATCTTTTCTTATGAATTAAATAAACTTGTAATACTAAACTGATTAATTTCTGTTTTTAAGTGAAAATTTTTGTCATCTTCTTATGTGGAGAACATTCTTAATTGCTACTTTCCTTACAGCATTTTTATTTCAGTTTTTATAAACTGTCTTGCTGAGCAGTTGTACATTTTCTAAATAGTGAAATGAAGGAAATATTTGAATTTTTATTTTATATCTTTGCATTTTAAAATGAGGTTTACTTATGTTTGTATCTTGCCAGCCCTTGAATGACTGACGACTAAGATGGCAATGTCAGGCTATCTTGACATAGCAACTAGCTTTCATTGTGTATCAGTTATTAATACATCCATTCATTATCTCATTCATAGAGCTTTTAAGTTCCATAATTAGTTTGGTTCTTCTTATAGTTTTCATCTCTTTGGTAAAGTACTTCTTTTGTTCATTAATTTTATTACTGAGTTCATTGAGCTGCCTTCTTGTATCTCATTGAGTTTCTTCATGACTGCTGTTTTGATTTCTCTCGCCTTATATCACAATCATCTGTTATTTTGAGTTCCTTTCTGGAGAATTGTCATTGTCTTCCTGTGTAATTGTTATCTTGTGGTCCATGCTGCTTGAGGGGTTGTTCCTCTGCTGGCACATTTGAAGTGGTGAGCACTTTTCTTATTTAGGAACATTTTCCTTTCCACAATTCAGCAGGGTGATAATTTGAGGTCTTTCTTTCGTTATCCAGTAGATGCTAGAATAGCACAGTTTTTGTTTTCCCTTACCTGTACTACTTAAGCTTGGGGAGGAGGATGCTTGTGAGTAAAGGTGTAGGAGGCTATGCCTTGGACTAGGGAGTGGAGGTGGGGTGACCAGGGTAGTGGGTCCTGGTGCTAGATCTGGGTTGACTGGGTCTCAGGGGAAACCCCCCCCCCGCCCCCCAGGGGCAGGGGATGTGACCAGTTGAGGGGAGACAGTCTATGAGCCCACTGAGCTGCTACCTCATTCCTTATGGCCACTGGCAGCAAGGCACTGTGGCCTGGAGGCTTGAGATTTTGCTTTGCTGCTGCTGCTGGTCTGTGAGGGCGTGAGCAAGGCTGCAACTGGGGAGGGATCTGGAGTTGGGGGTGGGAGAGTTAGGAATGCTGCTGGCAGTTGCCCTGCACTGGTTTGTGGTGTGGGAGCTGCAACCTAACTCAACCACTGCTTCTGTGTTTGCTGGGCCTGTAGGTTGAGCCTTGCTGCAGTGATGTGTCTGTCCCTGTTGTCCCCTCTACCTGCCTCTCATCCTGCCTCTCCTACACATTCCAATATGCCCACCTTCGGAAGTACTGGCCCATGGACCTTTTAGCATGGGGCACACAGGAACCTTTGTTGGGTTCTGGATGTCCGACTAGTTGTCAATTTCAGGGGACATACTAAGGAGGTCTCACTTCACCATGATGCTGTCACTCACTAAAATACCCATTTCAATCAGTGCATGTTGGCTTTTATGGTCTTAATGCAGAGAAAAACAGCATAGGCCTGTGCTAAATGAGGCTTCAACCTTGTTTTTCCATTTGGCTTCATCGGAACACATCATAGAAGAGCAAAGCTGGGGATTTTTAGACCAACTTTTGGGAAAATATGGTCTAAGTGCTTCAAAGTTGTGAAACTGGACTACTGGATACAAAAGAAAATGAATGGCAAATACTTCTATAAATTGGTAAGCATGAGGCAAACCTAAAATGTCCCTGTTAGTTCTCACCAGGAAAATCAGATAATGTCTCATTTTAGAAGATGATGATGAAAGAGTGTGTAGCTGCAGAAGCCATACAAGAGAAGATATTTGTGAAAATTCTTTTCTTTAATCTTTTGGAAAGAAAGAAGTGTTTTTGTTTTTCTGGTATTTATAGATAATTTGAAAAAAATGTAGTTTGAACTTAATGTTGGTTCCAAGGTATGAGTAGTTTCCTTGTGGGGGTATTGGTTCACCAAATCATGCTTGTCTTAAGAGTAAAAAAGTGCCACTTTATCCAGATACAGAGATCAGCACACTTCCCTGAAGAATGCCTGGAAATACTTGTTATACAGCTGTTGTTTACAGAGTCCTTAGATCTAAGGCAGAAGGTGCTCTAGAGCTGCTGTAAATTTAATTATTGCTGCTAGGACAACATAAAGTAACTAGAGGCCCAGTGCACGAATTCGTGCACCAGTGGGGTCCCTTGGCCTGGCCTTTGTGATCGAGCTGAAACAGACATTCCCTGAGGCATCCCAGATTGCAAGAGGGCACAGGCCAGGCCAAGGGACCCCACCAGTGCATGATCAGGGCCAGAGAGAGACCCTGGGAAGGCTCCAGGCCATGTCCAGCCCATGTCACTCAGTTGGGATCAGCCGAACCCCAGCAGCAAGCTAATCTACCGGTAAGAGTGTCTTTCTCCTGGTGGTCAGTGCATATCATAGCAACCAGTTGAGTCACCATAACATATCATTAGCATATTACACTTTGATTGGTTGAACAGTCAACCAGAAACTTAGCATATTAGGCTTTTATTATATAGGATACTATGATAGGTGGCAACATGCTAAATTGGAAGAATGGGGTGGGTTCTGGGATGAACTTAACAAAACAACAGATTTCTACAGATTTTTAAGCTGTGATTCTGGAGAGTAAAATGTTAAAAATGCCTTAATATTGAATTTGTATTTCAATCTCCTTTATTTGCAAGGTTTCAACATTTTGGACCGTCTCTACCTCATTTTTCCAACTTTAAGCACAATAATTATAATAAACTACCACTAATCAGTGCTTTCAGTTTTCTCCACTTTCAGAATATTTAGATGTGTTGCTTCTCTCACCATAACACGAAGGTTAGCCTTGCCCACTTGATTTCATTTAGTGGTATAGATGACTGTGTATCTGTTTTGATGATTTTTACCTTTAATACTTACATTCTAGTTTAATTCTGGGATGTTTATTCTATACATCAGAAGTAATTTCAGTGTTATGTAATCCTATCTAATAAAACAGTAATATGCAAATTAACCATAACTCTGCTACACCCACCAGCCACGCCCACCAGCCCATCAAGTGCAATATGCAAATTAACTCAACCAAGATGGCAGTTAACTTGCATATCAGGCGCAGAGCGAACTTTGATTGGTGGAGAAGGAAGCCAACCAGCACTGCTTAGGGAGCAAAGCTGTAGAGAAGTAAGCAATTATATGGGGATGGGAAGCAGGCGAGGCAGAGGAGAAGGGAGTGAGCTAAATTGCAAGAATGGAGGGAGCGAGGCAGCGGAGATGGGCCATGAGGCAAGGAACAGGGAGCAAGGCAGAGGGGGTGGGGGAGCAAGGCAGAGATGGGAAGCTGTGATTCTGGAGAGGAAATGGGAGGGAAAAATGCCTTAATAGGGATTTGAGGCAATCCCCTTTATGGGTGGAGGGAGCGAGGCAGAGATTTCGAACATTTTGGACTGTCCCTACCTCGTTTTTTCGAGGCAGAACTTTAATCACGATGCAGATTAGACGGGTGGGAGGGAGGCTAGGGAGCACAGAGGAATGGGAGGAGCAAGGCAGAGGAGATCCACTTTCAGAATATTTAGATGTGTTGCTTCTTTCAGCCATAACATGAAGGTGAGGCTTGCCCACGGTTGGGATTTCATTTAGTGGGATAGATGACTGAGTATCTGCGTAGACGGGAGGGAGCGAGGCAGCGGAGACGGGTGGGAGCGAGGCAGAGGAGACGGGTTTAAGCAAGGCAGAGGGATGTGGGAGCTTTGCTCAGGCATCAGGAAGCCCTATTCTTGCAGGAGTATTCCTGCAATGGGCGGCTAGTGGTATTATGAAATACAAAAGGTAAAATTAGGACAGATATATCACTAGTTAGATTTTCTTTATTTTTTTCTTTAATCCTCAACCAACAAAATGTTTTTTAATTGTTTTTGAGAGAGTGAGAGAAACATGGATCAGTTGATTCCCAACAATTGATTGAATCAGCTACCTAGATGTGTGCCCTGCTAGTAATGGAAACTAAAGCCTTTTGGTGTATGGGATGACACTCTAACCAACTGAGCCACCTGCCAGGGACTAGTTATATTTTCTTGCACATAAAATATTTTACTTATAACTGAAAACTGGAAAATTTATTTCAGGAAATTTTTTAACAGATGAAATTTCTTTGGTTTCAAAATATTTTATGTTCAAGTGTTTCTCAGTATTTGTGTTTCTAACACAATTCATGGCATGACACTTCCTGAATCATTGCTCTTCAAATCTGTGTTAAATAGGGAGACTCAATTTTACATTGATTGATTTTAGACTTTTGTTCCATTTGTGACACTTTCATAAAATATTAGAATTATAATTATTTATTTAAGTTTTTCCATTTCTCAAATGTGTATTCAATAGTTTAGCCACTCTGTATACAAATACGTGAAAGTTAAAACAGTTACGATTCTTAATACTTTAATTTGGGGGGAAACCGCGCCATCCTGAGAGGGAAAGTGGATCTTATCGAAAGCCTGAAAATCCACAACCACAGCAGCAACGATTGAACAGCTAGGAGCCCCAGAACACCTGTCCCCAATTGGTGCAAACACGCGGATTCAAGGGAGCTCTTCACTCCACCACGAAAAGGTCAGATTTCACCTTGGATAAGGAGAGAGAGAACTACATATCCAGACATCCGGAGAAGTGAGACCATGGGGAGAAAAAGAAACAGCCCGCATATGAAAGAAAAGCAGGCATCACCAGAAAAGGAAGTAAATGAATTAGTGGCAAGCAACCTATCAGAGCAAGAATGCAGAGAAATGGTCATAAGGTGGCTGAAAAGAATGGAAGACAAATTCGACAATGAGTAAGAACCAAGAGGAAATGATGAAGAACCAAGAAGAAATTGAAAAATGACATCGCTGCTGTAAAGAACTCAATAGAAAGCATCAAGAGTAGACTAGATGAAGCAGAGGACCGCATCAGTGAGCTAGAAGACAAGATGGGAAAAAAATACCCAAGTAGAGCAGCTTCTAGAAAAAAAAATTAAAAAGCAGGAGAGCCTAAGGGAACTTGGGGACAACACAAAACAAAACAACATCTGCATAATAGGGGTTCCAGAAGAAAAGGAAACTGAGCAAGGAATAGAAAACCTGTTTGAAGAAACAATGACAGAAAACTTTCCTGATATAGGGAAGAAAAAACCCCACACAAATCCAAGAAGCTCACAGAGTCCCAAGCAAAATGAACCCCAAAAGACCGACGCCAAGGCACATTATAATTAAATGGGCAAACACCAACGACAAAGTAAGAATCTAAAAAGCGGCCAGAGAGACAGAAAGTTACATACAAAGGAACCCCCATCAGACTAGCAACTGATTTCTCAACAGAAACTCATCAGGCCAGAAGGGAATGGAATGAAATATACAAAGTCATGCAAAGGAAGGGTCTGAATCCAAGAATACTGTACCCAGCAAGGCTATCAATCAAAATTGAAGGTGAAATCAGGAGCTTCACAGACAAAAAAGGACTAAGGGAATTTATCACCACTAAACCAGCAATGCAAGAAATGCTAAAAGGTCTGCTGTAAAAAAAAAAAAAAAAAGAAATAGGAAGCGAAGAAGGAACACAGGGGTATAGAATAAAAATGGCGACAAATAAGTACCTGTCAATAGTAACTTTAAATGTAAATGGGTTAAATGCCCCAATAAAAAGACATAGGGTAACAGATTGGATAAGAAAACAAGACCCATATATCTTTCACAGCTCTACAAGCCTACTGCAAAAAAACAAAAAACAATGGTAATAAATTACCTAACCCTACAACTCAAAGAGTTAGAAAGAGAGCAACAAGAAAAGCCCAGTGTAAGCAGAAGGAAGGAAATACTAAAGATCAGAGTGGAGATAAACGACATAGAGACCAAAGAAACAATACAAAAGATCAACAAAACCAAGAGCTGGTTCTTTGAAAGGATAAACAAGATTGATGAACCTTTAGACAGACTCACCAAGAAACAAAGAGAGAGGAACCAAATAAACAAAATCAGAAATGAAAGAGGCGAAATAACACCAGACCCCACTGAAATACAAAGGATTGTTTCAAAATACTATGAACAACTCTATTCCAACAAACTGGACAACCTGGAGGAAATGGACATATTCCTAGAAAAAAACAACCTTCTAAAACTCAATCAGGAAGAAACTAAACAGCTCAATAGGCCAGTAACTACGTAAGAAATTGAAGCAGTCATCAAAAAGCTCCCAGCAAACAAAAGCCTGGGGCCAGACGGCTTCACAGGAGAGTTTTAGCAAACATTAAAGGAAGAACTAAAACCTATCCTCCTCAGACTATTCCAAAAAATTCAAGAGGAAGGAACACTTCCAAGCTCCTTCTATAAAGCCAGCATCACCCTAATACCAAAACCAGATAAAGACAACACAATGAAAGAGAATTACGGGCCAATATTCCTCATGAACATAGATGCCAAAATTCCAACAAAACTCTAGCAAATCGGCTCCAGTAGTACATCAGAAAGATCATACACCATGACCAAGTAGGATTTATCCCAGGGATGCAGGGATGGTACAATATCCGCAAATCAATAAACATGGTACATCACATAAACAAACTGAGAGATAAAAGTCACATAGTCATATCAATTGATGCAGAAAAAGCATTTGACAAAATCCAACACCCTTTCCTGATAACAACTCTCAACAACGTGGAAATAGAAGGATCATACCTAAGGTGACCAGATTTTAACATTGGTAAAGCGGGACACCGTTGACTGGGGGGGTTCTTTTTTTTTAATATATTTTATTGATTTTTTACAGAGAGGAAGAGAGAGGGATAGAGAGTTGGAAACATCGATCACCTGCCTCTTACCCTTGACCGGAATCGAACCTGGGACCCTTGAGTCCACAGGCTGATGCTCTATCCACTGAGCCAAACCGGTTTCGGCCCGGGGAGGGGGGTTCTTGATTAAAAATTTGGTCTATATTGTAATCGTTTTTGTTTTTTTAATAAAAGGAAATTCACTTCTTAGATCATCGTTGAATTTGCATCCTCTTTTCTTACTCATTATGTTAAAAATGTAAAAAAATTATATTATAAATTATTACATACATATTGCTTAAAAACACAGTAAGTAGGTACATAATTACATGAACATATTTTATTGTTAGTTTATAAATTAACCTTTGGCACTCAGATGTCGAGTGTGACTCGACACAGTTAGCATCGGTAGCAGCTCGAGAAAAAAGCAAGCGAGTGCAAAGGGTTAAATTGATTGTTATAAAATAACTATATTTTAATCCTATATTTCTTTCTAAATAATAACAATACTAACTTGTATTATTTTTCCTCTGAATTTGATGTAACGTAAGTCATAAGTGTCACTTTCAAGGCCGGCGCTAGACTTTTTCCGCCACTATAAAATATAAATAATATGAGCACTGTCTGCTAAATTCAAGAAAATTTATGTATTTATGAAATAAATAAGTAAATTACTTACCTAAATTATCTGAATAGCTGATTTGTAATGACATCACTTGTTTAACTAGCTTACTAGCACTCAGTACGATGTGTATTGTCTGAGAGACAGTTACAAAATGTTTTCGTCGTTGCCAATCCCAAAAAATGCCATTGTTCATTAAGTCCAAACAATGGTGGTCGAATTCTAACAACTGATCAACAATGCGAACTTTGATAAGCAGTTCTCGATAATCAGTTCTCAACAATTATTTGTTATTATTAAAGTTTAACATTATAAAATTAACAAAAACAAAATAAAACTCATATCCTGGCTAAATAGCCACATGGTCACCCGAAACCGTATATTCCCATCCCATTCTCCTGCTGTTCCCTAGCTTGTCGTGAATTCCTTCCAAAAATCGGGACTTCTTTAAAACGCCGCAGGACGCGGGACAAATTGTTAAAAATCGGGAATGTCCCGCCAAAAGTGGGACGTCTGGTCACCTTAATCATACCTCAACATAATAAAAACTATGTATGATAAACCCACAGCAAACATCATACTCAATGGGCAAAAACTAAAACCATTTCCCCTAAGAACAGGAACGAGACAGGGAGGCCCACGCTCACCACTCCTGTTTGACATAGTACTGGAAGTATTAGCCATTGTAATTAGACAAGAAGAAGAAATAAAAGGCATCCAAATAGGAAATGAAGAACTAAAGCTGTCCTTATTTGCAGATGACATGATATTGTACATACAAAACCCGAAAGACTCCATCATAAAACTAATAGACTTAATAAATGAATTCGGCAATGTAGCAGGATACAAAATTAATGCCAAGAAATCTATGGCATTTCTATGCACCAATAGTGAACTTACAGAAAGAGACTATAAAAGAAATCCCATTTACCATCACACCAAAAAAATTAAGATACCTAGAAATAAAGTTAACTAAGGAGTAAAAGACCTATATGCGAAAAACTACAGGACACTGAAAAAAGAGATAGAGGAACACATAAACAGATAGAAGAACATACTATGTCCATGGATTTGTAGACTCAACATCATTAAAATATCCATACTACCCAAAGCAATCTATAGGTTCAATGCACTCCCCATTAAAATACCAACAGCATATTTCACAGACCTAGAAAGAATGCTCCAAAAATTCATCTGGAATAAAAGACCCCGAATAGCCACAGCAATCCTGAGAAAGAAGAATAAAGTAGGAGGGATCTCAATACCAGATTTCAAGCTGTATTACAAAGCCACTGTTCTCAAAACGGCATGGTACCAGCACAAGAACAGACATATAGATCAATGGAATAGAATAGAGAATCCAGATATCGACCCAAACCACTATGCTCAATTAATATTTGACAAAGGAGGCATGGACATACAATGGAGTCAAAAGTCTCTTCAGTAAATGGTGTTGCGAAAACTGGACAGATACATGCAGAAAAATGAACTAGATCACCAACTTACACCATACACAAAAATAAACTCAGAATGAATACAGGACTTAAACGTAAGATGGGAAACCATAAAAATACTAGAGGAATCCACAGGCAGAGAAATCTCAGACATATGCCAAAAGAACTTCACTGATACTGCTCCTAGGGCAATGGAAGCTAATGAGAAAATAAAAAAATGGGACTACATCAAAATAAAAAGCTTTTTTACAGCAAAAGAAACCATAAAGAAAACAACAAAAAAGCCCACTCTATGGGAGAACATATTTGCAAATGCTATCACTGATGAAGGTTTAATCTCCAACATCTATAGGCAGCTTATACAACTTAATAAAAGGAAGATAAATGATCCAATAAAAAAATGACCAACAGACCAAAATAGAATCTTTTCAAAAGAAGACAGAGGAAGGCCAAGAAACTCATGAAAACATGCTCAAAGTCACTAATCATCCGACAGATGCAAATCAAAACGACAATGTGGTACCATCTCACACCTGTCAGAATGGCAATCATCAACAAATCAACAAACGACAAGTGTTGGTAAGGAAGCAGAGAAAAAGGAACCCTCGTGCACTGCTGGTGGGAATGCAGACTGGTGCAGCCACTGTGGAGAACAGTATGGAGTTTCCTCAAAAAACTGAAAATGGAACTCCCATTTGACCCAGTAATCCCACTCCTAGGAATATATCCTAAGAAACTAGAAATACCAATCAGAAAGGATATATGCACCCTTATAGCAGCACAATTTACAATAGCTAATATTGGGAAACAGCCTAGGTGCGCATCAACAGGTGACTGGATCAGAAAACTATGGTACATCTACACAATGGAATACTATGCTCCCATGAAATGAAGGAATTCTTACCATTTGCAGCAACCTGGATGGAATTGGAGAACATTATGCAAGTGAAATAAGCCAGTCCATGAAAGAAAAATACCACATGATCTCACTCATCCTACCTAATAATAGACAAATATGCAAATTGACCATACCTCCGACACACCCACAAGCCACATCCACAAGCCACACCCACCATCCAATCAGAGTTAGTATGTAAATTAACCCAACTAAGATGGCTACAGCCACAGAGAGCAAGGTTTCCTAGGTAACAGAGGAAGCCAAGCTTTCCGCCTGCCTTTGCCAGGCCTAAGCCTCCACTCAAGCTACAAAGTTTCAATTATAGAAGGTAAACAAATTCAAACAGAAATGGTGGCAGAATGGAGCTTGAGAGAGCAGCCAGGGTTGCCAGCGGCAACAGGGGAAGCAAAGCTTTCCGCACACCCTGTCCGGGCCCAGGCCTCCGCTTAAGGCTACAAAGTTTCAATTATAACCCCAACAGAAATGGCTGCCGGCTGTGGAGGGAGCCCCAGGCTTGGCTTAGCTCCAAGCTACAAAGTTTCAATTGTAGAAGGAAAATAAATTCCAGAAACCAGGGCCTCCGCTTGTGTTGCCAGGGGGCGTGGCCGGCCTGCAAACCACCACAGGCCCCTCGCTCAGGCCACCCCACGCCCCAAGGGAACCCAACCCTGATCAGGGACACCCTTCAGGGAAAATCACCTGGCACCCACCCCTGTACCAGGCCTCTATCCTATCTAATAAGAGTAATATGCAGATTGATCATCACTGCAACACACAATATAGCTGCCCCCATGTGGTCAAAGATCCTGCCCCCATGTGGACACAAGATGGCCACCACAAGATGGCCAGCAGGAGAGGGCAGGTGGGGAGGCACCTGGCCTGCAAGGGAGGGCAGTTGAGAAGGAACAGGCCTCCAAGGGAGGGCAGTTGAGAGGGACCAGGCCTGCAAGGGAGGGCAGTTGGAGGTGATCAACCCTGCAGGAGAGGGCAGTTAGGGGTAACCAGGCCGGCAGAGGAGGGAAGTTGGGGGCAAACAGGCTGGCAGCAGAGTGGTTCGGGGGTGATCAGGCTGGCAGGCAGAAGCGGTTAGGGGCAATCAGGAAGGCAGGCAGGCAAGCAGTTGGGAGCCAGCAGTCCTGGATTGTGAGAGGGATGTCTGACTGCCCGGTGGGATCGGGCCTAAACGGGCAGTCGGACATCCCTCAAGGGGTCCCAGATTGGAGAGGGTACAGGCTGGGCTGAGGGACAACCTACCTCCGTGCACGAATTTCGTGCACCGGGCCTCTAGTTTATGGATAATAAAAAACATTATATACTGATGAACAAAAAGATAAATACAGAGACAGTAAAGCATCAAACAGACTGTCAAATTACAGCGGGAAGGTTAGGGAGAGGTGGGGAAGATAAGAGATCAACTGAAGGACTTGTATGCATGCATATAAGCATAACCAATGGACGCAAAATGCTGGGGGGTGAGGGCATGAATGGGAGTGGGGTGGGAGGGACAATGGTAAGATATGTACACATATAATCCTACCTAATAAAAGGGTAATATGCAAATTGACCGCACCTTCGCTATGCCTAAGACACGCCCACCAGCCCATCAGGGAGAGTATGCAAATTAACCCAACAAAGATGGCGTCTAATTTGTATACACTGAGGGAGGGAGGAGTGAAGACTGAAGACACCATAGAAGGAAGAGGGAGGGAAAGTAGAAAGGAAGGCGGCTGCTGGAGGCAAAGTGCAGGCGGCACATGCGGCCAGAGGTGGGCAGCGGTGGGTTGGGGAAGCGGGGGGGAGGGCGGGGCACACCGCGGAGGTGGTGGCCACAGGGGCGGACGCGGCGGCCACGGAGGTGGCAGCTGCAGCGGCGGAAGCAGGGCCACGGATGCAGCGGTGGCGGCGGGCGTGGTGGGGTGGGCGGGGCACGCCCCGCCCGCCGCAGCAGGAGAGGTGAGGGGGTGGGAGAGGTGCCGGTGGCAGGAGGGAAGCCCACAGGAAGTCTTGCAGGAATCTTCCTGCAAAACAGGCCCCTAGTACCTTAATAAAAAAATGAAAAAAAAATATTTTGATAAACATTTAAAAAGAGGTGGGAAAAAAGACTTTAACTTTGTACGTGGCAGACAGAACATGGTGTCTCAACAGAATGTGCAGTCAGATATCTTCCTGAGTAAACACAGGCCTCATGCTTACATCACCAAGGCAGTGCCTTTCTCCTCTGAATTTTAACTCTATTCAAACTATCACAGTAGTTATGCTAGTTTCTCGTAAGGCAGAGATGAGTTTAATTTCCACATATAAGTGAAATCAACTGGCATTTGTCCCTGTCTGACCTATTTCGCCCAGAGTAATATGAAGATTTCGTTCTTTATTATGGCTGAGACATATTCCATGCACCACTTCTTTATCCATTCATCTATTTTTAAATATGTTTTTATTGATTTTTTTTACAGAGAGGAAGGGAGAGGGATAGAGAGTTAGAAATATCAATGAGAGAGAAACATTGATCAGCTGCCTCCTGCACACCTCCTACTGGGGATGTGCCCATAACCAAGGTACATGACCTTGACCGGAATTGAACCTGGGATCTTTCAGTCTGAAGGCCAACGCTCTATCCACTAAGCCAAACTGGTTAGGGCTATCCACTCATCTATTCATGGACACTTAGGTTGCTTCCATATTTGGTTCTTGTAAATAATGCTTGGATGAACATATGGATGCTTATATCTTTTTGATTTAGCCTTTTATATTTATTTGGGTAAATACCCAGAAGTGGCGGTGCTGGGTCCTTCTTTGTCTTTTGTTAGATAGCCTTTGTTTTAAAGTATATTTTGTCTGGCATAATTATTGATATCCCACCTTTTCTGTTTTGTTTCCATTTTCATGAACTATCTTTTCCCATCCCTTTACTTTAAATCTGTGTGTTTGTTTCAACCTGAAATGTGTCTCTTGTAGACATCATAAGTAAGGATGTTGTTTTGTTATCCATTCAGTCACCACAGGTCTTTTGATTGGAACATTTAATCGATTTTCATTTAAAGCAACTGTTGATAGATATGTACTTATTGTCATTATATTATTCATATTTTTACACACACACACACACACACACACACACACACACACACACACACACACACACCACCACCACCACCACACACACACCACCACCACCACCACCACCACCACCACCACCACCACCACCACCACCACCACCTTTTTCTTCTTAAAGAAGATGTTTTCACTTTTCTTGGAATGCTGGTTTCGTGGTGATGAGCTGCTCCTTTAGCTTTATCTTGTCTGAGAATAACTTTTATGTTCTTCAATTCTAAATGATGGCTTTGCTATTTTGTGCCAGTCCCTTCTGTTCTGCAAAGTATTTGTTGATAAATCAGTGGATAGTCTTATGAGAGCTCTGGTGTAGGTAACTAACTGCTTTTATATTGCTGTTTTTAAGATCCTCTCTTTGTCTTTAACCTTTGGCAATTTGATTATGTGTCCTGATGTATACCTCTTTGGGTTCATCTTGTTTGGGGCTCTCTGCAGTTATTGTGCTTGTGTGTCCATTTCCTTCACCATATGAGGGTAGTTTTCTGTCATAATTTTTTCACATAGGTTCTTCCTTCCTCTGTCTTCTCCTTGAGGCACCCCATGATGTGAAAGTTGGTCACATCATGGCCACTTGAAGTTGTCTCAGTGCATTTTAAACTATCTTCATTTTTTTATTCTTTTCTTTTTTCTGTTCTGATTGTTTTCTGCTTCCTTATATTCCAAATTGCTGGTTTGACCTTTGGCTTCATCTACTCCACTGTTGATTCCCTGTAACATATTCTTCATTTTAATAAATGTATTCATTTCTGCTGTTTCTTTTTGTTGTTCTTGTTGTTTTAGCTTTGCACATCCTTTTTTATGCTGTTGAATTTTTCACTAAATTCTTTGAACATTCTTTTAACACTTGCTTTTAACTCTGTATCTGCTTACCTCTATTTCATTTAGTTGCCTTTTTCTGAAAACTTCTCCTGTTCTTTCATTTGGAATCTCTTTTTTTGTCTTCTCATTTTGGCTGCTTTCCTGTGTATATCTATGTATTAGATCTTGGTATAGTGGCCTAATGTAGTAGGTTTTCTATAGGACCTAGTGGTGCAGCCTCCCCAGTCACTGAGCTGGTGTGCACCCTATGCGTGGGGCTGTATGCACTGTCCTACTGTACTTGAGTCTTGCTTGTTGTTAGCAAGTCACTGGGAGCGACTGACCCCAGGCCAATTGGCTGTGAGGACTGGCTGCAACTATAGCTTAGGATCTGCTGGACAGGGGCTGATCCCACAGAGCAGAACCTGCTTCAGTGAGGGTTTGGTGCCTGCCAAGTCTTTTCTTTGAGTGTGTTGTTTGTGGAGGTGGTTGGATTGTAATCTGGCATGGTCTGAAGCTCACCACCATTTTCACTGCCTCTGGGGCCTCCCAGGAAATACAAGTTGAGCCACTGCCCAGGAGAGGCTAAGCTCTAAACTGAGGCTGACTATTCCTAGAACCAGGTCTGAGCCCACTTAGCAAGATGTATAGGGTTTGCTAGGCCAGATGATGCTTGTTTTAGGAAATTTTAGGAATATTTGAAGCATGAGCCAAGACAGCTGGTTTGTATGAAAAAGACCCTAGAAACAACTTGGCTGGGCCCACAAGTTTGGTGAGGTTGGGTGTCAGGAAATCACTGGTATGGGGCAAATGGTGTTAGCCAGGTTGACTCAGTAATGGGGCTTGCCTGCAGGGTGTTTGGGAGGGCTAAGCAAAAAAAAAAAAAAAACAACAACAACAATGGCCTTTGCCAGCACTTCTTTTTCTGGCAGAAATCTGCCCCTCCAGCTTTTGCCCTGATGCCAGACAACTCAGTTCCTCCTTGTGGGTGCCTGGTGCCCCAGTTCTGGAGCTGAGAGAGAGTGAGTCTGAGTAAGTCTGTACATGGTCCTTTTAAGAGGAACTGCCTCGGATTCCAGCAGCTCTCTGTATCACTCGGCTATAATCCCTGCTGGTTTTCACAGCCAGAGGTTTGGGGAGTTCTCATCCTGATAATGGAACCCTGAACTGGCAGGCCTGGTGTGAGGCTGGGATCCCTCACTTCTTAGGGGAGACCTCTTCAGGCAAGATGTCCCTCCTGATTTTTACTCATCAACCTGGGAGTGGGATAAGCCCATTTTGTGTCTTCACCCCATCTACAAGTGTCAATGTGGCTTCTTCTGTATATGCTTAGTGATAGAACTTCAGCTAGTTTTCATGCCGAAGCCGGTTTGGCTCAGTGGATAGAGCGTCGGCCTGCGGACTGAAAGGTCCCAGGTTTGATTCCGGTCAAGGGCATGTACCTTGGTTGCGGGCACATCCCCAGGAGAGGGTGTGCAGGAGGCAGCTGATCAATGTTTCTAACTATCCCTCTCCCTTCCTCTCTGTAAAAAAATCAATAAAATATATTTTAAAAAAAAGCAACTTCAGCTAGTTTTCAGGCAGTTTTGTTGTAATTTTGATATAGTTGTTGGAGGTTCTAAGTATGGTGTTTATCTATGCTGCCATCTTGACCAGAACTCTTCAAATCATTTCTTAAATGCACAACTTATAGTATCTTACATTTTAACCCTTTGCACTTGCTTGCTTTTTTCGATTCCTTTATTCTACTGCTAACCGTGTCGAGTCACACTCGATATCCGAGTGCAAAGGGTTAAGCTTCCAAGAACATAACTCAATACAGACACAATTTTGAATCATGCTTTAAATAATTTCTCTTCATGATATTTCACACCCAAGAGTATTTAGTTATAAAATTTATGTTCCTCTGTAGCAATTTTAATGTTGCTGGATAGAGTTTCCTTCAATTCAGTCCCTTGTTTTGCATGCCTTTGTATACTTTATTCCATTCCCTTCTGGCCTGATGTGTTTCTACCAAGAAATCAGTTAATGGTCTAATGGGAGATCCCTTGTTCATAACTGTCTCTCTCTGGCAGCCTTTAAGAATTTTACTTTTTCATAGATGTTTCCCAATTCAAGTACGATGTGTCTTAGTGTCAGTCTTTTGGGGTAAACCTAGTTTGGGACACTCTGTGCTTCTTGTGTTGGTGTGACTTGTTTTCTTCCCACAGTCGGGGAAGTTTTCTCTCATTATTTCTTCAAACAGGTTTTCTATTCCTTGCTCAGCTTCCTCTCCTTCTAGAATCCCTATTATGTGCATGTTGTTTAATTTTATGTTATCCCGGAGCTGTATTAGACTCTCCTCCTGCTTTTTAATTTTTCTACAGTTGCTGCACTGTCTGGGTGGGTTTTATTCTACCTTGTCTTTTATCTGGCTGATTTGATCCTCAGCTTCTTCTAGTCTCCCATTGAAACCTTCCATTGTGGTCTTTGTTGTATCTATGTCATTCCTTATTTCCCCTCGATTCTTACACATGTTGGTGAATTTCTCATCCAGGCGTTTGAGCATCCTTATAACTATTTATTTATTTATTTATTATTTTAAAATATATTTTATTGATTTTTTACAGAGAGGAAGAGAGAGGGATAGAGAGTTAGAAACATCGATGAGAGAGAAACATCAATCAGCTGCCTCCTGCACACCCCCTACCAGGGATGTGCCCGCAACCAATGTACATGCCCTTGACCGGAATTGGACCTGGGACCTTTCAGTCCGCAGGCCGACGCTCTATCCACTGAGCCAAACCGGTTTCAGCATAACTATTACTTTAAACTCTTTCTCTGACAAACTGCTTGCATCCATTTCATTTAGTTCCTATTCTGGTGATTCCTCCTTGACTTTCATTTGGGGGTTGTTTCTTTGCTCCCCATTTTTTCTGTTCCTTGTAATTGATTCTATGTATTAAAGTGCTATGCTTTCCAGATTTTTTCAATTAGTCTTATGTACTAGCCATTTTGTAGTACCTTATGGTGCAGTCTCTCAGGTCAACAGGGCTGGGTATTCTAGGGAGGCATTCTACTTGAAATATTTGGGTTATTGTGATGTAATTAGATCTTGAATGTTATTGTCCATTTCAAAAATTGAATCTCCTCTCAGGGTATCTGATTATGTGGCTGGCTTCCTACCACATTGAGCCAATGGATGTGGAGGCATTGAGCCAAATGCACAAAATACAACAGGACAAGGCACAACACAGAAGGAACAGAACATGAATGTACACAAGACACCTATAACCCCAATAAAAGTGACCACCAGAGAAAAGATAATTATGAAAGAGAAAAGAGAGCAAGAATGATAGCAATTAAATAAAAAAAAAAAAAAAGGAAGAATAAGAAGAAAGAAAGAAAGAAAGAAAGAAAGAAAGAAAGAAAGAAAGAAAGAAAGGAAGGAAGAAAGAAGAAAGAAAGAAGAAAGAAAGAAAGAAATAGAAAGAAAGAAATAGAAAGAAAGAAAGAAAGAAGAAAGAAAGGAAGAAGAAAGGAAGGAAGAAGAAAGAAAAAATAGGGGGGAAAAACACACAAAAAAAAACAAAGCAAAAGGTACAAACAAGAAACACCCAGGAGGGAAAGATGGTGACCGGCAGGAAGGTAGGGAGGGAGAGAGTGTGAGAGAGTGAAGGAGCAACAGAGCAGTGTGTAGACATGTGTGGTGGGTGGGTGTGTATGAGCTAGGGACAGTTAGATTCTGCAGGTCTTCCAAGGGGCTGCCAAACTGGGCAAACTTAGACTGCAGAGCCCCGCACACAACACGGACACTTCTGGGCCACCAGTGCAGGCACAGAGACCACGCCATCTTGAGATACAGAGCTGCTTGAGACTAGGATCCTTGCCTCAGCACCACCCAGTTTGATCTCAGACGCAAACCAGGACCCTGCAGCCACTGGGGACAGAGACCTGCAACCACAGCTGAAGACCAACAGACAATAAGAATTCAGAAATCCAGGCCGCAGATTTCTGTGAGTCAAGAATCCTATCCCCCTCTGTGCAGGCTTGCGGGCAGTGCCATAGTAACTGATAGACCTACCACTCACATGGGCCGCAGTGCCACTATGGGAATTTGAGCCTGCACATGCACAGAGACTGGGAATCTGTTCCCCGCAATGCAATTAGGTGACCAAACTCAAAGCCCATGCGGGGCAGCAGTGCCACCTGACTTCGATTCTGGGCAAGCACACACGGAAGTCTGTTTTCCACAGCACAGGAGCACACCTCCGGCCGACACCGTGCTACTGTGCAACCCAGTCCCCCAAGGTGATTGGGACCCCTATTCTCTGAGCAGGAGGCAGCACTGAACACCACTGACTTGACTCTGTTTCTTATCGCATACGCCTTGGATCCCTGACATGCAGTGCAGTCACACTAAGAGCCAGTGACTCCAATTCTTGGTGCATGTGCACAAAGGGACCCTGATTCTCAGGGAGAAGCAGGATGAAGCAACAGAGACTCTGATACTCGATTCTTGGTGCAGACACAGGGGCACTGTGACTCCTGGCATGTGCTAGCTAGGGCAGTGGTCGGCAAAGTCATTAGTCAACTGAGCCAAATATCAACAGTACAACGATTAAAATTTCTTTTGAGAGCCAAATTTTTAAAACTTAAACTTCTTCTAACACCACTTCTTCAAAATAGACTTGCCCAGGCTGTGGTATTTTGTGGAAGAGCCACACTCAAGGGACCAAAGAGCTGCATGTGGCTCAAGAGCCGCAGTTTGCTGACCACTGTGATAGGGGACTCTGATTTTTGGCACACACTGACAGCACAATGCAGGCAGGGTCCCTAATTCTAGGTGCACACACAAGACCACACTGAGCGGGGATAGACCAAAAAAGAATTCAGAGTAATGGTCATGCAATTCAAACATCGGATGGATGAGAAAATCAACAACCTATGCAAGAATCAGGAAGAAATGAAAAGTGATATAGCTACAATCAAAAACACCATGGAAAGTTTCAACAGTAGATTAGAAGAAGCAGAGGACCGAATTAGTGAGTTAGAAGATAAGGTAGAGAAACAAGCTCAATCTGAACAGCAATTGGAGAAAAAAATTAAAAAGCAGGAGGAGAGCCTAAGGGAGCTTTGGACAACATGAAACGAAGTAACATATGTATAATAGGGCTGCCAGAAGGACAAGAAGAGCAGCAAGGTTTAGAAAATCTATTTGAAGAAATAATGACAGAAAACTTCCCAGATATGGGGAAGAAAAAAGTTACACAAGTACAGAGAGTCCCAAGCGAGATCAACCCCAAAAGACCCACACCAAGACATGTCATAATTTCAATGGCAAGTATTAACGACAAAACGAGACTCTTAAAGGCTGCAAAAGAGAAACAGATAGTTACCTACAAAGGAACACCCATCAGATTATCAAATGATTTCTTAACAGAAACACATCAAGCTAGAAGGGAATGGAAGAAGGTATACAAAGTGTTGCAAAGCAAAGGACTGAATCCAAGAACACTCTATCCAGCAAGACTATCAATAAAAATTGAAGGAGACATCAGGAGCTTTGCAGACAATAAAAGGCTAAGGTAGTTTATCACCACCAAACCAGCAACGCAAGAAATGCTAAAGGGAATGCTGTAAAAAGAAGAAATAAAAAGGTAAGAAGGAACACTGGCACAAAAATAGAAATTACTCCAAACAAGTATCTTTCAGTAATAACTTTAAACATAAGCGGACTAAATGCTCCAATCAAAAGCCATTGAGTGGCTGAGTGGATAAGAAAAACACGACCCATATATATGCTGTCTACAAGAGACCCACCTCAGAACAAGGGACTGACACAGACTGAAAGTGAAGGGATGGAAAAATATCATTCAGGCAAATGGAAATGAAAAAAAAAAAAGCTGGGTTAGCAATACTTATATTTGACAAAATAGACCTCAAAGTGAAGGCCATAACAAGAGATAAGGAAGGCCACTTCATAATAATAAAGGGATCGATACAACAGGATATAACCCTGATAAACATATGCACCCAATGCAGGAGCACCCAAATACATAATAAACCTCCTGGAAGATATCAAGGGAGAGATCGACAACAATACAATCATAGTAGGGGACTTTAATACCCCACTGACATCACTGGGTAAATCATCTAGACAAAAAATCAGCAAAGATACAGAAATCCTAAATGACTCACTAGATCAGATAGACTTACCTGACATCTTCAGAACATTTCACCCCAAAGTCACAGAATATACGTTCTTCTCAAGTGCACATAGGAGATTTTCAAAATAGACCACATATTGGGTCACAAGCAAAGTCTCCCCAAATTCAATAAGATTGAAATCATACCAAGCATCTTCTCAGACCACAATGGCAAAAAAAAAAAATTAGAAATAAACTACAATAAAAACAATCCAAAAATCTCAAACACTTGGAAGCTGAATAGCATGCTATTAAATAATGACTGGGTTACCAATGAGATCAAAGAAGAAATTAAAAACATCCTGGAAACTAATGACAATAAAAACACAAACAATCCAAAACCTCTGGGACACAATGAAAGCAGCCCTGAGGGGGAAGTTTATAGCTCTACAGGCCTACCAAAAAAAAAAAAAAAAAAAAAAAGAACAAGAAGAAGAAAAAAGAAAAAATGGTACTAAATCATCTAACTATACAACTCAAAGAATTAGAAAGAGAGCAACAAGAAAAGCCCAGAGTGAGCAGAAGGAAGGAGATAATAAAAATCAGAACAGAAATAAATGACATAGAGACAAAAAAAAAACAAAACAAACGATCAATGAAACCAAGAGCTGGTTCTTTGAAAGGATAAACAAGATTGATGAATCTCTAGCCAGGCTCACCAAGAATCAAAAAGAGAGGACTCAAATAAACAAAATCAGAAATGAGAGAGGCAAAATAAAAACAGACCCCACTGAAATAAAAAATATTGTTAAAAAATAGTATGAAGAACTCTACTCCAACAAACTAGACAACCTGGAGGCAATGGACATATTCCTAGAAAAATACAACCTTCCAAAACTCAATCAGGAAGATTCTAAAAATCTCAATAGTATGATAACTATGGAAGAAATTGAAGCAGTCATAAAAAGCTCCCAGCAAACAAAAGCCCGGGGCCAGACGGCTTCACGGGGGAGTTATACCAAACACTTAAGGAAGAACTAAACCTATCCTCCTCAGACTATTCCAAAAAATCCAAGAGGAAGAAACACTTCCAAGATAATTCTATGAAGCCAGCATCACCCTAATACCAAAACCCGATAAAGACAACACAATGAAAGAGAATTATAGGCCAAATTCCTCATGAACTTAGATGCCAAAATTCTCAAGAAAATTCTAGCAAATCGGATCCAGCAATACATCAGAAAGATCATACACCATGACCAAGTAGGATTTATCCCGGGGATGCAAAGATGGTACAATATCCGCAAATCAATAAACGTGATACATCACATAAACAAATTGAGAGATAAAAATCACATATTCATATCAATTGATGCAGAAAAAGCATTTGACAAAATCCAACACCGCTTCTTGATAAAAACTCTCAGCAAGGTGGAAATAGAAGGATCTTACCTCAACATAATAAGAGCCATATATGACAAACCCAAAGCCAACATCATACTCAATGGGCAAAAACTAAAACCATGTCCCCTAAGAACAGGAACAAGACACAGATGCCCACGCTCACCACTCCTGCTTCACGTCGAACTGGAAGTACTAGCCATTGCGATCAGATAAGAAAAGAAATAAAAGGCATCCAAATTGGAAAAGAAGAAGTAAAACTGTCCTTATTCGTAGATGACATGATATTGTACATAGAAAACCCTAATAAATTCTGCATTTGCAGGAATTTGTGGAAAGGAAATGGTCTGTTGGGAGCCTGGAAAACACCGCCAGGATCTAGGGGTTAAGGTTTCTCAGTACCCTTGCCCAGCCCATAGGCCAGGTGACCTTCAGATGCCTGTATTATCTCAGGGCTCAGTCCTCAGTGCACACTCAGTTCCACTTACCTTATCATTTATAGGACTTCTCCTTCCTGTCCACAACTGCTGTCCTCTGTCTTCTAGGCTGTTCTTCCTCTAAGCAATGTTAGTTAAAGTTAGAACCCTAATTCAGAAAATGTTCCCCCCTTTTTTTCACAACCATCTATTGTTAAGTCTGATCAAATAATTGAATAGATACCCCCTCCCCTGGGAACTTACATTTATGCGATTTCACAATGGACATTCTACTTGCTTGGACCACATTCCACTTGCTAAGACTATTATCTCACCCCTCCAGCATTTCCCAGAATGCAGACCTAAACAGAGAATTCTCTGACCATAAATAGCCCACCCTAGAGTCCTTTAAAAATCTGACCCTCCGACTTTGGGTGCTGGTGCCATTTTGGGGCTCAGCCCATCTGATATCCAGATGACCTAATAAATTCATAATTCTTCACCCTTTCTGGCCTTGTGCGTTCCTCCTTCGGTGACCCTAACACTTGATACCGAAACATGGGAGGGTTCTATGGGGATGGGGAACCATCGCACTAGCTTCGGTCACCCAAAGTTTGCTACTCTGAGAGCAGTAGGCAGTGGCAGCTCAAACCTGGGCTTACCTCCAAATTCTATTGGGGTGACTCGATTACAGGCCTCGATTAGACCTCCCTCCTTTATCAACCATCCTGAGCCAGCCGATGACTATGCCACATCGGGATTCTCTCCTTCTTCTTTGCTGACCCTCCATCCCACACCCGCCAATCTTCTCTAGGTGAGTGACGATCCACAATTTCAGTCATCTCGAGTCTTCTGCCCACTCTCTCAAACTGACTTCTCGAAAGTCTCTCATCTTAAAAGTCCTAGCGCTAGGCCAGAAGGAAGACTCCGCAGCCATTTGGCTTTGGGTCCTTCTGGAGTGGAGGCGCCAAGTTCAGAGGGTCATCTCTCATTTCCCTAGGTGATCTGTTTAGCTGCGGGGATGCCTACCCTAAATAGTCACCTTTGGGTTTGTGGTCTGTCACTCACCCTTCCTCTCTCGTGGGCCACACCACACCCCCTCTGCCCACTCACGGAGGAGATCAGGCCCAACCACCTCATTCTATTTGTAACACTGTTTGGCCACAATATAAACTAGATAATAAGTCTCAATGGCCTAAGAATGGCACTTTTAGTTTTAACACATTGCAAAATTTAGATAACTCTGTCATGACAATGGAAAATGGTCAGAGATTCCCTACATCCAGGCCTTTTTCACTCTTCAGTCCCAATCCTTTCTCTCAGTTCTGCTCTACCCATCAGATCTTTCTCCTTTACACATATCATCATACCCCTAACATTTCTGATGCTGAATGTACTTTTGACCCAGCAGACCATGAACCTCCATCTTCTTACACAACCCTTCCCTCACCTGCAGTAGATTCCCAAAAGCCAGACCCTCCTAACCAGCAACCACCTTCTCCCCCAGCCCCTGAAAGCTGAAATCCCAAGAACTCGAGCTCCAATACAGCCTTTTCCCACCTAACACTTGCTCTAGGGCCATCCTAAGACTGCCTTCCTCAACAGCTGCTTCCATTCCTGCACCCATTCTACCCCTGAGGGAGGGAGCAGGGTATTGGCTGGGTACACATTCCATTTTCCATGTCAGACCTCACACAGATTGAGAGGCATCTCAGGTCTTTTTCCACCGACCCGACCACCTTTACTAAAGAATTTAAGTACTTGACCCAGTGCTATGACCTGACCTGGCATGGCATCTGAGTCATCCTGTCGTCCTCTCTCACCCCAGAGGAGAAGGAGCATGTCTGACTAGCAGCTCAGGACCATACCATACCGTGCCCTCCATAGACAGGACTCAGTGGCCAACCCAGTTGGTGCTAACAGGGTCCCCCGAACTGACCCAAGATGGGACTATCAGGTCAATTCTCCAGGGTGCTGGCTCTGTAGTCTATCTCATTGTCAGACTCAAAAGGCTGCCCATAAGGCAGTCAATTATGACAAACTTAATGAAATCACCCAAGGCCCTGACGAAAACCAAGCTCTCCTCCTCTCTGGCCCACAGAGGCCTTACACAAATTTACCACCTTAGGACCCACCTCCCCAGAGGGAGTCCTTCTTGTGAACACCCATTTTATATTTCAATCATCTTCCTACATACACCATAAACTTCAAAAAGTAGACACAGGTCCACAAGCGCCTCAGAAAGACCTAATTAACCTGATTGCTGAGGTTTTTAATAGAGACGAGGAGACCCCAATTCAAAAACAAAGGTGAGATCAGGCCAAGACGGAAGCCCAGGCCAAGGCCTATCAGCTCCTAGCCGCTGCTCTCAAGAACCCCAAATGTAATGCAGGTCCTCCAACCGAGGGTAAGTCAGGGGCTAAGCCTCTTCTGGGCCCATGCTTCAGGTGCAACAAGGAAGGACTAAGTCCTGCTCAAACCCGAGACCCCCCGGTTGTGCCCTGCTCACAGTGAAGTAATGCACAGTGAAGAAGGGAAGGCAATGGAAATCAGACGGCAATCTGGCCCCTCCAGGTCAGACATCAACCAGCCCAGCAAGGCCACCTTCTGGATCTGCTCTGGAGCTCCCAGACCTCCTGGGAATGGCCACCGAAGACTGAAGCTGCCCAGACCCTGACACGGCCCCACAGACTTACATCAGCAGGACAGAGCCTTGGGTAACAATATGGTGGCAGGTAAGTCGATCTCCTTTTTAATTGACAATGGGGCTACTTATTCTGCCCTCCCTGAACTCACTGGGACCCTTGTCCCCTCCTCCGTCTCTATTATGGGGGTTGATGGATTAGTTTCACAGTCATTAGCCAACTCATCTCTACACTGTAAATATACCCCCATCAACTCGTTCCTCTTTCTACCTCAGTGCCCGACCAGGGCTACAGTGCATCCCCTCATAAAACCTGGTTGTCCCCAACAACAGTCACCTACCTCAGTTTCACTCTCACCCCACAAATCCACGCCATTCCTTAACCTTTTGCACTTGCATGTCGAGTGTGACTCAACACGGTTAGCATTAGAATAAAGGAATCAAGAAAAAAGCAAGCGAGTGCAAAGGGTTTAGACTGTAAATGCCTTATCTCCTCCATGACTCCTTTCTTCTGAACAAGAAATACTCTCCTTTCTCAGGCTCGCTGGGTACTCTCGCCTCTGAGTTCCCAGCTTCAGTCTTCTCACAAAGCTCCTCTATGATAGGACCCCTGCCTCACTGAGCCTTTAGATCCTTTAATGTTCTGAAAACTGCTCTCACCTCGGCGCCTTCTGACTTCCCCTCACCTCCTTCCCAAAGAACAACTTTCTTTGCTGCAAAACTAGGAATGCTTACTTAAAAGTCTGGCTACTATCAGAAGCTGAACTCATTATCACCCAAGCCTTACTGAGCATGTTATCACTAAGGAAAAATGTCGCAGTTTTAAATCCAAGTGCCTAGTCATCTGGGGACAGGCTTCAGGGCCTGCACCCCCCTCCCCCGCCTTTTCTCCAGACCTCCTATGCCTACACATAATTTTCCAGATTCTTTGGTAACTTAAAGGCTTTGGAATATTACTGGGTTAAATGATAAACATCGAAATACTTAAAACAGGATAAAATACTGAAACATTGATTGTTAGACATATTTTAATTTGCCTACTCTTAGTTTTCATTACCCAGGGTCTCTTGTACTTTGAGAAAGGCATATTAAAGTAAGAGTGTATTTAAAGTGTGTTCATAAATGTAAATGCTTCCCTGACTGGTTTGGCTCAGTGGATAGAGTGTCGGCCTGCGGACTCAAGGGTCCCAGGTTCGATTCCGGTCAGGGGCATATGCCTTGGTTGTGGGCACATCCCCAGTAGGGGGTGTGCAGGAGGTAGCTGATTGATGTTTCTCTCTCATCGATGTTTCTAACTCTCTATCTCTCTCCCTTCCTCTCTGTAAAAAATCAATAAAATATATTAAAAAATAAAATAAAATAAAATAAAAAATAAATAAATGTCAATGCTGTTTGTTTACTTTTTGGCAAAAGCTGGTTATTTGTGAATGGGTGGAAGGATTGTGTTGACCAGTGAGTCAGGACCTGATCACCCCTGATGTCCCAAAGCAACCCCTTCTCTCCTAGTAAGCTAAAGCAGCCCCGCCCAGACTCTCTCCTGTTACTTACATCCTTAAGTTGAAGCCTGCACTTTCTTTATTTCCAGCGCTCATTCCCAGTTCTTGACTCTATCATTGAAAGCCTCACAGGTCTTCCTGCTTGATATTTGGGAACCTCTCTCCCAATTTTCTAGCCTTCTTAAACGTCAAATCCCTGGCCGAAACCGGTTTGGCTCAGTGGCTAGAGCATCGGCCTGCGGACTCAAGGGTAGAAGGTTCGATTCTGGTCAAGGGCATGTACCTTGGTTGCAGGCACATCCCCAGTAGGGGGTGTGCAAGAGGCAGCTGATCGATGTTTCTCTCTCATCGATGTTTCTAACTATCCCTCTCTCTTCCTCTCTGTAAAAAATCAATAAAATATATTTAAAATAAATAAATAAATAAATAAATGTCAAATCCCTGGACAAGACTGGCAAATTGACTTCACTCACATTCCTCCTATTAAAAAAACACACACACTGCAAAGGACACTATGTAGGGAAAGATTCCATAATACAGGGACATAACAGAGCAGACAGGAGGCCAAGACAGTGGCTCAGAGGAAGCCTCTATCTCCCCAACTCTTAGCTACACCCCATATAACACCTTAATACACTCCAGAGGAACTTCAGTCCCTAGTAGCCATGATTAAAATTTCAGGGAAAATATATCCTTCCCCAGGGACAGGCCTGTGGTATCTTACAGGCTATTCACAATTCTCTATGTATAGGATACATTTACGACTCCGAAAACCCCTCATCATGTGTCATAGCCTAGCCTTCCTTCTGCAAGATACCTCCCAAACCTGTTCAACGTGTTACTCAGGATCTCCCCAAGGAGAAGTTAGACCCCTTCTTCTTTCCCCAGTCATCAGGTTAGGGATAAAATCCCTGGACAAGACTTGCAAATTGACTTCACTCATATTCCTCCCATCTTAACCCTCGCAGATATCATCTCAGACTGAGTAGAAGCATTCCCCACTGCCTCTGAAAAGTCCTCCAAGGTCACACAGCTCCCATTCCACATATCATTCCCAGATCCGGCCTCCCCACCTCATTACAAGCAAATAATGGACCTGCTTTCATGTCTCAAATGACTCAATGGGTCTCTTCCACTCTGAACATCCTGTGGAATTTACACCCCCCTACCAGCCCCAAACTTCAGGCAAAGTAGAAAAGTGAAATTCCTTCATTAAGCCCCACCTAACTAAAGTAACTCTCAACACTAAACAACCTTAAACTGATCTCCTACAACTTGCCTTTATGTCCATCAGGGCAATCTCCCCTCCCCTCTCCCATGCACCCTCCTTTCTTAGTCCCTTTGAACTCATGTATGGAAGACCCTCCTTATTAGGAAACTTCCCTTCCACAGAGACCCCCCTCAGAGACTATGTCCCCATTTTATTTATTTATTTTTATTTTTATTTTTATTTTTTTAAATTTCTTTATTGATTAAGGTGTCACATATTTGTCCTCATCCCCCCATTCCCATCCCACACCCCTTCCCACGGATGCCCCAACCCCCTGTTGAACTTAACCATTGGTTAGGCTCATATGCATGCACACAAGTCCTTTGGTTGATCTCTCCCCCCTCCCCCCCACCCTCCCCTATCTTCCCTCTGAGGCCCGATAGTCCGATCGATGCCTCCTTGTTTCTGGTTCTGTTCTTATTCATCAGTCTATGTTGTTCATCATTTCCCCTACATGAGCAAGATCACGTGTCACTAGAGATATACTTATAAGAACTGAATGTGAGACGAGCAATAATAGTTATGCTGGTAGGCAAATGAATCAGTCTGTAGTGAGTTTCTTTCTGGACCAACAGTTCTTTTGAGACCCAATATCAATGTCCACCAGTTCCTTATGTGTACATGTCAGCACTGACCCCTCAACTCTGGATGGTGGACAAATGGTGGTAATGCAGGTCCGACACCCTCTGGTTTGGTCTTGGCCGGACCTAGGGGAACGGCTTCACCCGGACTCAGGGGCACGTGGCCTCATCCGGACCCAGGGGGCACGTGGCCTCACCTGGACCCGGGTGCGTGCGGCCTCACCCGGACCCGGGACCCAGCCTCACCCGGATCCAGGGGCACACGGCCTCACCTGGACCTGGGATGATCCAGCTTCACCCGGACCCAGGGGCACGTGGCCTCACCCGGACCCAGGGGCGCGTGGCTTCACCCAGACCCAGGGGCGCATGGCCTCACCCGGACCCAGGGGCGCGCGGCCTCACCTGGACCCAGGGGCGCACGGCCTCACCCAGACCCAGGATGATCCAGCTTCACCCGGACCCAGGGGCACGTGGCCTGGCCCGGAAACATGGTCACGTGGCCTCACCCGGATGCAGGGGCGCACGGCCTCACCCGGACCCAGGGGCATGAGGCCTCACCTAGACCCAGGGGGTGTGTGACTACACCCGAGCCCAGGGGCACGCAGCCTCGCCCGGACCTGGGACCCAGCCTCTCCTGGACCCAGGGGCGTATGGCCTCACCTGGGCCCGGGATACAGCTTCACCTGGACCAGGGGTGCGTGGCCTCACCCGGACCCAGGGGCGCGTGGCCTCTCCCAGACCCAGGGTTGCGTGACCTCACCCAGACCCAGGGGTGCGTGGCCTCACCTGGACCCGGGACACAACGGGGTTTCGTCTTCTTGATCCCAATTCCTGTTGGTCAATTCCCTCTCAGCAATTCCTTCGGCCATTTTCTCAGAGCTCCAGGGCGGCTGCTGCAGAACTCATTGGGCTGTGGGCTCGGCAAAGCTCCGGTGTGCCCGGTGCACGGTGGCGGGCTGGTCCGGGGTTGCTGCATCGGCCCTTGGGTCTGCAGCGGTGGCCAGTCGCCGAGCGTGCGCACCTGGCCACTTACGGGGCGTTGAGATTCTTGAAGGACTCGGAGGTCAGCAAGCGCGGAGTCTCCCATCCCATGTCTCTCAGGGGCTCATCTGTCCGTGCTTGGCAGCAAGTGGAGCCATCCCCTCAGCCGGAGACCGCCGGGGGAACTGCGCCGAGCACGTTCCAGGCTGCCATTGTGTCGCCTGAGCCGTAGTTCTTAAAGTGTGATCTTTGGGTCACCGGCATCAGCATCATCCCGCGTACCCCTCTCTTTTATTCTAGTTGTAGAGCATCTGCTCAGCCAGCCCTCCGGTGGTTCTGGATGGTGTCTGCTCTGCTCTCTTCTCATAGTCTCAAAATTGTTGTGGTAGGCAACAATCAGGCTTCCGCCCTATGCCTCCATCTTGGTCCTCCTTTGTATAGTTAAGTCTTGATTGTTGTTGGTGTCACTGGGAGGAATTGTCCTCCTGGCCAATTGTCCGTGAGGACCCTCTGTTTCTATAAAGGAAGAGTTGCTGTGCAGGAGACAGGTTTTATGGGCCGGATCTTGTTGCAGCAAGGCTTTGGCGCTCACTGAGTCTGCCACTTGAATGTGTCCCTTATGTGAGTGGTTGAAATTTGGTGTCATTTCACACCGACCACTAGATGCCCTCGTTTCTGGGTCTCCAATGGGGTGCAGGTCAGCTACTGTCTGAGGCCACTCAGCAGGAGTTACAGTAAAAAGTGCAGTTTCCTCCTCCTGTCTAAGCGGCCCTGGAGCAGTCCAACTAGAACCGCAGTTCATCTGGTCAAGCTGCCACAGGGCAGGCCACCCACATGCAAAAGCCGCTGCTTGGAGCCCAGGTGGGCCTGCAAAACTTGCGGGGCGGGTCTGCAAAACGTGCGGGGTGGGTCCCAGGGCTGGGTGGGTCTCAGGGCAGGGCGGGGTCTCAGGGCGCCACCAGGCCATGGCGTGGTGTACCGCAATGGCTGCAAGTCTGCTTTTTCTGCTCTCCACATTTCTAAGCCCCCTCGTTCTGCACTCCAGCGCAGCAAACGCTGATTGCTGGGCGCACCTCCGCAAGGAAGTTACTCCCACTCTCCAACACGAAGGCCGAGAGTCCAGCCTCTCCCCGCAGGCATCTGGGTCTCCCGCGAGTCCCCAGAAGCTGGATTTCAGGGTGATGGGGAGCTAATCTCCCCTAGGGTTGGAGAAAAAGCCGCACGACCCTTCCCCCGCCACCAGTCCTACCCACACGCCTCCGCACCTTATCCCTTCCGAGTTTGCTCTGTCCTCTTCCCTCTTAGCTGTAAATCCACCCTTCAGCCAGCTCTCCCTGTGGTTCTGGGTGGCAGACGCTCTGTCCTCCAGTTGTATTTTTGAAATTGCTGTGTGCGGCGCAGTTCATTTGTTTAACTTTGCCGCCTTCTTGGATCTCCTCTCTCAAAATGGCTAAAGGACTTGAAATCCCTAAAAATCCTCCAAGTCGGTGTCAGCGGCCTCCGGGGCCCCGAGGATCTCACTGGGCAGCTCGGCCAGGTCGGTGACGCGGATGGGGCCCGTCCTGCAGAGAGATGGTCTCTTCCTTCACCGAGAGCTACTGCGCCAAGTCCTCGGCTACCGCCATAGCAGCTGCCGCGGCCGCCCACAAGCTCATGGCCCCGGCTGAGGTGCTGACTGAGAGGAGCAGCCCGCCCGGCCTGGGGAGACACGAGAAGGAGTCGCCGCGCTCACCAGTCCATCTTTTAGTTGTATTTCCGAAACTGCCATGCGAGGCAACAGATCAGCCGTTCAACTCTGCCACCATCTTCCAGAGCCGTAGATTTTAAAGTGAGATCTTTGGCTCACCGGCATCAGCATCATCCCGCGTACCCCTCTCTTTTATTCTAGTTGTAGAGCATCTGCTCAGCCAGCCCTCCGGTAGTTCTGGATGGTGTCCGTTCTGTTTTCTAGTTGTAGTTTCAAAATTGTTGTGGTAGGCAACAATCAGGCGTCTGCCCTATGCCGCCATCTTGGTCCTCCTCTCTCCTATGTCCCCATTTTAAATCGCATCCAACAGTTATGGAGAGAACATGCTGATCAAGTCCTCCCTCCACCTTCTACGGGAGACATCCCCTCTACTCCTCTACAGCCAGGGGACTGGGTCCTCCTAAAGGAAATCCACCCATCGAATAATTTACAGCCCCGATGGCAAGGCCCTTATCACGTACTGCTAACCACTCCACTGCAGCTAAACTATCAGAGCAAACCCCTTGGTTCCACCTTTCCAGATTAAACCCTAACCCCTGCCCCCCACCCAACACCTCAATCACGTGACCTAGAGTCGCCTGTTACAGCCACCAGATTGGGCCCACCAGACCCCATCTTACTCTCATCTATCGCTCACCCAATGTAGATGTAGCCCGAAATTATCAGTCTTTACCTGTCCCTGTAACCCACCATATCCGACACAAAAGGGCAGTTCAGATAATCCCTCTCCTCATAACCCTGGGCATCACAGCAGAGGTTGGACCTGGCACAGGGGGCCTAACCACTGCTCTATCCCCTTTGGAAATCCTGTCTCAGGACCTACAAGAAAGCTCTGGATGCTAGCAAGAGGCAAAACTGGAAAACAAGAACCTCGCCCCCAGGGTGACCTCTCCTCCCCTAGCCAATAACTAGTCAGGCAACTGAGACCCCCGATCTTTTCCCCCCTACAGATCACATCTAGGCCTCAGCTGTATTTCAGCTCCAGGCCCAGAAAAGCAGCGAAAGCAGACAAGTGACGCTGCGGAAGCCTCAGGACCAGCTTCTGCCTCCCAAGTCCCTCAACGGACCGTTTCCAAGCCTTCCAGGAGGCCTAATGAATTCCTAATTCTTCACCCTTTTTGGCCCCATGTGTTCCTCCTTCCGCGACCCTAACATCCATGTCCCCAGCATTCTGAGAATGAAAGTAAAACTCCTCACGCAAAACCACACCTCATCTCTTTGTTGCCTTTACACCCCAAACAGGCCGGGGTTTCCGAATCCTCCCAGCTCAGTCGCACCATCACGTCCTCACAAGGTGGCACTGCAGCCTTTCACCCTCTTCCCCATCACCCATGTGTCACCCACCAGGGACTCACCATTCTGGACGCTGGGACCTGGGCGGCAGGACCTGAGCAGCGCCGGTCCCTAGGCTGTAGGGTTCAGGGGGGTCAGGCTGTGGGAACTCTGTGAGCAGAGAGGATCCAGGAGGCACGGAGACCCCAATCTCGGTCTGTTGGGGCTCCAGGAGCCTCAGACACACCCTGCACCGCAGGCAGCTGCCTCCCAGGCCTCCTCCTACTCCCGACCAGTGCCCTGAAGCCTGAGACTCTGTGAACAGACCTAAGATGCAGGGGTCCTCAAACTTTTTAAACAGGGGGTCAGAGAAGGGAATGGAAGAAGGTATACAAAGTGTTGCAAAGCAAAGGACTGAATCCAAGAATACTCTATCTAGCAAGACTATCAATCAAAATTGAAGGGGACATAGGAGCTTTGCAGACAATAAAAGGCTAAGGTAGTTTATCACCACCAAACCAGCAATGCAAGAAATGCTAAAGAGGATGCTGTAAAAAGAAGAAATAAAAAGGTAAGAAGGAACACTGGCACAAAAATAGAAATTACTCCAAACAAGTACCTTTCAGTAATAACTTTAAACATAAGCAGACTAAATGCTCCAATCAAAAGACATTGAGTGGCTGAGTGGATAAAAAAACACGACCACATATATGCTGTCTACAAGAGACCCACCTCAGAACAAGGGACTGACACAGACTGAAAGTGAAGGGATGGAAAAATATCATTCAGGCAAATGGAAATGAAAAAAAAGCTGGGTTAGCAATACTTATATTTGACAAAATAGACCTCAAAGTGAAGGCCATAACAAGAGATAAGGAAGGCCACTTCATAATAATAAAGGGATCGATACAACAACAGGATATAACCCTGATAAACATATATGCACCAAATGCAGGAGCACCCAAATACATAACAAACCTCCTGGAAGATATCAAGGGAGAGAACGACAACAATACAACCATACTAGGGGACTTTAATACCCCACTGACATCACTGGGTAAATGATCTAGACAAAAAATCAGCAAATATACAGAAATCCTAAATGACTCACTAGATCAGATGGACTTACCTGACATCTTCAGAACATTTCACCCCAAAGCCACAGAATATACGTTCTTCTCAAGTGCACATAGGACATTTTCAAAAGAGACCACATATTGTGTCACAAGTAAAGTCTCCCCAAATTCAATAAGATTAAAATCATACCAAGCATCTTCTCAGACTACAATGGCAAAAAAAAAAAAAATTAGAAATAAACTACAATAAAAACAATCCAAAAATCTCAAACACTTGGAAGCTGAATAGCATGCTATTAAATAATGACTGGGTTACCAATGAGATCAAAGAAGAAATTAAAAACATCCTGGAAACTAATGACAATAAAAACACAAACAATCCAAAAACTATGGGACACAATGAAAGCAGCCCTGAGGGGGAAGTTTATAGCTCTACAGGCCTACCTCAAAAAAAAAAAAAAAAGAAGAAGAAGAAGAAGAAAAGAAAAAATGGTAGTAAATCATCTAACTGTACAACTCAAAGAATTAGAGAGAGAGCACCAAGAAAAGCCCAGAGTGAACAGAAGGAAGGAGATAATAAAAATCAGAGCAGAAATAAATGACATAGAGACAAAAAAAACAATACAAACAATCAATGAAACCAAGAGCTGGTTCTTTGAAAGGATAAACAAGATTAATGAATCTCTAGCCAGGCTCACCAAGAATCAAAAAGAAAGGACTCAAATAAACAAAATCAGAAATGAGAGAGGCAAAATAAAAACAGACCCCCACTGAAATAAAAAGTATTGTTAAAAAATAGTATGAAGAACTCTACTCCAACAAACGAGACAACCTGGAGGCAATGGACATACTCCTAGAAAAATACAACCTTCCAAAAATCAATCAGGAAGATTTTAAAAATCTCAATAGTGTGATAACTATGGAAGAAATTGAAGCAGTCATAAAAAGCTCCCAGCAAACAAAAGCCCGGGGCCAGACGGCTTCACGGGGGAGTTATACCAAACACTTAATTAAGAACTAAAACCTATCCTTCTCAAACTATTCCAAAAAATCCAAGAGGAAGGAACACTTCCAAGATTAATTCTATGAAGCCAGCATCACCCTAATACCAAAACCCGATAAAGACAACACAATGAAAGAGAATTATAGGCCAAATTCCTCATGAACTTAGATGCCAAAATTCTCAAGAAAATTCTAGCAAATCGGATCCAGCAATACATCAGAAAGATCATACACCATGACCAAGTAGGATTTATCCCGGGGATGCAAAGATGGTACAATATCCACAAATCAATAAACATGATACATCACATAAACAAATTGAGAGATAAAAATCACATATTCTTAACAATTGATACAGAAAAAGCATTTGACAAAATCCAACACCGCTTCTCGATAAAAACTCTCAGCAAGGTGGAAATAGAAGGATCTTACCTCAACATAATAAGAGCCATATATGACAAACCCAAAGCCAACATCATACTCAATGGGAAAAACTAAAACCATGTCCCCTAAGAACAGGAACAAGACACAGATGCCCACGCTCACCACTCCTGCTTCATGTCGAACTGGAAGTACTAGCCATTGTGATCAGATAAGAAAAGAAATAAAAGGCATCCAAATTGGAAAAGAATAAGTAAAATTGTCCTTATTCGTAGATGACATGATATTGTACATAGAAAACCCTAATAAATTCTGCATTTGCAGGAATTTCTGGAAAGGAAATGGTCTGTTGGGAGCCTGGAAAACACCGCCAGGATCTAGGGGTTAAGGTTTCTCAGTACCCTTGCCCATCCCATAGGCCAGGTGACCTTCAGATGCCTGTATTATCTCAGGACTCAGTCCTCAGTGCACACTCAGTTCCACTTACCTTATCATTTATAGGACTTCTCCTTCCTGTCCACAACTGCTGTCCTTTGTCTTCTAGGCTGTTCTTCCTCTAAGCAATGTTAGTTAAAGTTAGAGCCCTAATTCAGAAAATGTTCCCCCCTTTTTTTCACAACCATCTATTGTTAAGTCTGATCAAATAATTGAATAGATACCCCCTCCCCTGGCAACTTACATTTATGCGATTTCACAATGGACATTCTACTTGCTTGGACCACATTCCACTTGCTAAGACTATTCTCTCACCCCTCCAGCATTTCCCAGAATGCAGACCTAAACAGAGAATTCTCTGACCATAAATAGCCCACCCTAGAGTCCTTTAAAAATCTGACCCTCCGTCTTTGGGTGCTGGTGCCATTTTGGGGATCAGCCCATCTCATATCCAGATGACCTAATAAATTCATAATTCTTCACCCTTTCTGGCCTTGTGCGTTCCTTCTTCGGTGACCCTAACATTTGATACCGAAACATGGGAGGGTTCTATGGGGATGGGGAACCATCGCACTAGCTTCGGTCACCCAAAGTTTGCTACTCTGAGAGCAGTAGGCAGTGGCAGCTCAAACCTGGGCTGACCTCCAAATTCTATTGGGGTGACTCGATTACAGGCCTCGATTAGACCTCCCTCCTTTATCAACCATCCTGAGCCAGCCGATGACTATGCCACATCAGGATTCTCTCCTTCTTCTTTGCTGACCCTCCATCCCACACCCGCCAATCTTCTCTAGGTAAGTGACGATACACAATTCCAGTCATCTCGAGTCTTATGCCCACTCTCTCAAACTGACTTCTCGAAAGTCTCTCATCTTAAAAGTCCTAGCGCTAGGCCAGAAGGAAGACTCCTTAGCCATTTGGCTTTGGGTCCTTCTGGAGTGGAGGCGCAAAGTTCAGAGGGTCATCTCTCATTTCCCTAGGTGATTTGTTTAGCTGCGGGGATGCCTACCCTAAATAGTCACCTTTGGGTTTGTGGTCTGTCACTCACCCTTCCTCTCTCATGGGCCACACCACACTCCCTCTGCCCACTCACGGAGGAGATCAGGCCCAACCACCTCATTTTATTTGTAACACTGTTTGGCCACAATATAAACTAGATAATAAGTCTCAATGGCCTAAGAATGGCACTTTAAACACATTGCAAAATTTAGATAACTCTGTCATGACAATGGAAAATGGTCAGAGATTCCCTACATCCAGGCCTTTTTCACTCTTCAGTCCCAATCCTTTCTCTCAGTTCTGCTCTACCCATCAGATCTTTCTCCTTTACACATATCCTCATACCCCTAATATTTCTGATGCTGAATGTACTTTTGACCCAGCAGACCATGAACCTCCATCTTCTTACACAACCCTTCCCTCACCTTCAGTAGATTCCCAAAAGCCAGACCCTCCTAACCAGCAACCACCTTCTCCCCCAACCCCTGAAAGCTGAAATCCCAAGAACTCGATCTCCAATACAGCCTTTTCCCACCTAACACTTGCTCTAGGGCCATCCTAAGACTGCCTTCCTCAACAGCTGCTTCCATTCCTGCACCCATTCTACTCCTGAGGGAGGGAGCAGGGTATTGGCTGGGTACACATTCCATTTACCATGTCAGACCTCACACAGATTGAGAGGCATTTCAGGTCTTTTTCCACCGACCCGACCACCTTTACTAAAGAATTTAAGTACTTGACCCAGTGCTATGACCTGACCTGGCATGGCATCTGAGTCATCCTGTCGTCCTCTCTCACCCCAGAGGAGAAGGAGCATGTCTGACTAGCAGCTCAGGACCATACCGTGCCCTCCACAGACAGGACTCGGTGGCCAACCCAGTTGGCACTAACAGGGTCCCCCGAACTGACCCAAGATGGGACTATCAGGTCAATTCTCCAGGGTGCTGGCTCTGTAGTCTATCTCATTGTCAGACTCAAAAGGCTGCCCATAAGGCAGTCAATTATGACAAACTTATTGAAATCACTCAAGGCCCTGATGAAAACCACGCTCTCCTCCTCTCTGGCCCACAGAGGCCTTACACAAATTTACCACCTTAGGACCCACCTCCCCAGAGGGAGTCCTTCTTGTGAACACCCATTTTATATTTCAATCATCTTCCTACATACACCATAAACTTCAAAAAGTAGACACAGGTCCACAAGCACCTCAGAAAGACCTAATTAACCTGATTGCTGAGGTTTTTAATAATAGAGACTTGGAGACCCCAATTCAAAAACAAAGGTGAGATCAGGCCAAGACAGAAGCCCAGGCCAAGGCCTATCAGCTCCTAGCCACTGCTCTCAAGAACCCCAAATGAAGTGCAGGTCCTCCAACTGAGGGTAAGTCAGGGGCTAAGCCTCTTCAGGGCGCATGCTTCAGATGCAACAGGAAGGACTAAGTCCTGCTCAAACCCGAGACCCCCCGATTGTGCCCTGCTCACAGTGAAGAAGGGAAGGCAATGGAAATCAGGCGGCAATCTGGCCCCTCCAGGTCAGACATCAACCAGCCCAGCAAGGCCACCTTCTGGATCTGCTTTGGAGCTCCCAGACCTCCTGGGAATGGCCACCAAAGACTGAAGCTGCCCAGTCCCTGACACAGCTCCTCAGACTTACATCAGCAGGACAGAGCCTTGGGTAACAATATGGTGGCAGGTAAGTCGATCTCCTTTTTAATTGACAATGGGGCTACTTATTCTGCCCTCCCTGAATTCACTGGGACCCTTGTCCCCTCCTCCGTCTCTATTATGGGGGTTGACGGATTAGTTTCACAGTCATTAGCCAACTCATCTCTACACTGTAAATACCCCCATCAACTCGTTCCTCTTTCTACCTCAGTGCCCCACCAGGGCTACAGCGCATCCCCTCATAAAACCTGGTTGTCCCCAACAACAGTCACCTACCTCAGTTTCACTCTCACCCCACAAATCCACGCCATTCCTTAACCTTTTGCACTTGCATGTCGAGTGTGACTCAACACGGTTAGCATTAGAATAAAGGAATCAAGAAAAAAGCAAGCGAGTGCAAAGGGTTTAGACTGTAAATGCCTTATCTCCTCCATGACTCCTTTCTTCTGAACAAGAAATACTCTCCTTTCTCAGGCTCGCTGGGTACTCTCGCCTCTGAGTTCCCAGCTTCAGTCTTCTCACAAAGCTCCTCTATGATAGGACCCCTGCCTCACTGAGCCTTTAGATCCTTTAATGTTCTGAAAACTGCTCTCACCTCGGCGCCTTCTGACTTCCCCTCACCTCCTTCCCAAAGAACAACTTTCTTTGCTGCAAAACTAGGAATGCTTACTTAAAAGTCTGGCTACTATCAGAAGCTGAACTCATTATCACCCAAGCCTTACTGAGCATGTTATCACTAAGGAAAAATGTCGCAGTTTTAAATCCAAGTGCCTAGTCATCTGGGGACAGGCTTCAGGGCCTGCACCCCCCCCCCCCCCGCCTTTTCTCCAGACCTCCTATGCCTACACATAATTTTCCAGATTCTTTGGTAACTTAAAGGCTTTGGAATATTACTGGGTTAAATGATAAACATCGAAATACTTAAAACAGGATAAAATACTGAAACATTGATTGTTAGACATATTTTAATTTGCCTACTCTTAGTTTTCATTACCCAGGGTCTCTTGTACTTTGAGAAAGGCATATTAAAGTAAGAGTGTATTTAAAGTGTGTTCATAAATGTAAATGCTTCCCTGACTGGTTTGGCTCAGTGGATAGAGTGTCGGCCTGCGGACTCAAGGGTCCCAGGTTCGATTCCGGTCAGGGGCATATGCCTTGGTTGTGGGCACATCCCCAGTAGGGGGTGTGCAGGAGGTAGCTGATTGATGTTTCTCTCTCATCGATGTTTCTAACTCTCTATCTCTCTCCCTTCCTCTCTGTAAAAAATCAATAAAAATATATTAAAAAATAAAATAAAATAAAAATAAAAAATAAATAAATGTCAATGCTGTTTGTTTACTTTTTGGCAAAAGCTGGTTATTTGTGAATGGGTGGAAGGATTGTGTTGACCAGTGAGTCAGGACCTGATCACCCCTGATGTCCCACAGGAACCCCTTCTCTCCTAGGAAGCTAAAGCAGCCCCACCCAGACCCTCTCCTGTTGCTTACATCCTTAAGTTGAAGCCTGCACTTTCTTTATTTCCAGCGCTCATTCCCAGTTCTTGACACTATCATTGAAAGCCTCACAGGTCTTCCTGCTTGATATTTGGGAACCTCTCTCCCAATTTTCTAGCCTTCTTAAACGTCAAATCCCTGGCCGAAACCGGTTTGGCTCAGTGGCTAGAGCATCGGCCTGCGGACTCAAGGGTAGAAGGTTCGATTCTGGTCAAGGGCATGTACCTTGGTTGCAGGCACATCCCCAGTAGGGGGTGTGCAAGAGGCAGCTGATCGATGTTTCTCTCTCATCGATGTTTCTAACTATCCCTCTCTCTTCCTCTCTGTAAAAAATCAATAAAATATATTTAAAATAAATAAATAAATAAATAAATGTCAAATCCCTGGACAAGACTGGCAAATTGACTTCACTCACATTCCTCCTATTAAAAAACACACACACTGCAAAGGACACTATGTAGGGAAAGATTCCATAATACAGGGACATAACAGAGCAGACAGGAGGCCAAGACAGTGGCTCAGAGGAAGCCTCTATCTCCCCAACTCTTAGCTACACCCCATATAACACCTTAATACACTCCAGAGGAACTTCAGTCCCTAGTAGCCATGATTAAAATTTCAGGGAAAATATATCCTTCCCCAGGGACAGGCCTGTGGTATCTTACAGGCTATTCACAATTCTCTATGTATAGGATACATTTACGACTCCGAAAACCCCTCATCATGTGTCATAGCCTAGCCTTCCTTCTGCAAGATACCTCCCAAACCTGTTCAACGTGTTACTCAGGATCTCCCCAAGGAGAAGTTAGACCCCCTTCTTTCCCCAGTCATCAGGTTAGGGATAAAATCCCTGGACAAGACTTGCAAATTGACTTCACTCATATTCCTCCCATCTTAACCCTCGCAGATATCATCTCAGACTGAGTAGAAGCATTCCCCACTGCCTCTGAAAAGTCCTCCAAGGTCACACAGCTCCCATTCCACATATCATTCCCAGATCCGGCCTCCCCACCTCATTACAAGCAAATAATGGACCTGCTTTCATGTCTCAAATGACTCAATGGGTCTCTTCCACTCTGAACATCCTGTGGAATTTACACCCCCCTACCAGCCCCAAACTTCAGGCAAAGTAGAAAAGTGAAATTCCTTCATTAAGCCCCACCTAACTAAAGTAACTCTCAACACTAAACAACCTTAAACTGATCTCCTACAACTTGCCTTTATGTCCATCAGGGCAATCTCCCCTCCCCTCTCCCATGCACCCTCCTTTCTTAGTCCCTTTGAACTCATGTATGGAAGACCCTCCTTATTAGGAAACTTCCCTTCCACAGAGACCCCCCTCAGAGACTATGTCCCCATTTTATTTATTTATTTTTATTTTTATTTTTATTTTTTTAAATTTCTTTATTGATTAAGGTGTCACATATTTGTCCTCATCCCCCCATTCCCATCCCACACCCCTTCCCACGGATGCCCCAACCCCCTGTTGAACTTAACCATTGGTTAGGCTCATATGCATGCACACAAGTCCTTTGGTTGATCTCTCCCCCCTCCCCCCACCCTCCCCTATCTTCCCTCTGAGGCCCGATAGTCCGATCGATGCCTCCTTGTTTCTGGTTCTGTTCTTATTCATCAGTCTATGTTGTTCATCATTTCCCCTACATGAGCAAGATCACGTGTCACTAGAGATATACTTATAAGAACTGAATGTGAGACGAGCAATAATAGTTATGCTGGTAGGCAAATGAATCAGTCTGTAGTGAGTTTCTTTCTGGACCAACAGTTCTTTTGAGACCCAATATCAATGTCCACCAGTTCCTTATGTGTACATGTCAGCACTGACCCCTCAACTCTGGATGGTGGACAAATGGTGGTAATGCAGGTCCGACACCCTCTGGTTTGGTCTTGGCCGGACCTAGGGGAACGGCTTCACCCGGACTCAGGGGCACGTGGCCTCATCCGGACCCAGGGGGCACGTGGCCTCACCTGGACCCGGGTGCGTGCGGCCTCACCCGGACCCGGGACCCAGCCTCACCCGGATCCAGGGGCACACGGCCTCACCTGGACCTGGGATGATCCAGCTTCACCCGGACCCAGGGGCACGTGGCCTCACCCGGACCCAGGGGCGCGTGGCTTCACCCAGACCCAGGGGCGCATGGCCTCACCCGGACCCAGGGGCGCGCGGCCTCACCTGGACCCAGGGGCGCACGGCCTCACCCAGACCCGGGATGATCCAGCTTCACCCGGACCCAGGGGCACGTGGCCTGGCCCGGAAACATGGTCACGTGGCCTCACCCGGATGCAGGGGCGCACGGCCTCACCCGGACCCAGGGGCATGAGGCCTCACCTAGACCCAGGGGTGTGTGACTACACCCGAGCCCAGGGGCACGCAGCCTCGCCCGGACCTGGGACCCAGCCTCTCCTGGACCCAGGGGCGTATGGCCTCACCTGGGCCCGGGATACAGCTTCACCTGGACCAGGGGTGCGTGGCCTCACCCGGACCCAGGGGCGCGTGGCCTCTCCCAGACCCAGGGTTGCGTGACCTCACCCAGACCCAGGGGTGCGTGGCCTCACCTGGACCCGGGACACAACGGGGTTTCGTCTTCTTGATCCCAATTCCTGTTGGTCAATTCCCTCTCAGCAATTCCTTCGGCCATTTTCTCAGAGCTCCAGGGCGGCTGCTGCAGAACTCATTGGGCTGTGGGCTCGGCAAAGCTCCGGTGTGCCCGGTGCACGGTGGCGGGCTGGTCCGGGGTTGCTGCATCGGCCCTTGGGTCTGCAGCGGTGGCCAGTCGCCGAGCGTGCGCACCTGGCCACTTACGGGGCGTTGAGATTCTTGAAGGACTCGGAGGTCAGCAAGCGCGGAGTCTCCCATCCCATGTCTCTCAGGGGCTCATCTGTCCGTGCTTGGCAGCAAGTGGAGCCATCCCCTCAGCCGGAGACCGCCGGGGGAACTGCGCCGAGCACGTTCCAGGCTGCCATTGTGTCGCCTGAGCCGTAGTTCTTAAAGTGTGATCTTTGGGTCACCGGCATCAGCATCATCCCGCGTACCCCTCTCTTTTATTCTAGTTGTAGAGCATCTGCTCAGCCAGCCCTCCGGTGGTTCTGGATGGTGTCTGCTCTGCTCTCTTCTCATAGTCTCAAAATTGTTGTGGTAGGCAACAATCAGGCTTCCGCCCTATGCCTCCATCTTGGTCCTCCTTTGTATAGTTAAGTCTTGATTGTTGTTGGTGTCACTGGGAGGAATTGTCCTCCTGGCCAATTGTCCGTGAGGACCCTCTGTTTCTATAAAGGAAGAGTTGCTGTGCAGGAGACAGGTTTATGGGCCGGATCTTGTTGCAGCAAGGCTTTGGCGCTCACTGAGTCTGCCACTTGAATGTGTCCCTTATGTGAGTGGTTGAAATTTGGTGTCATTTCACACCGACCACTAGATGCCCTCGTTTCTGGGTCTCCAATGGGGTGCAGGTCAGCTACTGTCTGAGGCCACTCAGCAGGAGTTACAGTAAAAAGTGCAGTTTCCTCCTCCTGTCTAAGCGGCCCTGGAGCAGTCCAACTAGAACCGCAGTTCATCTGGTCAAGCTGCCACAGGGCAGGCCACCCACATGCAAAAGCCGCTGCTTGGAGCCCAGGTGGGCCTGCAAAACTTGCGGGGCGGGTCTGCAAAACGTGCGGGGTGGGTCCCAGGGCTGGGTGGGTCTCAGGGCAGGGCGGGGTCTCAGGGCGCCACCAGGCCATGGCGTGGTGTACCGCAATGGCTGCAAGTCTGCTTTTTTTCTCTCTCCACATTTCTAAGCCCCCTCGTTCTGCACTCCAGCGCAGCAAACGCTGATTGCTGGGCGCACCTCCGCAAGGAAGTTACTCCCACTCTCCAACACGAAGGCCGAGAGTCCAGCCTCTCCCCGCAGGCATCTGGGTCTCCCGCGAGTCCCCAGAAGCTGGATTTCAGGGTGATGGGGAGCTAATCTCCCCTAGGGTTGGAGAAAAAGCCGCACGACCCTTCCCCCGCCACCAGTCCTACCCACACGCCTCCGCACCTTATCCCTTCCGAGTTTGCTCTGTCCTCTTCCCTCTTAGCTGTAAATCCACCCTTCAGCCAGCTCTCCTGTGGTTCTGGGTGGCAGACGCTCTGTCCTCCAGTTGTATTTTTGAAATTGCTGTGTGCGGCGCAGTTCATTTGTTTAACTTTGCCGCCTTCTTGGATCTCCTCTCTCAAAATGGCTAAAGGACTTGAAATCCTAAAAATCCTCCAAGTCGGTGTCAGCGGCCTCCGGGGCCCCGAGGATCTCACTGGGCAGCTCGGCCAGGTCGGTGACGCGGATGGGCCCGTCCTGCAGAGAGATGGTCTCTTCCTTCACCGAGAGCTACTGCGCCAAGTCCTCGGCTACCGCCATAGCAGCTGCCGCGGCCGCCCACAAGCTCATGGCCCCGGCTGAGGTGCTGACTGAGAGGAGCAGCCGCCCGGCCTGGGGAGACACGAGAAGGAGTCGCCGCGCTCACCAGTCCATCTTTTAGTTGTATTTCCGAAACTGCCATGCGAGGCAACAGATCAGCCGTTCAACTCTGCCACCATCTTCCAGAGCCGTAGATTTTAAAGTGAGATCTTTGGCTCACCGGCATCAGCATCATCCCGCGTACCCCTCTCTTTTATTCTAGTTGTAGAGCATCTGCTCAGCCAGCCCTCCGGTAGTTCTGGATGGTGTCCGTTCTGTTTTCTAGTTGTAGTTTCAAAATTGTTGTGGTAGGCAACAATCAGGCGTCTGCCCTATGCCGCCATCTTGGTCCTCCTCTCTCCTATGTCCCCATTTTAAATCGCATCCAACAGTTATGGAGAGAACATGCTGATCAAGTCCTCCCTCCACCTTCTACGGGAGACATCCCCTCTACTCCTCTACAGCCAGGGGACTGGGTCCTCCTAAAGGAAATCCACCCATCGAATAATTTACAGCCCCGATGGCAAGGCCCTTATCACGTACTGCTAACCACTCCACTGCAGCTAAACTATCAGAGCAAACCCCTTGGTTCCACCTTTCCAGATTAAACCCTAACCCCTGCCCCCCACCCAACACCTCAATCACGTGACCTAGAGTCACCTGTTACAGCCACCAGATTGGGCCCACCAGACCCCATCTTACTCTCATCTATCGCTCACCCAATGTAGATGTAGCCCGAAATTATCAGTCTTTACCTGTCCCTGTAACCCACCATATCCGACACAAAAGGGCAGTTCAGATAATCCCTCTCCTCATAACCCTGGGCATCACAGCAGAGGTTGGACCTGGCACAGGGGGCCTAACCACTGCTCTATCCCCTTTGGAAATCCTGTCTCAGGACCTACAAGAAAGCTCTGGATGCTAGCAAGAGGCAAAACTGGAAAACAAGAACCTCGCCCCCAGGGTGACCTCTCCTCCCCTAGCCAATAACTAGTCAGGCAACTGAGACCCCCGATCTTTTCCCCCCCCTACAGATCACATCTAGGCCTCAGCTGTATTTCAGCTCCAGGCCCAGAAAAGCAGCAAAAGCAGACAAGTGATGCTGTGGCAGCCTCAGGACCAGCTTCCGCCTCCCAAGTCCCTCAACAGGACCCTTTCCGAGCCTTCCAGGAGGCCTAATGAATTCCTAATTCTTCACCCCTTTTGGCCCCATGTGTTCCTCCTTCCGCGACCCTAACATCCATGTCCCCAGCATTCTGAGAATGAAAGTAAAACTCCTCACGCAAAAACCACACCTCATCTCTTTGTTGCCTTTACACCCCAAACAGGCCGGGGTTTACGTCCTCACAAGGTGGCACTGCAGCCTTTCACCCTCTTCCCCATCACCCATGTGTCACCCACCAGGGACTCACCATTCTGGACGCTGGGACCTGGGCGGCAGGACCTGAGCGGCGCCGGCCCCCAGGCTGGAGGGTTCAGGGGGGTCAGGCTGAGGGAACGCTGTGAGCAGAGAGGCATCCGGGAGGCACGGGGGACCCCAATCTCGGTCTGTTGGGGCTCCAGGAGCCTCAGACACACCCTGCACCGCAGGCAGCTGCCTCCCAGGCCTCCTCCTACTCACCACCAGTGCCCTGAAGCCTGTGACTCTGTGAACAGACCTAAGATGCAGGGGTCCTCAAACTTTTTAAACAGGGGGCCAGTTCCCTGTCCCTCAGACCGTGGGAGGGCCGGACTAGTTTAAAAAAAAACTATGAACAAATTCCTATGCACACTGCACATATCTTATTTTGAAGTAAAAAAACAAAACGGCAAAAACACCCGCATGTGGCCCGCGGGCCCTAGTTTGAGGACGCCTGCCTAAGAGGTTAAAATGTCCACCACGTGGAGGAAGGCGGAAATCCCGCCCTAACCGGATGCAAAGGCACCAAAATGCCCTTTAGCTCCGCCCATGTCAGCGCATTTCCTTCTGGGTAATGTAGTTTTCTCACCGCCCAGGATGAGTACTAGCATCCCAGCCAATGACTTAGGTCAGTGGTCCACAACAGCATTAGTCAACAGAGCCAAATATCAACAGTACAACGATGGAAATTTCTTTTGAGAGCCACATTTTTTTAAACTTAAACTATATACACTGTTATTAACTTAATTAGGGTACTCCTAAACTGGCCTTTGCTAAAAACTCAAGGGGCCAAAAAGCTGCATGGGGCTCGAGAGCTGCAGTTTGCCACCCACTGACTTAGGTGAATGAAGGTGTTGTGGCCCAGCAAGCGAGGCCTGGGGAAGAAGATGAGGCCAAGGGCCTGGCTAACTGGAACAGACTGAGGCATCTCCAAAGGGAAGAGGATGGGAAAGAATGCAAGAGATCCACCAAACCATATCTACACAGGGGGAAAGGGGAGACATCTGTAATACTATCAACATTAAAAAGTACATGTATTTTTTTAATTTATTTTAAAATAATGTTGCTCAGCTGGTGTTGTTCAGTGGTTGACCCTTGACCTATGATCCAGGAGGTCATGGTTCTTTTATTTATTTATTTATTTGTTTGTTTAATTTTTAAAAATTATTTATTGTTTAAAGCATTACATATATTACATATGTCTCCTTTCTCCTTCATTGACTTCTCGTCAGCCACCCCCCCCACCCTTCAGCACATGCACTCAGCCCCCTAATGTCTGTGTCCATTGCTTAAGCTTATATGCATGCATACAAGTCCTTTGGTTGATCTCTTACCAGCCCTCTCCCTCCCGTGCCTTCACTCTGAAGTTTGATTGCCTGTTCGATGCTTCTATGTCTCTGAATCTACTTTTCTTCATCAGTTTATTCTGGTCATTATATCCAGAAATGATGAAGTCATGAAACACTGGTTCTTTTCTTAATCAGGGGCAGACATGGGTTGTAGGCTCAATTCCCAGTGTGGGGGTGGGATGGTGCAGGAGCAGCTGATCAGTGCTTCTCTCTCTCATCATTGATGCTTTTTTTCTCTCTCTCTCTCTCTCTCCCTTCCAATCTCTAAAATCAATAAAAATCTTACCTAATAATAGAAAAACATGTAAATTGACCCTACCTCTGCTACGCCCATAGCCAATCAGAATGAGTATGCAAATTAACCCAACAAAGATGGCAGTTAATTTGCATACATAGGCGCCCAGTGCCTGGGTCCCAGGAACATCCTGGCACCCAGGTCACTCTGAGGTAGGCCCCGCATAGGCCCTGAGCAGCCTGGGAAGGGCCTGAGCCAGGGGGCTCCTGGGCAGGGCCAAGCCTGCGATCAGAGCCGAGTGGGCAGGGGCAGAGCCAGCAATCAGAGGAAGCTGGGGGCCCCTTGCCTAGGCCTAAACAGCCTTCCCTCAGCCCACCCACTCCAGGAACCTGGCCCGTGAGCTGGCAGGAACAACTTCACAGGCATCTGAACTCTCTGCCCCTCAACCACACACCCCAGCAACACACTATTCCCCAGAATCCAGGAACTATCCCCTCATTTCAGGTCTTCTAAGCACAGGAAAACTTAGGGATGGGGCACACCAACCACAACTCATCCTCCGAACGTGGAATTATACTGAGACCAAGCCTCTCCTTCTGGAAATGCTTCTCCCAGATACTGAAGAATGTTCTCACCATTGAAAATATACAGCACCACTTCCTGTAGCATCCATGCTACCTCCAGGACTGTCTGGGTAAGGGGGTGGGGAGAGGAGTGCTTTATTTTTGATAAAATTAAAGTGCAAAATAATCCCTAAAATGGAAAAAAGAGACTTAAACACCAGTGGGTCTCAGGGGTGTGAGTGGGTTGGCTGGAGGCAGGACTCTCTAAAGGTGAACTGATTTGGGGGTCCAAAGTATCAAGGGGGCTTCTCCCAGATACAGAAGTAGGTTCATTTGCAGCAGGCAGGTGCCTAGGGGGTGGGGAAAAGCAGTCTGCATGTAGATAGAAGAGCGCTGGCCAGCACATCTCAGGCAGACACAGAACCCAAATCCCTCCCAGGGCCTTGACTGGGCCTCCTCTCTTCCAAACCCTGGGAAGGACACAGTGTGCCCAGCTACAGTGGGAACATCCCAGGCAAAGGCAGGGAAGAGTGAGGAAAGGTGGGCTGTGCAGGCAGAGGCCCCATCTCAGGGCACCCGAGTGAATGTTTGGATTTTTTTGTAATACTCATCTGAGGATATTTTGAGAGAGAGTGCAAGGGAAGGGGGAGAAGAAGAGAGATATTGGGAGAGACATCAATATGATAGAGAAAAAAAATTAGATGGCTCCTACATCCCCATATGTGCTGGGATCAAACATGTGAACTGGAACCACAAAGTTAAGCAGTCTTTCTTTCAAGGCCTTGGGCAGCAATGCACTATCAGCCAATATTGGTCAGAGTAATTTTCTAGTATTATGCTGTCCCTCCTAAAGCACAGAAAGGTTGGGATTCAAACAATATCTGTAAACTCTATGATGATAGGTCATAATTGTGCTTGACAATCATCCCTGGAAGTGAAAATAACCAAAAAAATTAAGGTACTAAAGAAAAATATCTTTACTAAAAAATTATAAACCAGAACAGAGTACAGTAAGCAATTTACAGGTTGGTGAATTAGAAAGTAAAACAATTCATAAAAGCATGATTCAATAAAAAATCTCTTCAGCTACAAATGTATCAGGTAGTAGATCTGGGCATGTCCTTCAAGACTCACTTGTACTGGAAACACATGAGGAATATAGTACAGTGTATGTTCCATTAAAAGGGTTTAAATTCAGAAAAATAGCCCTAGCCGGTTTGGCTCAGTGGATGGAGCAGTGCTTTGTTATTCTAAGTAACTCCGGTCAAGGGCATGTCCCCTTGGTTGCGGGCACATACCCAGTAGGGAGTGTGCAGGAGGCAGGTAATCGATGTTTCTCTCTCATCGATGCTTCTAACTCTCTATCCCTCGCCCTTCCTCTCTGTAAAAAATGAATAAAACATATTTAAAAAAAATTTTTTCAGAAAAATAAGTCCCAAACAGTCGCATTCAGTGTTGTTATTCTAAGTAAATAAAATAAAACATTCCCTGCACAAAGAACTCTTATGTTTTTTAGGCAAAAAGACTTTCCACATTCAGTACACTCATATGGCTTCTCTCCAGTGTGAACTCTCTGGTGTTTAATAAAGTTAGATTTTTGGCTGAAAGACTTCCCACATTCAGTACACTCATACAGCTTCTCTCCACTGTGAAGTTTCAAATGTATAATAAGGTTAGATTTTTGGCTAAAAGACTTCCCACATTCAGTATACTCATATGGCTTCTCCCCAGTGTGAACTCTCTGGTGTTTAATGAGTGCACTTCTTTCACTGAAGGATTTCCCACATTCACTACACTCATATGGCTTCTCTCCAGTGTGGACTTTCAGATGTTTAATAAGGTGAGATTTTCGGCTAAAAGACTTCCCACATTCAGTACACTCATATGGCTTCTCTCCAGTGTGGACTTTCTGATGTATAATAAGGTTAGATTTTTGGCTAAAATACTTTCCACATTCAGTACACTCATATGGCTTCTCTCCAGTGTGAACTCTCTGGTGATTAATGAGTGTACTTCTTGCACTAAAGGACTTCCCACATTCACTACACTCATATGGCTTCTCTCCAGTGTGGACTTTCAGATGTTTAATAAGGTGAGATTTTCGGCTAAAAGACTTCCCACATTCAGTACACTCATATGGCTTCTCTCCAGTGTGGACTTTCAGATGTTTAATAAGGTGAGATTTTCGGCTAAAAGACTTCCCACATTCAGTACACTCATATGGCTTCTCTCCAGTGTGGACTTTCCGATGTATAATAAGGTTATATTTTTTGCTAAAAGACTTCCCACATTCAGTACACTCATATGGCTTTCACTCCACTGTGAGCTCTCTGGTGATTAATGAGTGTACTTCTTGCACTGAAGGACTTCCCACATTCACTACACTCATATGGCTTCTCTCCAGTGTGGACTCTCAGATGTTTAATGAGTGTACTTTTTGGCTAAAAGACTTCCCACATTCAGTACACTCATCTGGCTTCTCTCCAGTGTGACCTCTCTGGTGTTTAATTAATATACTTCTTTCACTGAAAGACTTCCCACATTCAGTACACTCATATGGCTTCTCTCCACTGTGAACTCTCTGGTGATTAATGAGTGTACTTCTTGCACTGAAGGACTTCCCGCATTCACTACACTCATATGGCTTCTCTCCAGTGTGAACTCTCTGGTGATTAATGAGTGTAGTTCTTGCACTGAAGGACTTCCCACATTCACTACACTCATATGGCTTCTCTCCAGTGTGGACTTTCAGATGTTTAATGAGGTTAGATTTTTGGCTAAAAGGCTTCCCACATTCAGTACACTCATATGGCTTCTCTCCAGTGTGAACTCTCTGGTGTTTAACGAGTGCACTTCTTTCACTGAAGAACTTCCCACATTCACTACACTCATATGGCTTCTCTCCAGTGTGGACTTTCAGATGTTTAAGAAGGTGAGATTTTTGGCTAAAAGACTTCCCACATTCACTACACTCATATGGCTTCTCTCCAGTGTGTACTCTCTGGTGTATAATAAGGTTAGATTTTTGGCTAAAAGATTTCCCACATTCAGTACACTCATATGGCTTCTCTCCACTGTGATCTCTCTGGTGTTTAATTAATGTACCTCTTTGACTGAAGGACTTCCCACATTCAGTACACTCATATGGCTTCTCTCCAGTGTGAACTCTCTCGTGATTAATGAGTGTACGTCTTGCACTGAAGGACTTCCCACATTCACTACACTCATATGGCTTCTCTCCAGTGTGGACTTTCAGATGTTTAATAAGGTTAGATTTTTGGCTAAAAGGCTTCCCACATTCAGTACACTCATATGGCTTCTCTCCAGTGTGAACTCTCTGGTGTTTAACTAATGTACTTCTTTCACTGAAGGGCTTCCCACATTCAGTACACTCATATGGCTTCTCTCCAGTGTGAACTCTGAGGTGTACAGTGAGGTGAGCTCTTAGACGGAAGGAAACCCCACATTCACTACACTCATACATCTCTTCTCCAGGGTGAACTCTCTTATGTCCAATGAGGTTAAAGAATCGTCTGAAACACTTTCCTACATTTCTTACACTCATAAATCACTTCTCCAGAAAATTCACCCTGACATTGAACAACTTTCAGGATGTGGCTGGCAGCATTTTCACAGTCACCCCACTGTTGATGACTTTTACAATCAAGAAATTCCTGTGAAATCTCACTGCCACAGTGTAGCTCTTCAGTGTTGAGAGTGGCCTGGTGCTGTGGAAGCTCTGAGTTGTATCGGAAATCTTCCCCAACCTCCCTGCGGGTTGAAGGCAACATCGATAAGTAGAAGCTGCACCTGCTCACATAGGATGCCCTGTCCACACCTTGTTTCCAGGGCTCCTCTCCACATTCATTCCTCTGTTGCTGGTGAGGGTTTGCACTGAAACAGAAGTCTCCAACACATGCGTCACTACAGAAGGCTTTCTGCTCAAAGTATGCTGAAGGTGACTCAGTCAGGTGCAAAATATCTTTTAACACAGAGAAACACCACTTACACAGAAGGGTCTTCTGGGTGGCTAGAGCTGTCTTAGAAGCCCTGTCCTGTGACTCTCCTTGTATAGATACACTCTGATCAGAACAGACCACCTCATCATCCATTTTATGCCAACAACCTGAAAAGTGAGAAAGGGTGAGGAAATGAATGTTGAATGTGGTGACAATGGGAAGTCCCATTGCAAAAGTGTGTTACACATCACACGTTGGTTCCATGAAAATATCTGAAAATAAGAGATGTGCAGGAAGGATTAATAAGAGGCTCTTGTGACTTTTTGGGCTAATGAAGATCACAACACAGAGAGGCCTCACCAGAAATATGACATAAATAAGGCAAGCACCACATGGATTAAATATGGATCTCCAGCTAATCAATCAACTAACGGCATTCAGCAGGGCTTGCCTGCTAAAGATGAGTGTGAGCTGTGCAAGAGGTTGCTTCCATCTTACTCCAAGTAAAATTCAATAAAGGAGTAGCTGGTTTCAAAGAATACTTAGCATATATGTGCTTCTCTTAACATATGTGCAAGTCAATGTTGCAGAACACTGCATAGCCCACCAGTGCAGAGGAATAGGTGAAGAGGTGAGCAGTCAGCACTGGGCCAGAGAAACACAGCTTGCTATAGTATTCAGGGAAGAAAATATTAGAAACATCTGAATGAGGGTCTTACAAAAACAGCACATGATTCATGTAGGTAAAGACCATAACACGGCACAGGCTGCCACAAAGAACCCTTACCTAGAGAAACAGGGCAGAAGTTGAAGCCATGCATGTGGACACTGTCAGCCTCCCATGAAAAGAAAGTGAAAGCTGGGACCCATTAAGCTCACTGCAAGACGCCTGACTCCCTGACACTTCCTGTACTTTTTGAGGTTAGGGTGTTAGGGTTGTTTGTGGAGTCCTTTGCTCAGGGCTCCCCATCCAGCTCATCCCTGGCAGCCACAGCACTTTTGACAGGACAGTGGGGGACATTAGCAGACACCATGTTCTGCCTGTGGGAGAGAGAAAGCTACGGCTGAGCCATAAAGGAAGAGAGGTCATCACCTCAGGACACTGGGAGAATGTGAAGGTCTTACCTACAGATGACACAAGTGCAAACACTTCCAGCATCGCATCGCAGTACAGAAGTCTCTGAGCCTCATCAAGGAGCTCCCATTCCTCCCGAGAGAAGGCAATGGCCACGTCCTCAAAGTTCATATCCTGTCATAATGGGGACAGTACAGCTCATGATCAGAGTCACTCCTAACATTATAAGTCTATCCTACTACCCACCCTCCACACACATCTGCTCTTTCCACTCTACACATCAGAGAAAATACCAGCCCTTCATCCCATGAAACCCACTGTCTTCTTATTTTCCTGCTGATATTTTTCTTCCCACAACAATTAAGGCAGTTGAGCAGATAGAAGATACCTGAGCTCTGGACCTCCCATGTACGCCACACTGCCTCTTATCAATACAGCGGGTGTCAATATATAGGTTAGAGAGATATGTTGGCCATAAAGAGAGTGTGAGTGATTTGATACTGTTTTCTCAAGAAATAGCATTGTAGTCCCTCAGATTGTTGCAATAAGACACCAAAAACATGGCATCACACTTCACCCTCTTGACCCCAATCCCAATGTGCTGAGGCCATTGCTTTGTACTACCCGCTGTACATAGTTCCTTGAACAACACTTCTCTCACACAGCTTCATTCCTGGAGGTACAACTTCAAATAAAATGCAAATATGCCGTAGTGTGGATAAATTATTTCCTAATCACCTTCTTTTCCAAAATTATAGTTCACCAACTCCATAATCTATTTCTCTTACCCTTCTTCCTTACCCGTGCCAGTGGAGGTTTACAAGCCTGGATAACACTGACTAATGCTATGTCATTCCTTTCAACCAGTGTGTCACAACCAACAACAAAAGACAGGTGGTTAGTTAACTAGCACCTAAGCTCTTAACCTAGAATGTAGCACCCAAAATCCTCTCTTTACAGGCAATTACCCTAAAATTCACCTTATTGTTACATCCAGGGACCACCAGAAACAGACTCTTCCTTCATTCACTCTATGTCAATGTCATGGTGTTGCGGCCATGAATTCACCTTCCCTCTCCGAGTGCACATTACTCTTTCTACCACACCTCTCTCAAACCTGCACTTCCACAGGCCCAGCCCCCATACTCATCTTCAGGCCTTTTACTTATTACTATCGGGCTGGTGGCGGGTTAAACAACTAAAATGCTACCACGCACAACAATTTCAAAAATACAACTAAAAGACAAAACGTCTACCACCCGAACTGGGAGCTGGCGGCTTTTTTTCAAACGTGGAAAAGCTGAGGTATGGAGGCGCGCGAATCGGGCTGGTGGCGGGCGACTGGGAGCGCGGCACTCTGAAAGCTACCAATCACTCTGAAATCCAGTTTCTGGGGCACGCGGAGGACCCAGACACTTACGGGGAGGAGCTGGACTCTCGGCCATCAGGTCGGAAATTGAGAGTGACTTTCTTGCAGAGGTGCGCCCAGCAATCAGTGTTTACTGCGCTGGAGTGTGGGACGAGGGGACTTGGAAACAGGGAAAGGCAGAGACGGCTGATGGCAGCTATCACCGTTTGCCACGCCCTAGCCTAGTGACGCCCTGAGACCCTGCCCTGCCCTGAGACCCCGCCCCGCACATTCTATAAACCCGCCCAGGCTTCACACAGCGGCTTTTGCATATAAATGGCCTGCCCTGTGGCAACTTAACCAAATTAACTGCAGCTCCAGTCAGACTGCTCCAAAACCGCCCAAGCAAAGAAGAGAAAGCTGTAGTTCTTGCTGTAACTCCTGCTGGGTGGCCTCAGACAGTAGCTGACCTGCACCCCATTGGAGATCCCGAAACTAGGGCATCTAGTGGTCGGTGTGAAATGACACCAGATTTCAACCACTCTCATAAGGGACACATTCAAGAGGCAGACTCAGTGAGCGCCAAAGCCCTACTGGAACAACTCCAGCCCCATAAACGTGTCTCCAGCACAGCAATTCTTCCTTTATAGACACAGCTGGTCCTCACAGCCAATTGGCCTGGAGGTCAATTTCTCCCAGTGACACCAACAACAATCAAGACTTAACTACAACAAGGCTGCACACACAGTCCACAAAGGGGTGCACAAAGAGAGTCCTCCTCAGGTAACTGGGAGGCTAACCCATTGAATCAATAGGACACCTAGTACACAAAGCTTCCCTACCAACTCAGGGAAGCAGTGAAAATGAGAAGGCAAGGAAACATATCCCAAATAAAAGAAAAGGAGGAGAACACACGAATGGACATAGAGTTCAAAAGCACGGTTATAAGGTTTTTCAAGAATTTCATGGAAAAGGCCGATAAATTTAATGAGACCCTCGAGAATATGAAAAAGGACCAACTAGAAATTAAACATACACTGACTGAAATAAAAAATATTATACACAAACCCAACAGCAGACTAGAGGAACGCAAGAATCAACTCAAAGATTTGGAATACAAAGAGGCAAAGGACACGACTCCAGAAAAGCAAGAAGAGGAGAGAATTCAGAAAGTAGAAGATAGTGTAAGAAGCCTCTGGGACAACTTCAAGCGTACCAACATCAGAATTATGGGGGTGCCAGAAGAAGAGAGAGAGCAAGACGTTGAAAATCTATTTGAAGAAATAATGACCGAAAACTTCCCCCACCTGGTGAAAGAAATAGACTTACAAGTCCAGGAAGCACACAGAACCCCAAATAAAAGGAATCCAAAGAGGACCACACCAAGACACATCATAATTAAAATGCCAAAGGCAAAAGACAAAGAGAGAATCTTACAAGCAGCAAGAGAAAAACAGTTAGTTACCTACAAGGGAGCACCCATACAATTGTCAGCTGATTTCTCAACAGAAACTATGCAGGCCAGACGGGAGTGGCAAGAAATATTCAAAGTGATGAATAGCAAGAACCTACAACCAAGACTACTCTACCCAGCAAAGTTATCTTCAGAACTGAAGGGCAAATAAAGAGCTTCACAGATAAGACAAAGCTAAAGGAATTCACCACCAACAAACCAGTATTATATGAAAAGCTGAAAGGTATTATTTAAAAAGAAGAAAAAGAAGAAAAAAGTAAAGATAAAAATTATGAACAACAAATACATACCTATCAACAAGTGAATCTAAAAGTCAAGTGAATTAAAAATCTGAAGAACAGAATAAACTGGTGAACATAATAAAATCAGGGGCATAGAATCGGAGTGGATTGATAATTCTCAGGGGAAGGGGGTGTCTGTATGGGGGGTATGGGAAGAGACTGGACAAAATCATACACCTATGGATAAGGACAGCGGGCAGCGGGGGGAGGTTAGGGCAGAAGGGAGGGTGGGAACCGGGTGGAGGGGAGATATGGGGGGGCAAAAAAGAGAAACAATTGTAATAATCTGAACAATAAAGATTTATTAAATTTAAAAAAAAATAATAAGAAAAAAAAAGAACAACAATCAGATCTCAGATATCCAGAGCCCACCTCCTCTTATGCTTCACTTGATGTCCCTTCACTACTCACAGCCAACATCTCTCACTTAACCTTCACTCAAGTCCCAGCCCCAATGTCCCTCTGAACCATGCCCAGTGAGTCTTATAGATGACCATTCATGCCTCCTAGCTAGTCCACAACACTGACTACAACTCCCCACAGCCAGGCCACACCAAGAGTCACAAGAAAAACCTGGTGAGAGTTTAGAAAAGTTGATACGTACGAGCCTCAGTCTCATCTTCTTTAAATTACTCTTTGACCTCCACTAATCTAAGGTCCACTCACCTTTCAAAGGCTTTGGCCACTGCTAAACGATTATCTTTCCCCCACACTCTACAGGACAACTTCTGTCCCTAAGCTGTGTTGTGACACCCACTTCTCACAAACAGTGGCCGCAGAAAGAAAGCCATTCCTCAGGCTAACACTGTCTCTTCTGAACTACTACTATCATTACCAACCTGACCATAATCCCCTGTATTAAAGTGATACACTGTCCTAGATGATGTGTCTCATTTTGTTGAGCATAGACTCATGCACTGGTGTGAGATCACATGCCTGGGTTGTGGGCTGGATCTACAGTAGAGATTGTGCAGGTGGCAACCAATCCCTGTTTTTTGCTCATCCCTGTTGCTCTGTCTCTCTCACCTTCCCCCCTCCCCCTCCTTTCGACATCTAAAATCAATAAAAATATAGATGTACTTTTTAAAGAAAACATACCTGCAAGTTCCTGATTCAGCTCCCTCTTTACTCCAAGCCTTTGCACATTCTGGAACCTATGTCTGGAGGACCTCGCACTGATTACACTGGTTGCCAAAAACAAGGTCCATTCCATGAATCCCTCCTCCTGACCTTAGGAGATGGGCTCAGTGTCTGTTCAAAGTCCCCAGGTCCACGGGATACAAGAGCGGCTGACACTCCCAGGACTCTACTATCTCAGAGGCCACAAGGGGGTGAGGCCCTGAAATAAGCTCCACAAACCCATAGACCTAATCGATTCTGCATTTTCAGGAATTTGTGGAAAGATAATGGTCTTTTGGGAGCCTGGCAACCATCAGGCTCTCTGGAATCAGGTTGTTCAGTGCCCTTGCCCAGCCCGGAGACCAGTTGCCCTCCAGATGCCTGTATTATCTCAGGGCTCACTCCTCAGTGCTCACTCTTGAACATTATATTATCATTTACAGGACTTCCTCTTCCTGTCCACAGCTGCTGTCCTCTGTCTTCTAGTCTGTTCTTCCTCTGAGCAATGTTAGGAAAAGTTAGAATCCTGCCTCAGAAAATGTCCCTCTTTTTTTCACAACCATCTATGGTCCAAGCATTCTGAGAATAAAGGAAAACTCCTCACGCAAAACCACACCACATCTCTTGGTTGCCTTTAGATCCCAAACAGACCCCGGTTTCCGAATCCTCCCAGCTCAGTGTCACCATCACGTCCTCACAAGGTGGCATTGCAGCCTTCCACCCTCTTCCCCCATCACTCACGTGTCACCCACCAGGGACTCACCATTCTGGACGCTGGGACCTGGGCGGCAGGACCTGAGCGGCGCCGGCCCCCAGGCTGGAGGGTTCAGTGGGGTCAGGCTGCGGGAACGCTGTGAGCAGAGAGGCGTCCGGGGAGGCACGGGGACCCCAATCTCGGTTTGTTGGCGCTCCAGGAGCCTCAGACACACCCTGCACCGCAGGCAGCTGCCTCCCAGGCCTCCTCCTACTCAGTCCAGTGCCCTGAAGCCTGTGACTCTGTGAACAAAGACCTAAGAGGTTAAAATGACCGCAGCGTGGAGGAAGGTGGAAGTCCCGCCCTAACCGGATGCGCAGACATCATAATTTCCTTTGGCTCCGCCCACACTGGTGCAGTGCTTTCTGGTAAAGTAGTTTTCTTAACAGCAGAGCAGGGTAGAAACCCAGCCATTGAGTTAGGTGAATAAAAGTGTTGTGGCAGAGTGAGTGATGGCTGGGGAGGGACAAGATAGGTCCATAGGCTTGGCTAACTGCAAAAGACGGACAGATCTCCTAGGGCAGTGGTTCCCAACCTTCCTAATGCCGCAACCCTTTAATACAGTTCCTCACGTTGTGGTGACCCCCAACCGTGAAATTATTTTCGTTGCTACTTCGTAACTGTCATTTTGCTACTGTTAATGAATCGTAATGTAAATATCTGTGTTTTCTGATGGTCTTAGGCTCTACAGGGTCGCCTAAGACCATCGGAAAACATGACCATGCCCAGACATAACCAGCCTAGAAGAGCTCTGCCTCAGGTTCCCCTAAAGTATGTGAGGTCTTGACTTCATGCAGAAAAGATTTCACACCATGAGTTCAGAAGATTTTGAGGGTACGTTTACTAAAGCTGGGGATGATGAAAGAAAGTGGATTTCTTAGCTGCTGAAATATCTGTCTATTGTTTAAATCATTAATTCATTTTAAAAATTGGCAAAATTTTTTCACCAGATTTTTCAACCAAAGATATAAAGGCGGTGTAAATCAATGCATCAAGAAATGCTCACCATAAAAATATCTTAGGGGAATGGATTTAAAACAAAACAAGTTAACACTATACTGATTTTCAGGCCTGCAATTTAAAAATATTAAATATTGCATGAGCTCACAGGGATAAAGAAAAACTAGAATTTTCATCATTGTGGGTATCTGGAATGGCAAAGGGAATAACCATTTTAGTTCAAAGTTCTGCATATCTTAAAAAGTAAAACCCTCACCTGCACTACAAAAGTTAGATAAGTAAAACATCCATTTACATAAAGAACTGAACCCAATATTCCCTGAAAATTTATTTATAATACCCCAAACCTGGAAATAACAAAAACCATAGTCAGATCAATACACAAAGTGATTATTGACAGAACACAATACTACTCAGCAATAAAAAATAATAAACTTTTCACATAAGAATTAGTGTTCAATCACAAAATAACTGTGTAGCATGAAAGAGTTCAATATTTGTTAAGGTATACACAAATTATAGTGTTTATAATATTATGAAAAATATGAACTAATCTTTTCAAGAAAGGAAAATGAGTGACTGTATTTAGAACTGGGAAGGCAGAAAGAGAGATTACAAAAGGGCAGGAGGTAAATTTAGGGTGTAGTAAAGTAGGTTTAGAGTTGTAGGTATGAAAATCAATACAATAGTTAGTAAATAATAACACCAAGAATAATCTCTGCACTTCAGTTGGTTGGGCAGCATCCCTTGCCCTGAAAGCTCACTGGTTCCAGTCCAGGTCAGGACACACGCCTACCTGGATGCTTTAATCTCTTAAGGGAAACATTAAGAATTAAGATGCTGCCCTGCTCAGGGGGCTCAGTGTGTTGGAGCATCCTCCCATAAAGCACACCCCCAACAATTGATGGCTTGTTTGATTCATGCTAAGGGAACTTAACTAACTAGTTTGTAAATTAAATTCTTGTTCACAAAGACAAGGAAGAGGCAATTGATCCATGTTTCCTTTTTTATCGATGCTTTTTTTTTTTTTCTTTTCTCTCTCTCTCTCTCTCTCTCTCTCTCTCTCTCCTTCCGTCCCTCCCTCCCTCCCTCAAATTAATAAACAATACCCTGGGACAGAATTTTCAAAAATAAGCTGTTTATGTTTCAAGTACAAATGGTTAAATCTAAACCTATATCTCTAGAAGTTATCAGAATCATCTGAACTCAGTGGAAGTCTGTCTCCTTTCATGTAAGAGGCTAAAAGAATAAATATCACGGATTTCTGAAAAGAAAAGCAAACAAAAAAATGCACACTATTAGTGTCATAGTCATGATCCCCACCTTGTTTTTATTGAAGCCTTTAAATCTGATGGTTTCTGATTAAAGTCATCTCTTTATGTTTTTTAACTTAGGTTAGTCTTTGAGTGATAAAAATTAACTTTCCCACCAGAGAAGGTGTTACTGAGAGATTCCAACATAACGTTAGACACTGGAGTGAGCAGAGCCAATGGTGAACTAGAAACTGTGCTTTCCCTAGTGAGACCCATGTTTTAATGCCTATAAATACGGCCAGTGACATAGGAGGCACCAGCCGGCCAACTTGCAGTCTTTCTTAAAGCAGAGAATCCTCTGGGGACCACACGGAGGCTGGTGCTGAGATTGGAAAGATGACTTCCTGAGATAGATGTATTGTAACTGTCTAAGGCTCCTCAGGATCTCACATAGTATTCCATCTATTGCATATTCTGCCCCATTACTGTGTCCTCCAGCCAGTTTTTTGAAATTCTGTGGAAGCTGACCATCATCACTCTCTCCTTGTACATTTCTGTGTTTGTCATTTTCCTCTGGAGAGCTATCCTTGTGGTGAGTAAACTAAAGCACCTTCCAGATGCAATTTTACTCGTAAATAAGCAAACGTGTTTAAGCCCATGGATTCTTCATGTGCATTCAGGACTGTAAATTTCCCTCTGGCAATGATTTTTCTGAAGGGGCTGCCCATCAGCCCTTCTGAAGGCAGCCTGGGAAACTGTGAGGCCTCCTGAGGAGAAGGTCAAGTCCTGCCACAGAGCCCACATGTCAGCCAGGATCCCCTTTCTAATTTCAGTTGTCCAAACAAGCCACAGTGACCTCCCTCCATTTCCCAAATGGGGGGTAGGCATGCTCCCAGCAGGCCTTCCAACTGGACTCTGCCACCCCTTCCTGGATTTTCTCATGGAGGCCCCCACTGACCACCACTGGCTTCTCCTTATGGCATCATTGTCTTTGGGATCTGATAAGGGCTGGCGGAACTTGGTTTCAGGCATGTATGAAAACATCAGAAAGGTATGCTGTGTTTTTTACATGTTCATGTTATATCAATTCTATTTGAATCAAACTTTAAGAAAGGTTTAAACTTTATGCATCCAGTAATTTTACTGTTTTATTATGAAAGTTCTTGAGCATATTTGGTGCTGCTGTATCAGCATGTTGGAAATAAAATATAATGATGTGCTACTGAAATATCTTATCATGTCCATGTTCAGTGCCATCATTTTGCCCGTTTGGACCTCATGACGATGAGAGTATTTACACCAGGGATATTAACAAAGATTACAAGTGTAGAATCACTGAATGCGTTATTGAATGCTCAGACTTACTAAATTTTGTGGAGAATGTTAACAATGCACACTGGTCCTAACTCTCCCTCCTGGCCCCAGTGTCAGGTGTGCCCATGCACAACCTGTAGATGACCAGAGTCCAGAAGTCCAGGAGTGCTGCTTCACGGAGCCCCAGGCAACTTCCTCTATTAGTTGTCAGCCTAGCTTTGACATGGCAAGGGACACCCTCTCCTGGGATGTCCATTTCCTCATTACTAGTGACTTCGGAGCTTAGAAGTCTTCCCCTCGGATTTCCTCTCCCTCACATGTATCCATCCTCATATTCCTTTGCAAGGCTGCGGGAACGCTGTGAGCAGGAGAGGCGTCGGGGAGGCACGGGGACCCCAATCTCGGTTTGTTGGCGCTCCAGGAGCCTCAGACACACCCTGCACCGCAGGCAGCTGCCTCCCAGGCCTCCTCCTACTCAGTCCAGTGCCCTGAAGCCTGTGACTCTTGAACAAAGACCTAAGAGGTTAAAAATGTCACCACGTGGAGGAAGGCGGAAATCCCGCCCTACCGGATGCAAAGGCACCCAAAATGCCCTTTAGCTCCGCCCTTGTCAGCGATTTCCTTCTGGGTAATGTAGTTTTCTCACCGCCCAGGATGAGTACTAGCATCCCAGCCAATGACTTTGGTCAGTGGTCCACAACAGCATTAGTCAACAGAGGCCAAATATCAACAGTACAACGATTGAAATTTCTTTTGAGAGCCACATTTTTTTAAACTTAAACTTCTTCTAACACCACTTCTTCAAAATAGACTCGCCCAGCCGTGGTATTTTGTGGAAGAGCCACACTCAAGGGACCAAAGAGCTGCATGTGGCTCAAGAGCCGCAGTTTGCCGACCACTGTGATAGGGGACTATGATTTTTGGGCAACACCCAGCTCTGACAGCACAATGCAGGCAGGGGTCCCTGATTCTAGGTGCACACACAAGACCACACTGTGCGGGGATAGACCAAAAAGAATTCAGAGTAATGGTCATGCAATTCAAACATCGGATGGATGAGAAAATCAACAACCTATGCAAGAATCAGGAAGAAATGAAAAGTGATAATAGCTACAATAAAAACACCATGGAAAGTTTCAACAGTAGATTAGAAGAAGCAGAGAGACCGAATTAGTGAGTTAGAAGATAAGGTAGAGAAACAAGCTCAATCTGAAACAGCAATGGAGAAAAAAATTAAAAAAAGCAGGAGGAGAGCCTAAGGGAGCTTTGAACAACATGAAACGAAGTAACATATGTATAGTAGGGCTGCCAGAAGGACAAGAAGAGCAGCAAGGTTTAGAAAATTCTATTAGAAAAATAATGACAGAACACTTCCCAGATATGGGGAAGAAAAAAAGTTACACATGTACAGAGAGTCCAAAGCAGGATCAACCACAAAAGACCACACCAAGACACATCATAATTAAAATGCCAAGGCAAAAGACAAAGAGAGAATCTTACAAGCATGCAAGAGAAAAACAGTTAGTTAACCTACAAGGGAGCACCCATACAATTGTCAGCTGATTTCTCAACAGAAACTATGCAGGCCAGCGGGAGTGGCAAGAAATATTCAAAGTGATGAATAGCAAGAACTACAAACCAAGACTACTCTACCCAGCAAAGTTTATCTTCAGAACTGAAGGGCAATAAAGGCTTCACAGATAAGACAAAGCTAAAGGAATTCACCACCAACAAACCAGTATTATATGAAAAGCTGAAAGGTATTATTTAAAAAGAAGAAAAAGAAGAAAAAAAAAGAACAACAATCAGATCACAGATATTCCAGAGCCCACCTCCTCTTATGCTTCACTTGATGTCCCTTCACTACTCACAGCCAACATCTCTCAATTAACCTTCACTCAAGTCCCAGCCCCAATGTCCTACGGAACCATGCCCAGTGAGTCTTATAGATGACCATTCTGCCTCCTAGCTAGTCCACAACACTGACTACAAACTCCCACAGCCAGGCCACACCAAGAGTCACAAGAAAAACCTGGTGAGAGTTTAGAAAAGTTGATACGTACGAGCCTCAGTCTCATCTTCTTAAATTGACACTTTGACCTCCACTAATCTAAAGATCACTCACCTTTCAAAGGCTTTGGCCATGCTAACGATTTCTTTCCCCCACACTCTACAGGGACAACTTCTGTCCCTAAGCTGTGTTGTGACCCCACTTCTCAAAACAGTAGGGCCGCGAGAAGAAAGCCATTCCTCAGGCTAACACTGTTCTTCTGAACTACTACTATCATTACCAACCTGACCATAATCCCCTGTATTAAAGTGATACACTGTCCTAGATGATGTGTCTCATTTTGTTGAGCATAGACTCATGCACTGGTGTGAGATCACATGCCTGGGTTGTGGGCTGGATCTACAGTAGAGATTGTGCAGGTGGCAACCAATCCCTGTTTTTTGCTCATCCCTGTTGCTCTGTCTCTCTCACCTCCCCCCCCTCCCCCCCTTTCGACATCTAAAATCAATAAAATATATTTAAAATAAATAAATAAATGTCAAATCCCTGGACAAGACTTGCAAATTGACTTCACTCATATTCCTCCCATCTTAACCCTCGCAGATATCATCTCAGACTGAGTAGAAGCATTCCCCACTGCCTCTGAAAAGTCCTCCAAGGTCACACAGCTCCCATTCACATATCATTCCCAGATCCGGCCTCCCCACCTCATTACAAGCAAAATAATGGAACTGCTTTCATGTCTCAATGACTCAATGGGTTCTCTTTCCACCTGAACATCCTGTGGAATTTAACACCCCCCTACCAGCCCCAAACTTCAGGCAAAGTAGAAAAGTAAGTATGAACAAACTAAATATTCTGAGTATCAATGAAAAGACAACAGAAGTGCGCAGCCATCACTTGCCCATAGCATTCAGCTTGCAATAGTATCCAGGGAAGGTAATATTACAAACAATAATTGGAGGGTCTTACAAGAACAGCCCCTCGTTCATGTATGTAAAGAAGATAACTGACACAGGGTCTTTATCGACAGGAAAGGTGCAGAATTGGAAGCCCTGAATCTGGATAGAGTCACCCTCCCTGGAGTGGAAGAGCAGGAGGGACCCATTAAGCTGTCTGTAAGACTGCTGACACCCAGACACTTCCTGCAGTTTCTGAGGCAACTGGTGTCAGGGAGGTTTATGGAGTCTATTGCTCAGAGCTCTTTGCACAGATCAGCACTGGCAGCCACAGCCCATTTGACAAGACAGTGGGGGAAATTAGCTGAGCCCATGGTCTGGCTTTGAGAGAGAGAGAGTGCTAAGTCTGGAGAATAAATAACGAGTGGGCATCACCTCAGGACACTAGGAGAGATGTGAAGGTCTTACCTACGAATGATACAAGTGCAAATACTTCCAGCATCACATCACAGTACAGACGTCTCTGAGCCTCATCAAGGATCTCCCACTCCTCCTGAGACAAGGCAATGGCCACGTCCTCAAAGTTCATATCCTGTCATAATGGGCACAGAACATCCCATGATAAGATTCTCTCTTGAGATTCAAAGTTTGCCATACTACCCACCCTGCACATGCATATGCTCCCCTCCTCCCCACATCAGAGAAGAGAGCAGCCCTTGGTCCCATTAAAGTCAATCTATCCTGAGCGGACCAAGATGGCGGCATAGGGCGGACACCTGATTGTTGCCTACCACAACAATTTTGAAACTACAACTAGAAAACAGAGCGGACACCATCCAGAACCACCAGAGGGCTGGCTGAACGGATGCCCTACAACTAGAAAAAAAGAGAGGGGTACACGGGATGACGCTGATGCCGGTGAGCCAAAGATGACACTTTAAGAACTACGGCTCTGGGAGACCGAACCAAGATGGCGACAAAGTTAAACAAATGAACTGCGCCGCTCACAGCAATTTCAAAAATACAACTAGAGGACAGAGCGTCTGCCACCCAGGACCACAGGAGAGCTGGCTGAATGGTGGATTTACAGCTAAGAGGGAAGAGGAAAAAGTAAACGCCGAGGGGCTGAGGTGCGGAGGCGCATGGTTCAGGCTGGTGGCGGGGGAAGGGAAGCGTGGCTTTTTTTCCAACCCTAAGGGAGATAAGCTCCCCATCACTCTGAAATCCAGTTTCTGGGGACGCGCGGGAGACCCAGACACCTACGTGGAGAAGCTGGACTCTCGGCCATCTAGTTGGAAAGTGAGAGCAACTTTCTTGCAGAGGTGCGCCCAGCAATCAGTGTTTACTGCGCTGGAGCACGGGACGTGGAGAATTGGAAACGCGGAAAGGTAGACTTGCAGCCATTGCTGTTTGCCACGCCCTAGCCTAGTGACGCCTTGAGACCCCGCCCCGCCCTGAGACCCGCCCTGCACATTCCACAATCCCGCCCAGGCTCCAAAGAGCAGCTTTTGCATATAAGATCACACATTAAGAACTACAGCTCTGGCGACACGATGGCGGCCTGGAACGTGCTCGGCGCAGTTCCCCCGGCAGACTCCGGCTGAGGGGACAGCTACACTCGCTGCCAAGCACGAACAGACGAGCCCTTGGGAGACATGGGGTGGGAGACCCCGCTCTTGCTGACCTCCGAGTCCTTCGAGAATCTCAGTGCCCAGGAAGCAGCCAGGTGCTCACACCCGGCGACCGGCCGCCGCTGCAGACCCGAGCGCCAACGCAGTGACCTCGGATCAGCCCGTCGCGGCGCACCGGGCGCACCGGAGCTTCGCCGAGCCCGCTGCCCAGTGAGTTCCGCGGCAGCCGCCCCAGAGCTTTGAGAAAATGGCCGGAGGAATAGCTGAGAAGGAATTGACCCATGAGAGTTGGGATCGGAAAGACGAGGCCCTGCTGGGTCCTGGATCCAGGAGCACTCGCCCGGCGACTGGTCGCCGCTGCAGACCCGAGTGCTGCCGCAACGACCTCGGACCAGCCTGCCGTCGCGCACCGGGCACACCGGAGCTTCACCGAGGCCGCCCAATGAATTCTGCGACAGCCACCCCGGAGCTTCGATAAAATGGCCGAAGGAATTGCTGAGAGGGAAGTGACCGACAGGAATTGGGATCAAGAAGATGAAGCCCCGCTGGGTCCCGGGTCTGGGTGAGGCCGCACGCCCCTGGGTCCAGGCAAGGCTGGGACCCGGGTCAGGGTGAGGCTGAGTAACGGGTCCGGGTGAGGCCATGTGCCCCTGGGTACGGGTGAGGCCGCGCGCCCCTGGGTCCGGGTGAAGCTGGATCCCGGGTCCGGGTGAGGCCGTACGCCCCTGGGTCTGGGTGAGGCCATGCGCCGCTGGGTCCGGGTGTAGCTGGATCCCGGGTCCGGGTGTAGCTGGATACCAGGTCCGGGTGAGGCCATGCGCCCCTGGGTCCAGGTGAGGCCACGCGCCCCTGGGTCCGGGTGAGGCCACGCGCCCCTGGGTTCGGGTGTAGCTGGATCCTGGGTCCAGGTGAGGCAGTGAGCCCCTGGGTCCGGGTGAGGCCACGCGCCCCTGGGTCCAGGTGTAGCTGGATCCTTTGTCCGGGTGAGGCCGCGCACCCCTGGGTCTGGGTGAAGCTGGATCCCGGGTCCGGGTGAGGCCGTGCGCCCCTGGGTCCGGGTGAGGCCGTGCGCCCCTGGGTCCGGGTGAGGCCACGCGCCCCTGGGTTCGGGTGTAGCTGGATCCCGGGTCCGGGTGAGGCCGTGTGCCCCTGGGTCCGGGTGAGGCTGGGTCCCAGGTCCGAGAGAGGCCACGCGCCCCTGGGTCCAGGTGAGGCCACGCGCCCCTGGGTCCGGGTGAGGCTGGGTCCCGGGTCCAGGTGAGCCCACGTGCCGCTGGGTCCGGGTGAGACCAAACCAGAGGGAGTCGGACCTACATTACCACCATTTGTCCACCATCCAGAGCTGAAAAGTCAGTGCCGACATGTACACAAAAGGAACTGGTGGACATTAAAATTGGGTCTAAAAAGAACTGTTGGTCCAGAAAGAAACTTACTACAGACTGATTCATTTGCCTGTCAGCATAACTATTATTGCTCGTCTCACATTCGGTTCTTATAAGTATATTGCTAGTAACACATGATCTCACTCATCTAGGGGAAATGATGAACAAAATAGACTGATGAACAAGAACAGACCCAGAAACAAGGAGGCATCGATTGGACTGTTGGGCCTCAGAGGGCGGGTAGGGGAAGGTGGGGGTAGTGGGGAGAGATCAACCAAAGGAGTTGTGTACATGCATATGAGCCTAACCAATGGTTAAGGACAACAGGGGGGTGGGGGCATCCGTGGGGAGGGGTGTGGGATGGGAATGAAGGGATGAGGACAAATATGTGACACCTTAATCAATAAAGAAATTTAAAAAATAAATTAATTAAAAAAATATAAAAAAATAAAAATAAAGTCAATCTCTCCTTATATTCTTACTGATGCTGTGCCTTCCCACAACAACAAAAGCAGATGAACAGATATAAGTTACCTGTGCTCTCATCGTGAAATAGGAGTCACACTGCCCCCTTTCAATAATAGTTGGTGTCAGGAACATAGGGTAGGAGATGTTGCACATAATGGGAATGTGATGGATTTGACTCTGGTCTTGTCAGGCAATACCCATGTTGTCCTCCAAATTGTCTCTCCAAGATACCAAACAACATGGTAATGCCCATTTCACTTCTGACTCCAATCTCAGTTTGCTGAGGCCATCACTCTGCATTACCTGCTGCCCATAGTTCTTTGATCCACACTTGTCTCACACAGCTTCATTCCCAGAGGCACAAATTCACTGGTAACGCAAATAAGCCATGACGAGGAAAGTGTGTTTTCTAATCAGCTTCTTCCCAAAATTCTAGTTCACCACCTCTGTAATACATTTCTCTCTCACTCTTCTCTCTTCTCCTTTCCCCATGCAGGTGGGGATTTTCAAGTGCAGGTGACACTGAGGTATGCTATCTCATTCCTAGTGTTCACTGGGTCAGCCGTCAACAAGAAATGGCAGGTGGGCACGTATTTGGCCTCTAAGCTCTACACTTGTCATGTAGCATCACAGCAACCCATCTTGTTAGAAATTATCCTAAAATCCCCCATATCGTATCATAAAGACACCATCAGAAATGGACTCCCTTTTCATTCATTTGTACGTCATTGTTAGTGCCCTGCCTCTTTGCTTTTAGTTCCAGGGTTCACACTGTTGTCATCATCCCCTGTGTGTGATTGTGCAGCTCAGCCTGGGTTCCCTACCTGCCATATTGACATAGGGGGCACCTCTCATACTGTTCTCTGGATCACTGCATTCTTTGCCCTCACGAGAACCTTGGCTACTTTTCTTCACAGGTCCATAGGCTGTTCTGGTGTTCAGATGTGTGTGGACTGACTAGCTGATTAAAACATATATATTGATTTCAGAGAAAGAGAAATAGGTATATACAATCCTAACTAATCAAGAATAATATCCAAATTAACCACCACTCCACGACACTCACAAGCCACACCACAAAGCCAATCAGTAGCGAGTATGCAAATTAACCCAACCAAGTTTTCTGCGGGTATAGATATAGCAGGAGGGAGGCTTGGGTTTCCCCGGCGATGGAGGAAGCCAAGCATTCCGCACACCCTGGCCAGCCCAGGCCTCCGCTTAAGGCTACAAAGTTTCAATTATAGAAGATAAATAAATCCCAACAAAAATGGTGGCAGCCACGGAGCTGGAGGGAGCAGGAGGCTAGGGTTGCCCCCGGCAATGGAGGAAGCCAACCTTCTGCAACCCTGGCCTGCTTTGGCCTCAGCTTAAGGTTACAAAGTTTAAATTAAAGAAGATAAATAAATCCCAACAGAAATGTCTGCAATCACTGAGTGAGCAGAAGGCTTGGCTCCACTCCAGGCTACGAAGTTTCACTTGTAGAAGATAAATAAATCCCAGATACCAGTGCCTCCACTTGAGTCACTGGGGTGCGTGGCCAGGCTGCAAACCGCAACAGGCCCTTCCCCCCGGCCGCCCCATGTCCCAAGGACCCCGACCCTGACCTGGCTTGGGCAAACCACCTGGCCCACACCCATGCACCAGGCCTCTATCCTATCTAATAAAAGAATAATTTCAGATTGACCATCATGCCAACATACAAGATGGCTGCCCCCATGTGGTCAAAGATCCTGCCCCCATGTGGACACAAGATGGCCACCACAAGATGGCCAGCAGGGGAGGGCAGTTTGGAGGGACCAGGCCTGCAAGGGAGGGCAGTTGGGGGCGATCAAGCCTGCAGGGGAGGGCAGTTAGAGGTGACCAGGCCGGCAGAGGAGGGAAGTTCAGGGCAAACAGGCTGGCAGGGGAGAAGTTAGACATGAATCAGGCTTGCAGGGGAGTGGTTAAGGGGTGATCAAGCTGGCAGGCAGAAGCGGTTAGGGACAATCAGGAAGGCAGGCAGGGGAGCAGTTGGGAGCCAGCAGTCCTGGATTGTGAGAAGGATGTTCGACTGCCTATTTAGGCCTGATCCCATGGGGATCAGGTCTAAACGGGCAGTCAGATATCTCTGAGGGGTCCGAGATTGGAGAGGGTGCAGCTGGGCTGAGGTACACCCACCCTCTTGCACGAATTTCGTGCACCGGGCCTTTTGTGTGTGTGTGTGTGTGTGTGTGTGTGTGTGTGTGTGTGTGTGTGTGTATGTATATATATGTATATATATACATATACACACACACACACTAATAAAAAAGTAATATGCTAATTCAACTGGGAGACCTTCCGGATATTTTTTTGGGTAAGGCCTGCAGTTGGCTGTCCTGTAAACCACCCCCAAATGACACTAAGCCCTTTGCCCAGGCCGGCCACACACCCTAGCGGGTCCCCTCACCCCAATGGTGGTATGGACAGCCAGCAAACGGCCCTCAGCCCAGGCCAGCAACACTCCCAATTGGGGACCCTCAACCCGATGGGGGCATGGCTGGCCTGCATACTATTCCAGTTCCTCATCCAGGCAGGCACTGCTCCCAGTGGGGACCCCCACCCCGATGGGGGCATGGCCGGCATGCAAACTGCCCCAGGCCCCTCACCCAGTCCAGCCCTGCCATCCCAAGGGGATCCCACTCTTATCCAGACCCCCTTCAGTGCAAACCAGCCAGCCTCCACCTGTGCACCAGACCTCTATCTATACTAACAAAAAGGTAGTATACTAATTAGACTGGGAGACATTCTGGACGTCCTTCAGGACAAAGCCATGGTGGCGGGGGCAAAGCAGAGGCAGTTAGGGGTGATCAGGCCAGGAGGGGAGGGCATTTGGGGGTGATCAGGCAGGCAAGGGGGGGCAGTTGGGGTGACCAGGCCAGGAGGGGGGGTAGTTAGGGGCGAGCAGGCTGGTGGAAGGACAGTTGGGGGCGATCAGGCCAGCAAGGGGGGCAGTAGGGGGGAGAAGGCTAGTGGGGTGGGGCAGTTGGGTACGAGCAGGCTGGCATCAGAGTGGTTAGGGGCGATCAGGCAGGCAGGTAGGTGAGCGGTTAGGAGCCAGTGGTGCTGGATTGTGAGAGGGATGTCTGACTGACATCCCCCAAGGGGTCCCAGATTGGAGAGGGTGCAGGCCAGGCTGAGGGACACCCCCTAACCCCCGTGCATGAAACTCATGCACTGGTCCACTAATACACACAGACACACACACACACACACACACACACACACACACACACACACACACACACACACAAACACACTGAATGGCCAGATTATTATGATCTCTGAAACCATAATAATCTGGCCACTCAGTGTATATCGTACATAATAAAAGGCTAATATGTAAATTGTCCCCTTGACCTGGAGTTCGACCAGCAGGCAGGGAAGCCAACCGCCCATGTTCCCTCCCCCTGGCCCGGCTGGCCAGACACCACCCATTACCCATGCACGAATTCATGCACCGGGCCTGTAATACACACACACACACACACACACACACACACACACACACACACACACATACAATGAGTGGCCAGATTATTATGTGTTCAAAGGTCATAATAATCTGGCCACTCAGTGTATACCAGTGATGGCGAACCTATGACGCGCGTGTCAACACTGACATGCATAGCCATTTCTGATGACACGCAGCCGCTGAGGCGGCCACATGCTGAGGCGGCCGCATGTCGAGGATGAAACATTTGCTGCTCCTGAGGATGAAACATTTGCGACTAGAGTCTTGGAGCTAACTCCAAGACTCTAGTCGCAAATGTTTCATCATCCCCTATTAGACACTCTGTGCCAGAGGTCTGTAGGCCAAAACAACAGAAGTCCGGCACAGAGCATCTAGTTCTGGGACTTCCGGTTAAGCCGGGATCTTTGCTCTCACTTCTGCGGGCAGAGCAGGGAGCAGTGGAACGCAGCGGGGGACGCATCTCTGGGGGCCCTGCCATTACCCGTAACCAAATAACAGTTAACCACAGCAACCATTATCTACTGTTCTGGGGTGTCATGGATTTCTAATGCATCATTACCGAAATAAGTGAGGGGGAGGCTAGGAGAGGCGAGGGTTTGTGGTGTGCTATGGGTGCCGTTTCCCACCATTAGAAATAGCGGAAGCCATTTTAATTCACATAAGGAACACCATCTTGCTCCATAGTGCAGACTCCATTTCACCACTATTACTGTTGTGCATCCTTATTAACCCCTGTTTCTGCTTATTAACCCTGCCCTTTCCTAAAAGACAGTTATATGCACCATTTTGTGGTTAGTTAGGCTAGTTAACCCCTAATTGCCTGCAGGCTTAACAAGCTATCTTTCATTCTATCTTCTGTCACTGCCCCCCTGATGGAAAACCCAAGAAATAAAAAATGAAGGTTAAGTAAAGGAAGTGATAGTAGCAGTGGCCAACCCTTTCAAGAGACATGGACTGAGATGTATGGCTTTATAGAAAAAAAATGGCAGAACATTTTGCGTTCTATGTACTGAAACGGTAGTAAGCAGAACGTGGAATATAAATAGACATTTTGAAACTAATCATTCCCAGCTCTTGGAGAAAAGTGAGGATGAAAGGAAGGAATACATTTCCAGGCAGCTACACCTTTATAAGAGCCAATCTAATTCCATCCTTAAATTTATGAAAGGCTCTACAAATTTAACATCTGCAAGTTTCAGCATTGCTCTCTCTATAGCTCAGCATGGAAAAGCGCTCAGTGAGGGAGAATTTATTAAAGAAACTCTCCTAAGATGTTCACCAGTTCTATTTCACGATATGCAGAATAAAGATGCAATTATTAAGAGAATATCTGAGTTACCACTCAGTAGAAATATCATAAAAGACCGAATAATGAGACTGAACACAAACGTACAACATCAATTAAAGAGAGACGTAAGGAAGTGTAAATATTTTCCGATCTCTCTTGATGAAACTACTGATGTCACATCACATGCTCAGTTGGCCATTATTGGTCGATATTCTTGTTTTTGTTTTTTTTTCTTGTTTTTTTTCTTTTTTTTTAAATTTATTTAAATTATTTATTTATTTTTTAATTTCTTTATTGATTAAGGTGTCACATATTTGTCCTCATCCCTTCATTCCCATCCCACACTCCTCCCCACGGATGCTCCCACCCCCCTGTTGTCCCTAACCATTGGTTAGCCTCATATGCATGTACACAACTCCTTTGGTTGATCTCTCCCCCCTACCCCCACCTTCCGCTACCCTCCCTCCGAGGCCCGACAGTCCGATCGATGCCTCCTTGTTTCTGGGTCTGTTCTTGTTCATCAGTCTATGTTGTTCATCATTTCCCCTAGATGAGTGAGATCATGTGTTACCAGAAATATAAGAACCGAATGTGAGACGAGCAATAATAGCTATGCTGACAGGAAAATGACTCAGTCTGTAGTGACTTTCTTTCTGGACCAACAGTTCTTTTGAGACCCAATTTCAATGTCCACCAGTTCCTTATGTGTACATGTCAGCACTGACTTTCAGCTCTGGATGGTGGACAAATGGTGGTAATGTAGGTCCGACTCCCTCTGGTTTGGTCTTGCCCGGACCCAGGGTCACGGCTTCACCCAGACTCAGGAGCGCGTGGCCTCACCCGGACCCAGGGGTGCGTGGCCTCACCCGGACCCGGGACCCAGCCTCACCCAGATCCAGGAGCGCACGGCCTCACCTGGACTCAGGGGTGCGTGGCATCACCCTGGGGTGGGACCCAGCCTCATCCGGAACCAGGGGCACGTGGCATCTCCCGGACCCAGGGGTGTGGTCTCACCCGGACCTGGGACCCAGCCTTGCCCGTATCCAGGGGCACATGGCCTCACCCGGACCGGGGATCCAGCTACACCTGGACTGAGGGGTGCGTGGCCTCACCCAGACCCAGGGGCGCAGCTTAACCCGGACCCGGCACCCAGCCTCACCCGGACCCAGGGGCGCATGGCCTCACCCGGACCCAGGGGCGCACGGCCTCTCCCATACCCAGGGGTGCGGCCTCACCCGGACCCAGGACCCAGCCTCACCCAAACCAGGGGCGCGTGGCCTCACCCTGACCCAGGAGTGCGGCCCCACCTAGACCCAGGACCCAGCCTCACCCGGACCCAGGGGCGTGCGGCCTCACCCAGATCCAGGGGCACGTGGCCTTGCCCGGACCCAGGGGTGCGCAGCTTCACCCAGACCCAGGACTCAGCCTCACCCTGACCCGGGTACCAGCCTCGTCCGGACCCAGGGGTGCGTGGCCTCACCCAGACCCGGGACTCAGTGGGGCTTCGTCTTCTTGATCCCAATTCCTGTTGGTCAATTACCTCGCAGCAATTCCTTCAGCCATTTTCTCAAAGCTCCAGGGCGGCTGCCGCGGAATTCGTTGGGCGGTGGGCTCGGCGAAGCTCCGGTGCTCCTGGTGCGCGACGGCAGGCTGGTCCGAGGTAGTTGCGGCGGCACTCAGGTCTGCAGTGGCGACCAGTCGCTGGGCGAGTGCTCCTGGATCCAGGACCCAGCAGGGCCTCGTCTTCCCGATCCCAACTCTCATCGGTCAATTCCTCCTCAGCAATTCCTCCGGCCATTTTCTCAAAGCTCTGGGGCGGCTGCCACGGAACTCACTGGGCAGCGGGCTCGGCGAAGCTCCGGTGCGCCCGGTGCGCGGCGACGGGCTGGTCCGAGGTCGCTGCGTCGGTGCTCGGGTCTACAGCGGCGGCCGGTCGCCGGGTGTGCGCACCTGGCTGCTTCCTGGGTGCGGAGATTCTCGAAGGACTCGGAGGTCAGCAAGCATGTGGTCTCCCACCCCATGTCTCCCAGGGGCTCGTCTGTTCGTGCTCGGTAGCGAGTGTAGCTGTCCCCTCAGCCGGAGTCTGCCGGGGGAACTGCGCCAAGCACATTCCAGGCCGCCATTGTGTCGCCAGAGCCGTAGTTCTTAATGTGTGATCTTATATGCAAAAGCTGCTCTTTGGAGCCTGGGCGGGATTGTGGAATGTGCGGGGCGGGTCTCAGAGCGGGGCGGGGTCTCGGGGCATCACTAGGCTAGGGCGTGGCAAACAGCAATGGCTGCAAGTCTGCCTTCTCTGCCTTTTCTGCCTTTCCGCGTTTCCAAGTCCCCACGTCCCGTGCTCCAGCACAGTAAACACTGATTGCTGGGCGCACCTGTGCAAAAAAGTCGCTCTCACTTTCCCACACAATGGCCGAGAGTCCAGCTTCTCCACCTAGGTATCTGGGTCTCCAGTGCGTCCCCAGAAACTGGATTTCAGAGTGATGGGGAGCTTATCTCCCTTAGGGTTGGAAAAAAAGCCGCGCGTCCCTTCCCCAGCCACCAGCCCGACCCACGCGCCTCCACACCTCAGCCCCTCGGCGTTTGCTCTTTCCTCTTCCCTTAGTTGTAAATCCACCATTCAGCCAGCTCTCCTGTGGTTCTGGGTGGCAGACGCTCTGTCCTCTACTTGTATTTTTGAAATTGCTGTGCACAGCGCAGTTCATTTGTTTAACTTTGCCGCCATCTTGGTTCGGTCTCCCAGAGCCATGGTTTTTAAAGTGTGATCTTTGGCTCACCGGCATCAGCATCATCCCGTGTCCCCCTCTCTTTTATTCTAGTTGTAGAGTATCTGCTCAGCCAGCCCTCCAGTGGTTCTGGATGGTGTCCGCTCTGTTTTCTAGTTGTAGTTTCAAAATTGTTGTGGTAGGCAACAATCAGGCGTCCGCCCTATGCCACCATCTTGGTCCTCCTCCACTGGTCGATATTCTGATGGTCTCACAATGAGAGAAGAGTTGATAAAGTTAGTATCAGTGTCAACAAGTAAATCAGGAAGCGAAATATGTAAGGTTGTTATACAAACATTTCGTGGCCTAAGCATTGATTTCTCTAAAGTTGTGTCAGTGACGACAGATGGGGCACCAAATATGCTGGGGGAAAAAGTCGGATTTGTTAAATTTTTTACACAAGCTATTGGACATCCGAATGTGCCTTCACCGACTTAAACGACTTAATGTCAGTTGTTACAAAAATAGTTAATTTAATACCTGCTCGCCCCCTTCACAAGCGAGAATTTTCAGCACTTTTACTGGAGGTTGATTCCACCTACAGTGGACTGCTGATGTACAATAATGTAAGATGGCTGAGCCGAGGCAAAGTTCTTGAGCGCTTTGTACAGTGCTTTGAAGAAATTAAGGTATTTCTTGACGATAAGGATCTGGGAAACTTTCCTCAGCTTAATGATAATAAGTGGGTCAACACCCTGGTGTTTTTTACAGATCTCTCAGTTCATATTAATGAACTGAACTTAAAGTTACAAGGTTTTGGCAAAAGTATTGACGTTATGTTTGGATACATAAGAGCTTTTGAAAGTTAAGTTAAAATTTTCAAGCGAGATGTAGAAACTAAAACTTATAAGTATTTTCCTCGAGTAACAAAGTATTTTGAGAAGGCCAGTGCAGCTGTACAAAATGAAATGGAACTCTTGCATATGAAGTACCAGCATCTTTTAGAGTCGTTACTTGACCAGTTTAGTGATAGATTTAGTCAATTTAGAAGTCTAGAACAGACCGTGAAAATAAAGTATCCTGATGTAGTAGTCTACAGTAGTTTGGAATTAAATGGTTTCTGATGGATGCAAATTGATGATTTGGAGATGCAACTTGCAGAATTTCAAGATAGTATTTGGGCTCAGGTGTTTGTCGACTTGAAGTCAAAGCTTGAGAATCTGGAAAGGTGCCGCTTGGAGAATCAAGAGGAGTGCCACTACGAACAGGAAATTTGGAGTGCCTGGAACCAACTACCAGACACTTTTAGCACCCTGAAAAATATAGCAATGGCTTTACTCACAATTTTTCCCTCTACATACTTTTGTGAGGCCTTATTCTCAGTGTTAAAATGAGGTAGAAATGGAAGCCATGGATCTGGATACAAGTGTAAAAGCTTCCAGCATCACATCGCGGTAGAGAAGTCTCTGAGCCTCATCAAGAAGCACCCATTGCTCCTCAGAGAAGGCAATGGCCACATCCTCAAAGTTCATATCCTGTCACATGGGGACAGAACAGCCCAAAATCAGATTCACTCTTAAGTCTGTCATACTCCCCACCCTCCATATCCATCTGCTCTCTCCAGTCCACACACCAGAGAAGATACCAGTGATTCATCCCATGTAAGTCACTGTCTTCTTATATTTCTACTGATATTTTGTCTTCCCACAACAATAAAGGCAGTTCAGCAGATAGAAGATAACTGAGCTCTGGGCTTCACATGTACGCCACACTTCCTCTTGACAATAGAGTGGGTGTCAAGAACATAGGGTAGGAAAACATGTTGGACCATAAAGAGTGTGAGTGATCTGATACTGCTCTTGTTAGTCAATACCCTTGTAGTCCCTCACATTGTTCCTCAAAGACACCAAAAACATGGCATCACACTTCAACCTACAAACACAATCTCATTGCTGAGGCCATCACTTTGCACTACCTGTGCCACATAGTTATTTGAACAACACTTCTCTCACATCGCTTCCTTCTCAGAGGCACAACTTCAAAGGTAACACAAATTTGCTGAGGCGAAAACAGGTTATTTTTTAATTACCTTATTGTCCAAAATTATAGATTACCACTTCCATAATCCTTTTCTGTCTTACCCTTCTCACTCACCTATTCCAGTGAAGATTTCAACCCCATGTATCACTGATATATGCTACCTCATTCCTGATAATCAGTGTGTCAGCCCCCAACAAACAAAATCAGGTAGGTAGATGAATGGCATCTAAGCTCTATACCTGGACATATGCCAAAACACCCCTTTCCAGGCAATTACCCTAAAGTTCCCCTTATTGTATTATCCAGACACCACCAGAAATGGACTCACCCTCCATTCACTCTTATGTCAATGTCAGGGAACTGTGGCCATGAATTCACAATCCCTCTCCAAATGCACATCACTCTTTCTACCAAACCTCTCTCACACCCGCACTCCCACAGCACCAGCCCTCATGGTACTCTCCTTGGCTTCTTACTTATTACTCAGAACGTGTGGTGCCAAATTTAAACAGGGCAAGTACTGCCCAGACCCTGATAGTCCACACTCATAGAGGCAGCCTTGAGTCCTGCTATGAAGGTCTCTCTCAATGACTTTTTTTTCTTCAATCTAACCCATGAAGAACCACAATCAGATCTGATATCCAGAGCCCACCTCCCCTGATGCTGCACTTGATGTCCCTTCACCAGTCACAACCAAGACCTTTCACTTAATCATCACTCAAGTCCCAGCCCCGATGGCTCTCTGAACCATGCTTAGTGAGTGTCACAGATGACCACTCAAGGTCTAAGCTAATCCACATGACAGACTGCTACTCCCAACAGCCAGGCCACACCAAAGGTCACAAAAAAATCTTGGTGAGAGTTTGGAGAAGTAAATATGTACCAACCCTTACCTCCCTATCTCATCTTTCTGGATTATTCTACAGCCTCCAATTCATCGCACATGCACTCATCTTTTAAAGGTCATGTCCACTGCAAAACCATTACCTCTCCCTGACACTCTACATGACAACTTCTGTCCCTATGCTGTGTTGTGACCCTCACCTCCTACAAAGAGTGGCCCCAGCAAGAAAGCCAGTCCTCAGGCTCACACTGTCCCTTCTGAGTTAATACTACCATTACCAACCTGACTGTGATTCCCTGTTTTAAAGTGATCCACAGTCCTGGCTGACGTGTCTCAGTTGTTGAACAGAGACCCATGCACTGGTGAGGTCACATGCCTGGGTTGTGGGATGGGTCCACAGTAGGGGTTGTGCAGGCACCAACTGGTCCTTGTTTCTGGATCATTACTGTTTCTCTGTATCTCTCCTCTCCCTTCCTTTCCACACATCTAAAATATATATATATATATATATATATATATATATATATATATATATATATATATATATATATATAAAATACCTGCAGATTTCAGAATCAGCTCACTTTTTAATTCAAGACTTGGCACATTCTAGAACCTATGCCTGTAGGTCCTCGCACTCATTACACCGGTTGCCAAAAACAAGGTCCACTTCATATAGCCCTAGTACTGGCTTTAGGAGTCTGAGCTTAGTGTCAGCTAAAAGTACCCAGGTCCAAGGGCTACAAGAGCAGCTGACAGTCCCAAGACTCTACCATCTCAGAGGCCACAAGTGTTGAAGCCCTAAAATAAGCTCCACGAACCGGTACACATAATTCATTCTACATTTGTAAGAATTCATGGAATGAAAATGGTCTAATGAGAGCCTGGAAAACACCACCTGGATCTATGGGCTCAGGCTGCTCAGTACCCTTGCCAGGCCAGAGGCCAGGTGCCCTCCAGATGCCTGTATTATCTCAGGGTTCAGTCCTCAGTGCATAATCTGGCCAGTTACCATACCATTTAGAGGACTTCTACTTTCTGCCCACCACGGCTGTCCTCTGTCTTCTAGTCTGTTCTTCCTCTGAGCAATTTTAGGAAAAGTTAGATTCCGGCCTCAGAAAACGTCCCTCTTTTGTTCACAACTATCTATGGCCCCAGCGTTCTGAGAATGAAAGTAAAACTCCTCGTGCAAAACCACACCTCATCTCTTTGTTGCCTTTACACCCAAAACAGGATTGGGTTTTCCTAATCCAACAGGCTCAGTCCCACCACCTTGTCTTTACAACATGGCATTGCAGTCTTTCACCCTCTTCCCCATAAACCATGTGTCACCCCAGAGTGACTTACCATTCTGAACGCTGCAACCTGGGCGGCAAGACCTGAGAGGCGCAGAACCCCAAGGCTGGAGGGTTCAATGGGGTCAGGCCGACTGAACGCTGTGGGCAGACAAGAATCTGGGAGACACGGACACCCCAATCCCAGCCTGTTGGTGCTCAAAGAGCCTCAGACACACGCTGCACAGCAAGGACCTTGCTTCCTAGGCCTCCTCCGCCTCCTTCTTCTCGCGACCAGTGTGCTGAAGCCTGTGAGTGCTTGTAGAAACAGAAGAGTTCAAAATGCCCGCCAGGAAAAGGAAGGCGGAAGTCCCTCCCTAAACAGATGCACTGACACAAAAGTGCCCTTTAGCTCCGCCTATGTAGTCGCATTCCTTTCTGGGTAACGTAGTTTTCTCAAAAGCCAATGCGAGGGCTAGCATCTCAGCCAATGACATTGGTGAATAAAGGTGATGTGGTTCAGCAAGTGGCCCTGGGGAAGGGCAAGATGGGGCAGAGGTCTGGTTAACTGGAACAGACTGGAAGATCTCCCAGGAGAGGTGCGTGGGGAGAACTGGGAGAGATCCCCCAAAGAATATATGCTCAGGCAAAAAATGGGAGACATCTATAATACTATCAACAATCAAAAATACCTATTAATTTTTTTTTAAATAATATAGCCCAACTGGTGTTGCTCAATAAGTGAGCATTGATCTATGATCCATGAGGTCATGGTTCTATTCCTGGTTAGGGAACATACATGGGTTTTAGGTTCAATTCTCAGTGGGTGAGGGTGGGGATGCTCAGCAGTCACCTAATCAGCGATTCTCTCTCATCATTCATATATTTATCTCTCCCCTCCCTTCCTCTCTCTAAAATCAATAAAGATATATTTTTAAAGTATATACATATATGCATAGTCCATGGACATAGACAATAATGTGCTGAGTGCCTAGAAATGGTGGGGGCAGGGTAGAGGGAGGCAAATGGGGATGAGGATGGGGAAAATTGGGTCTATTTGTAATAGAGTCAACAATAAAAAATACAGTATCTCCACATGGCATCGCTCAGTGGTTGGGCATGGAACCATGAAACAAGGTATCTCTGGTTGGATTCCAGGTCAGGGCACATGCCTAGGTTGGGAAGTTACATCCCTGTAGGGGGCATGCAGGGGACAGCTGATTAATGATTCTCTCTCATTATTAATGCTTCTCGGTCTCCCTTTCTCTCTAAAAAATCAATAAAAAAAGAATAGTGTTAAAATTTATGGGAGTGGATTGGGGGGGGGGGGGGGGCAATGGTAACATATGTACATACATAATACCTTAATAAAAAATGGGGGAAAAAAAGAATGCTAACTCCAAAGGCTATGTAAGGTCTGAATGGGATTACTTATGTGAGCACACAGTAGGACTCAATAAAGCGTAGCTATTAATATGTTAAAAAAAAAAAAAAAAAAAAAAAAGAATAAAATGGCCTGGCCAATGTGGCTCAGTGGATGAGCATTGGCCTATGAACTAGAAGGTCACAATTGATTTCCCATCAGGGCAATGCCCAGGTTGCAGGCTCGATCCCCAGTAGGGGGCGTGCAGGAGGCAACCAATTGGTTATTCTTTCTCATCATTGATGTTTCTATTTCTCTTTCCCTCTCCTTCCTTTCTGAAATCAATAAAAATACATTTAAAAAAAAAAAAAGATAGAAGAGGAAACGTCAGAGAGACTAGGTGAGGCTCCTTTGACTCTCTAGAAACATTGTGGGAAATAAATGAGCCAAAGTGAAACTGCTGTTAGCTCACTGGGCAATCAGAGTAAAGGAGGCCTTGACTAAGGGGTTAGGCCAGGAGGAGCTGCCACTGCTCATTGCTACCCTGGTTGCAGGTTGCGTGGGATCCCTGAAAATCTTAGGAGAGCCGGGCAAGCGTGGTTCAGTGCTTGAGTGTTAACCTATGACCCTACAGGTCACTGATTAATTCCTGGTCAGAACACATGCTCAGGTGGTGGACTGGATTCATACTGTGGTGCATGCAGGGGGCAGCCTATCAGTGATTCTCTCTCATTATTCATCTTTCTCTCTCTCTCTCTCTCTATCCCCCCTCCCTTCCTCACTGAAATCAATAAAAATATAGTTTTGAATGTATATTTTAAACCAATTACACTTACATCAAAGTTTAAAAAATAATTAAAACTTGCCACTTCCCATTATTTTACTATTTTATCATGAATGTTCTTGAGTATATTTGTACCTAATGCATCAGCATGTTGGAAATAAAATATAATGAAATATCCTAGCAGGCCCATGTTCTGTCCCAACATTTTGTCATTTTGAAACTAATCATGATGAGAGTATTTACCACCAGGAATAAATGGTGGAGAATATTAGCAACCGATTTAACTTAAAAGTGTATCATGCAAGAGAGCATTAGATTGTGCATAAGATAAAATGTGAAAAAAACAATTGTCCTTACAGTATTCAAAACATACTGTATAGTTCCAAATGGAAAAGAAATCAATTGAGTCCTTAAGGAATGGGTGAAGTGAATAGAGATGTCTTAGATGCTGAACTGCCCTCCTATTGATTAAATCCTAAATTCATTTTAAAAATTGAAAAAGTGAATGCTCAGAGTGCCTTTGAGCTTGGCGACTTCCCATTAATCAGATCCTAGGACTTGCCTCAGCATGGCCCCCAAACGCCAGTCCTAGCTCCCACCTCAAACAAAGAAACCAAAACTGGCTCAGGCCCCAAGCCGGAGAAGAAGCCGACCACTCCGGTAGTGCTGAAGGGAGAAAAAGAACAGCAAGAAGCGATTGAACATATTGATGAAGTACAAAATGAAATAAACAACTTAATGAACAAGCCAGTGAGGAGATTTGAAAGTAGAACAGAAATATAACAAACTCTGCCAACCGTTTTTTCAGAAGAGGTCAGAATTGATCTCCAAAATCCCAAATTTTTGGGTAACATTTGTCAACCATCCACAAGTGTCTGCACTGCTTGGGGAAGACAATGAAGAGGTGCTGCATTATTTGACAAGAGTTGAAGTGAGAGAATTTGAAGATATTAAATCAGGTTACAGAATAGATTTTTATTTTGATGAAAATCCTTACTTCGAAAATAAAGTTCTCTCCAAAGAGTTTCATCTGAATGAGAGTGGTGATCCATCTTCAAAGTCCACTGAAATCAAATGGAAATCTGGAAAGGATTTGACGAAACGTTCAAGTCAAACACAGAATAAAGCCAGCAGGAAGAGACAGCATGAGGAACCAGAAAGCGTCTTTACCTGGTTTACTGGTATTCTAATGCAGATGCAGATGAGTTAGGAGAAGTCATCACAGATGACATTTGGCCAAATCCTTTACAGTACTACTTGGTTCCTGACATGGATGATGAAGAAGGGGAAGGAGAAGAAGAAGAAGAAGAAGATGATGATGATGATGATGAAGAAGAAGAGGAAGGGTTGGAAGATATTGATGAAGAAGGGGTGAAGATGAAGGTGAAGAAGATGAAGATGATGATGAGGGGGAAGAAGGAGAGGAAGATGAAGGAGAAGATGACTAATGAACACTGATGGATTCCAACCTTTTTTAATTTTCTCCAGTCTCTGGGAGCAAGTTGCAGTCTTTTTTTTTCCTTTTTCTTTCTTATCCCCCTCTTTTGCTCAGTTGCCTGTTTTTGAGGTCTCTTTTTCTCTCCTTCACACCATGGTTCTCACCTTATTTGGAGAGGGAAGGGTGTGCCTTGAGAAGAATACAGTGGGAAAAGAATCTTTGCCCCTTTCTGTTCCAAATTCATTTTTATCCCTTCCTGTCTCAAGAAAAGCTTAAGGGAATCAACATCACCGTGCTCTGTAGAAAAAAGAAAAATCTTCTGCTCCCTTAGCTCTGCTGGGTGCTGGAGGTTGCTAGGCCCCTGTGTAGGAATGCATAGAATTCTTGCTTTCCCCTCCTTTCTCTGTATTCTGGGCTCAGAGATTACACTGTATCTCTTTGTGAATATGGACAGTTAGCATTTACCAACATGCATCTGTCTACTTTCTCTCGTTTAAAAAAAGGAAAAAAACTTTAAAAGGGGGGGTGGTTGTAGAAGGTGAGCAAAGGGTGGGTTTGAGATGTTTGGATGAGCATGTTTAAGTGGGCATTTTGACAACATGGCTTCTCCTTCGGCATGTTTAATTGTGATGTTTAACAGACATCCTTGCAGTCTAAGATGGCACTTTTAAAATAAAATTCTCTCCTAATGATGACCTGAGCCCTGCCACTCGATGGGAGAATCAGCAGAACCTATAGGATCTTATTCGAAATGGACATTTCTCTATGGTAATGTTGTTCCTGTTTATTTTTAAATTTTCTTTTTGTTTCACTGGAAAGAAATGATGATGCTCAGTTTTAAACGTCAAAAGTGTACAAGTTGCTTTGTACAATAAAACTAAATGTGTACACACACACACACAAAAAAAAAAATTTTAAAAAGTATCTGACCAGAACTTTCAACAAAAGAGATAAAGGCAGTGTAAATGCATAAAGAATTGCTCACAATAAATTTTTTTATGGAAATGAATTTAAAACAAGTTAACACTATACTGATTTTTGAACCTACAATTTAAAAATATTAAACATCGCATGTGTTTATAGGGATAAAAAAACTAAAATTTTCATTATTCTGTGTGTCTGGGAAGGCAAGGGGAATGACCATTTTAGATGACAGTTTTGCATATCTTCAAAAGCAAAACACGCACCTACACTGTAACATTTAGATAAGTAAAACATACATTTATATAAAGAAATGAACACAATATTTCCAGAAAATTTATTTATAATACCCTACACATGGAAATAACAAAAACCATAGACAAATCAATAAAGTTTTTATACACAGAACACGATACTACTCAGCAATAAATAACATTTCACATAAGCATTAGTGTTCAATCTCAAAATAAATGTGTAGCATGAAATATACCAATATTTATTAAAGAATAGAAACATTATAGTGCTTACAATATTATGGAAAATATGAACTAATCTTGTAAAGGAAGGAAAGTCAATGAATGCATTTAGGGATGGGGAAGGCAGAAGACAAATTAAAAAGGAAGGAGGTAAATATAGGGTGTAGTAAAGTAGCTTTTGAGTTGTTCTATGGGAATTAATTCAACTATAAATAAATAATAATACAAGTATACACTCTTCCCTGACCATTGTACTTCAGTTGGTTGGGCATCATCCCTTGCCCTGAAAGGTCACTGCTTCCATTCCAGGACAGGGAACATACTTGTCTGGATGCCCTGTAGGTGATGTACGAGGCAGCTATTTGATTTTTCTCATATCACCATTTCTTTCTCTCTCTCTCTCCATTCATCTCTTTTTTAAAAAGTCAATGAATATATTTTTAAATATATAAAATATTTATTTAAAATACAGAATAATCTCTTTTATATATACTCACTATTGTAACTCTGCTTTTGCCCTAACATGTATGTGAGTGAGAGATAAATTTATTTCACATGTGATGGTTTTAAAGTTTGATCCGTTTGTCTAAGCTCAACAAATTGTACACATTAGAAAAGTGCATTTTGTTGCATGTCAGTTATAGATATACCTAAGTAAAGCCTTAAAAAGTGCTTCCAAATGAAGATCTAGATGTCTCTGTCTTACTAGAAAATTACAATGGCAACCCTATATGTGCTCTACCATCTCCTTCCTAATTTCCTGGGAGGACCTTGCCTCATTGGTAGCAAATATTGCAAGCAGTGAAGACTATTGCCATCGGAATCAGCATGAATGCTGACTGGTTACAAAAGACACATCCTTGGATTGAGTACAGGATTATCCTTCCTCTATCTCTGAGATCTTGCTGATCAGGAAACCTTGAGGTGAATGCCCTAGATCAGTGGTCAGCAAACTCATTAGTCAACAGAGCCAAATATCAATAGTACAATGATTGAAATTTATCTTGAGAGCCAAATTTTTTAAACTTAAACTATATAGGTAGGTACATTGTTATTAACTGAATTAGGGTACTCCTAAGCTGGCCTTTGCTAAAAACTCAAGTGGCCAAAGAGCCGCATGTGGCTCAAGAGCTGCAGTTTGCCAATCACTGGGTTAACAGAACAAAAAGATCAAAATAAGCACCTGGAAGAAACACCCAAACCAATCAACACTGGATAATACCCCTCGCCTGGGTTTTCACTGGCTAAATGCAGCCATGATTAGGCGCAGTGCCCTTTGGGTAACTTACTTTTTCAAGCCCAACAGGTAGAATTAGGATCTCAATCACTGACTGATCATTGCAAATTCTGGTGTTGGGGCACCCCAGTGGTGCAGGAAAATGACAAATTTTGGCTTTGGGGGCTGGTCGCAGGTTGCTTGGACGTGTTGTCTGCAACTGATCTCTTGTTTTGAGATATAATTTTAGATTTCATGAAGTTCAGCATGCTCCCTGAGGTGAAAAGCATTATTTCAATTATTCCTGAAGACCACAAATCTAAATGGATATATTGTTTTAAACTTTTTTTATTTGATTTTTATAGAGAGAATAAAGGAAAGGAAAGGAAAAGAACACTGATTGGTGCCTCCTGCATGGCCCCCACCCAACTACTAGGCTTACACCCAAAAAAACCTGGCTTGTGCCTCATAAGGAATCTAACTGGTAACCTTTCTGTGCATGGGACTACACTCAACCAACAGACTCACTCCAACAATCAGATATTATATTTTTATCAAAAACATCATATTATTAAGAGAAAAAATCAGGATAGGAGAAAACACACATAATTCTCTCGTAGTTGTTTAAAACCAAAAATTTAAAGGATACATAAGCCAACAAGTTGACATTTCCTACATTGTCTGCATGTTTGTAGTCATTACACAGTGTGAAACTATGTAGCTAAGAGTTACTGAATTTTTACTACATGTGCCACGCCCTGTATTCAATGCTTTACATGAATAATTATTTCAATGCAAACTGCATGATTATAGATTTAATAAAATGCAGGGCTGGAAGTCAAACTCATGTGTCTCTAACAACAGAGCTCTGACTTTCACTGTAAGGGTCTGTGGCTGCCTAAAGAATAGATTCGGTACTGCATAATCATTAGGATTGGCTAGATGTTATTGCAGATTACAAACAGGCCCAAAAATTATTGCCTTATTTTAAACTAGGAGTCCAATGCACAAAATTCATGCAACAGTAGGCCTTCCTTCCCCTGAGTGCCAGCATCAGCTTCCCTCTGGCACCCAGGACCTGGGCTTCCCTCTGGCCACCGGCTGGCAACTGGCTTCATCTAGAAAGTCATCTGGAAGGACAACTGGAAGGATGTCCAGTCTAATTAGCACATTATGCTTTTATTATTATAGATAAGACATCTTTCTTGTTCATGGCACATGTTCTCCCTGGTTCTCCTGGGACTTGTATAAAGAGAAGCTACTATGTACATGCCTCCTGGGTATATCAGAGATGTACAGAGAGGTTGGCCAGTCTTAGTGCTTCAGAGTCTTCTGCTAGCAGTGACAGGCTTCACTCCCAGTACATTTCATTGGTCAAAGCACATCACAGGGCTGCTGCCAAATTCAGGTGGTCAAGAGGGAAGTCTGACATACTTGAGGGGCCTCATTCATGTGACTACATAGGGCCAGCCTCTTTGTGGGCTGTATAGAAGCAAAGAAGAGCAGTGAAGATTGGTAGGAAATGACAGTTTGAAAATTATTTCGGATGTTTCGCTTTCCCCTCACCCAGGTGCACTTTGTCCCAGAGCTGCCCACAACCACCACTGTCAAGTTTCAAAGGAGTGAAATTCAATAAAAGGAATTTGGTCAGAAGTCATTGGCTATGAACTCAAAGCCCACTTCTGAGTGTGACCTTTGACAAATCCCTGGCTGCCTTGGTTCACCCACTATGGTCGAGGTGAAGACCCACATGTTGAGAATGTTGATTAGGAAGGATACGGGATTGCAAGCATTCCAGCATCCATGTTCTTTGAAATTAACATCAGTCACTACTCTATCTCCAAGTCTCTTTATCTTTTGAATTGCTCAGCTGAAGTCTCCATCAGGTGGGTTGATTTTAAAAATGCTGACATTAACATCAATGTTGATCCTGGGTTTCTATTCATTTGTGCCTGAACCTGTGCTAAATGTGGTTCCTCCATAGTTCTCTCCAACCCCATGAGAGGGAGCACTCGGCCTAATTTTCCCCCTCTTCGTCCCAGGGTTCCTGGGTGTCCAAGCTCACCCATTAATGATGAGAGCCCAGAGGTCATAAAGTGATGCACTGAGAAACCATAGGCACCCTCATTATGTGTCAGCATAGCTTACACATGGGCAAGAGATTGATCTTCTCTTCAGGGACCAGGAGTACCACCTGACTATCCCAGCCCTCTCCAGGGGCATCAAGTTCCTCATTTCTAGGGATCAGGGTCCTAGGATTCTTCACCCTCAGCTTTCCCCCATATGCACCCATCCACTGATTTCTTTTCAAGGATCCAGGATCTTTCAGCTCCTCCTCAAAGGCTTAGAGTCCTCCCAAAGTCAGACACACCAAGGGCTTCAGCTTGAAGTCACCAGCAGCATTAGCCCCAAGTAGCAAACTCAATCTCTCCTTGCTGGCTTTATGGCCTGATGCTGTCTTCTCCTCCTGGGCAATGTACTTACGTGTAGGCATATGCTTCCAGAACAAGCCTGTCTCATGCACATTAAACACTTGTTGATCACAGTAACCCCCCTCCCTAATTATCTCAGCCAACGCACTACGAAAATCACCTGCTGCTTTGGCATCACCACTAGCAGCTTCCCCTGGCAGCTTAAGATTATGCAAATTAGCACCAGCCTTAAAACGCATAAACCAATCTTTGCTGGCCACAAACTCTTCACTTTCACTCCCTTCCCCCTTTTCCTTTTTCAAGGCCTCAAACAATCTTTTAGCCTTCTCCTGAATCAACATCAGGCTAACTGGGATACGCTGTTGATACTGCTCATCCAGCCAAAGAACTAATAATCTTTCCATCTCAATAATGAGAACACTACTCTGCTCTGTAACTACAGTAGATTTTATAGGAGCAGATCCTTTCACATGTTCAAGTATATGCTTTTGATCGTCGATGATTGTTGAGACAGTTGTAGGACTTAGGCCAAGCAACCGGCCGATGTTTGTAGGTGTTTCGCCCTTTTCCGAGCGTCTTATTATGTCTCCTTTCACTTCCATTGTCATGGCTTTCCTTCTCTTTGTAGCACTGCCATCAGAAGAATCTGCCTTATGCTTAGGAGCCATAAGTAAGGGCAAAAAGTGTTCAAAATAACAATACAAACAAAAGAGAGGGAATGAAGCACAATCCAAAATGGCTTATAAGCGGCGACTGAATGACAGCATCTTCCTTGTATAGCGCCGCGTTATGACTTATTCATCCACTCCGCTGGCCAACTAGTTCCCGGGCGTGCAAAAGCCTTACATCAAATGCCAGAACTTTTCTTTTATATAAATAAATTGCAGATGGCGACGTAACCACAAAACAACGGGTGTTGAGTCCGAAGTAACCCGAGGGCTGTCGAGAGAGAGAGAGAGAGAGAGAGAGAGAGATCTATTTTTGTTCCATTAATTTTATACATTCTTTGATTAACTCTTGTAATTGATGTGACCAGGGTTGGAATGTGCAACCTTCCGTTATTGAAATTATTCACTGACCCACTTAGCTGTTTGGCCTCGGTCAGACATATGTGACATTTTAAGTAACGACCCAATAATGTACCTGAGAATAGATACAAAAACCATCATGATGACTTAGATAGTGGTGGAAGGCTAGAATAGCATTCATGGGATTTCAAAAGTGTCTTTTTTCCAAGGAAATATTTAAAGTAAGCTATATCAATGTCAGACTGTATTACTGCATCAATTATTTTATACGCCGAGAATGAAGCACTGATAAAGTCAGTAGGAACTTGGTATCAGCAATGCAGGCATGCAGGGAAACACCAAAAGTGTATTTTTTTAAATGTCCATTTTAAATAAATTCTACTTAGATTGCCGAAACCAGTTTGGCTTAGTGGATAGGGTGTCGGTCTGTGGATTGTAAGGTCCCAGGTTCAATTCCGGTCAAAGGCATGTACGTTGGTTGCGGGCACATCCCCCATTGGGCGGTGTGCAAGAGGCAGCTGGTCAATGTCTCTCTCTCATCGATGTTTCTAGCTCTCTATCCCTCTCCCTTCCTCTCTGTGAAAAATCAATAAAATATACATTTTAAAAAAAATTCTACTTAGATAACCAAGATGGCGGCATAGGTTGAACACCTAACCTGCAGCCTGGCACAACAATTTCAAAAATACAATAAAAGTCAAAACGGACATCATCCAGAAACACAGGAAAGCTGGCTGACTGAAATGCCCACAAGTAGAAGGAAAGAGAAAACCACAGGGAAAATCAGAGGAGCCATAGGAGCCTGAGGTATGGAGACATGGGCGGAGACACGAGCACGCGTGCGTGCGGGGAGGATGGAGCCGCAGAGGATGGAGCGGCTGAAGGCCTGGCCAGCGTTCTCTAGCGGAAAGGAGATAAAAGCTCCAGATTGCGTTGAACCCCAGCTCCGACTGCACTGAAACCCAGTTCAGGCAAGACCCGGGGAAGCCAGGCGCATGCTGGGGGAATCTGGGCTGTGGGGCGGAGGCACAGAGGAGCGGCGAAAGGCAGAGCTCCGAGGTGCGCACGGGAATGCGCGCAGAGGACAGACTGTTGCCTGTGCCGCTGAATTGCCCTGGTGGGGAGGAGACAGGGGCTCCGGACCGTGCTGAACCCCAGTTCCGGCCGCGCTGGGCCCCGGTTCTGGGTGAGACCCTGAGAAGCCAGGCTCATGCTGGGGGAACCTGGGCTGTAAGGCAGAAACTCAGAGGAGCGGCGAAAGGCAGAGCACCAGAGGCACGAATGCGCGCAGAGGATGGTCTGTTGACTGTGCCACTGAATTGCCCCAGTGGGAAGGAGAAAAAGGCGCCAGACTGCGCTGCCCCCAGTTCTGACTACACTGAAAGCCAGTTCTGGGCGAGAATCTGGGAGTCCAGATTCATTGGGGGAGAGACTAGACTGTTTGGCAGTGGGCGAAGCTCCAGGGCGCTTTTCTCTCAGAGGTGTTTGCAGGGAGTACAGAGGGACACTGAGACCCAGGAACCTCATAGGCGGGGCTGACAGGAAGCCAAGGCTGTAGGCTCCACCCTGAAACTCCGCCCCATCCAAGCTGAGCACAGAGGCTTTCACAATTTTGCAAGTCTAGTTGAATAAGGCGGTCTCCCGGTGTAGACACAGCTGATCCTCACAGCCAATTGGACTAGAGGTCAAATCCTCCCAGTGTACCAACAGCAATCAAGGCTTAACAACACCAAGACTTTGCACTCAGCCCACAAAGAGGGGTACCAAGAGCGACCACCTAGGGAGATTGGGGAAGCTGAGCTACCGGCCCCTGTAGTTCACTGACCACACAAAGCCACTCCATCAACATAGGGAGGCAGCCAAAAGGTGGAGACACCAAAGCAGGTCACGAATAGAAGGGATGAAGGAAAGTAAACTAATGGATGACACAGTGTTCAGAGCCACATTTATAGGGTTGCTTGTAAGTCTCCTGGAGGACCAAGATGGCTGCATAGGGCAGACGCCTGATTGTTGCCTACCACAACAATTTTGAAACTACAGCTGGAGGGCAGAGCGGACACCGTCCAGAGCAATGGCTGGGGGGATTACTGAGAAGGAATTGACTGATGGGAGTTGGGATCGGGAAGACAGGGCCCCGCTGGGTCCTGGATCCGGGTGCACTCGCCCGGTGACTGGTCGCCGCTGCAGGCCCGAGTGCTGCCGCAGTGACCTTGGACCAGCCCGCCGCCGTGCACCGGGAGCACCGGAGCTTCGCCGAGCCCGCCACCCAGTGAGTTCTGCAGCAGTCACCCTGGAGCTTTGAGAAAATGGCTGAAGGAATTGCTGAGAGGGAATTGACCAACAGGAATTGGGATCAAGAAGACGAAGCCCCGCTGGGTCCCGGGTCCAGGCGAGGCTGCATGCCCCTAGGTCCGGGTGAGGCCATGCGCCCCTAGGTCCGGGGGAGGCCATGTACCCCTGGGCCCAGGTGAGGCTGGGTCCCGGGTGCGGGTGAGGCTGTGCCCCTGGGTCCGGGTGAGGCTGGGTCCCGGGTCCGGGTGAGGCTGTGCCCCTGGGTCCGGGTGAGGCTGGGACCCGGGTCCGGGTGAGGCCACGCCCCTGGGTCCAGGAGAGGCCGCGCGTCCCTGGGTCCGGGCAAGGCCGCGCGCCCGTGGGTCTGGATCCCGGGTCCGGGTGAGGCCGTGCGCCCCTGGATCCGGGTGAGGCTGGGTCCTAGGTCCAGGCGAGGTAGCGCATCCCTGGGTCCGGGTGAAGCTGGATCCCGGGTCTGGGTGAGGCCGCGCCCCTGGGTCCGCGTGAGGCCACGCGCCCCTGGGGCCAGGTGAGGCTGGATCCCGGGACCGGGTGAAGCCATGCCCCTGGGTCCGGGCGAGACCAAACCAGAGGAAGTCGGACCTGCATTACCACCATTTGTCCACCATCTAGAGCTGAAAACTCAGTGCCGACATGTATACATAAGGAACTGGTGGACATTGAAATTGGGTCTCAAAAGAACTGTTGGTCCAGAAAGAAACTCACTACAGACTGATTCATTTGCCTGTCAGCATAACTATTATTGCTCGTCTCACATTCGGTTCTTATAAGTATATTTCTAGTAACACATGGTCTCACTCATCTAGGGGAAATGATGACCAACATAGACTGATGAACAAGAATAGACCCAGAAACAAGGAGGCATCGATCGGATTGTCGGGCCTCAGAGGGAAGGTAGGGGAGGGTGGGGGGAGGGGGGAGAGATCAACCAAAGGACTGTGTGCATGCATACAAGCCTAACCAATGCTTAAGGACAACAGGGGGGTGGGGTGGGGGATGGGAATGGGGGGATGAGGACAAATATGTGACACCTTAATCAATAAAGAAATTTAAAAAAAATTCTACTTAGATCAATCTTTAGAAAAGGTTTAATCTTGATGCTTCCCAATAACTTTACTATTGTTTTGTGAAACGTTTTGAACATATTTGGTACTACTGAATCAGAATATTGAAAATAAAATATAGCCGAAACCGGTTTGGGTCAGTGGATAGATCGTCAGCTTGCGGCCTGAAACGTCCCAGGTTCGATTCCAGTCAGGGGCATGTACCTTGGTTGTGGGCACATCCCCAGTTGGGGGTGTGCAGGAGGCAGCTGGTCAATGTTTCTCTCCCATGGATGTTTCTAGCTCTCTATCCCTCTCCCTTCCTCTCTGTAAAAAATCAATAAAATATATTTAAAAACAAAAAAAAAAGAAAAGAAAAGAAAATATAATATAATGATGTACTACTGAAATATATTAACATGTCCATGTTCAAAGTCATCATTTTGGCTGTTTGAACCTCAAAAGGATGAGAGTATTTACAACAAGGATATTAATAAAGATTACAAACTTCCCATAATCAGTATACGCATATAGCTTTTCTCCAATGTGAACTCTCTTCTGGATAAGGAGGTGATTATTGCAGGTAAAAGATTTCCCACACTCACTACATTCATAAGGTTTTGCACCACTGTGAACTCTCTGGTATTGAGTGAAGTTACTGCGTTGCCTAAAGGACTTTCTACAGTCACTACACTCTTAGGGTTTTTTTCTCCACTGTGAACTCTGTGGTGTTGAATGAGGGTAAACCTGTGTGTAAATGACTTCCCACATTCATTATGCTCATGGCTTTTCTCCACTGTGAACTCTCCTGTGGATAAGGAGGTGATTATTGGAGTAAAAGCTTTCCCACAATCACTACACTCCTAAGGTTTTCACCAGTGTGAACTCTCTGGTGTGGAGTGATGTTAGTGCTTTGATTGAAGGACATCCTGAAATCACGACACTCATACAGCTTTTATCCAGTGTGGACTTTGTGTTGTTCAATGAGTTTCAACCTCAGGATGACGGACATCCCATGATCACTACACTCCTATGGCTTTTATACAGTGTAAACTCTTCTATGATGAATGAGGTTAAAGATTTCCCTAAAAGATTGCCCACATTTTTTACACTTATAATTCACTTCACAAAGGTCAGGCTACTAAAAATCACAAAACCAGGAAGACCTCAAACGAAATATGACACACACATGGCAAGCACCACGTGGAAGAGAAGCAGGATTGTCAGAGCATTCTTCTGCTAACAGTGTTCAGCATGGTTTGTCTGCTGGTGACATGGAAAGCTGTGCTGAAATATGATTATATCTCATTGCAAGTTCTCTCTCTCTCGCTCTCTCTGTATATATCTATCTCTATATCTCTCTCTATATATATACATACACAAGGGTAATATGCAAAGTGTCCCCTCGGGAGTTCAACCGGGAGAACAATCGCTCACAATGACATGCGCTGACTACCAAGGGACCAATGGAAACAGAAGGGCCCTGAGGGAGCGAGGGAAGGAGGAGGCGGGCAGGTGGGGGGAACCATGTCGTGGCAGTACATGTGCAGTGAGGGATGGAAGAGGTGGGGAGGCAGGGAATCTGACTGGCCCTGATCGCTGGCCAGGCCTAGGGACCCCATAAACAAATTACATGCGCCAGGCCTGTAGTATTTAAAATATTAGTAGCTGGTGTTAAAGAACTATTTAAGCTCATATATATATCTCATAACACATGTACAGGTCAATGTTAGAGAATACTGAAGAGCGAGCAATGCAGAGGAAAAGGTGATGCAAAAAGGCCACACAGGTGAAGGTAGTCAAAGGCCAGGAGGTCACAGGTGAAATGACAAGTCAGCACAGTGTCAAGTATGGCATAGAAGAGGTAGAAATGTGCTATTGCCCATGGTACTTGCACCTAAACACTGTTGGAAATGAGCAGGTGCTTGGTATGATCTAAACACCACCCTTATACCATATCTAGCCCACATTTGCAACTCAAAAGGACAAGGCCTCTTCAGAGAACATCCTGCATGTTCACCCTGTAAAAAAATCAGGGTTCATCTTGCATATTCCTCTCTACAAGTATGTACAATAGAACTATTCCAAGTATTAATGAAATATGACGGAGATGGGCAGCCAGCAATGGCCTAGAGCCATTCGGCTTGTAATCGTATTTAAGGAAGATAATATTACAAACAACGGAAGTGTGATCTTTTAAGAACAGCTCAAGGTTCATGGAAGTAAAGACCATAACCTGGCACAGGCAGTCACCAAGGACCTTTGCCAAAAGAAAGGAGGTAGAAATAGAAGCCATGGATCTGGACATAGTCACCCTGCCAGGGAGAAGAATAGCAGGTGGGACACATTAAGCTGTCTGTAAGACTCCTGACTCCCAGACACATCCTGTACTGTCTGAGCAAATGCTTGTGGAGTCCTTCGCTCAGGGCACTCCACAGACCTCACCCATGGCAGCCACAGCATATCTGACAGGACAGTGGGGGAAATTAGCAGAGCCCATGGTCTGGCTGTAGAAGAGTGAAAGCTACATCAGAGGAATAAAGGAAGAGAGGACATCATCCCAGGACACTGGGATAATGTGAAGGTCTTACCTACAGATGATACAAATGCAAAAACTTCCAGCATCACATCACAATACAGAAGTCTCTGAGGCTCATAAGGAGCCCCCATTCTTCCTGAGAGAAGACAATGGCCACATCCTCAACGTTCATTTACCGTCATAATGGGGACAGTACAGCCACGATCAGATTCACTCCTAAGGTTCCAACTCTGTCATATTGGCACCCTCCACATCAATATGCTCTCTCCACTCCACATACCAGAGAAGATACCAGGGCCTCATCCCATGAAAGTCACTGTCATGTTATATTCTACTGATATTTTGTTTTACCACAATAAAGGCAGTTGAGCAGATAGAAGATAACTGAGCTCTGGGATTCACATGTACACCACACTTCTTCTTGAAAGCAGAGTGGGTGTCAAGAACATAGGATAGGAAGAGATGTCGGCCATACAGGGAATGTGAGTGATTTGATACTGGTCTTATCAGGCAATACCTATGTAGTCCCTCAGATTGTTCCTCAAAGACACCAAATACATTGCGTCAAACTTCACCCTTACACCCACCATCCCAGAGTGCTGAGGCCATAGCTTTGTATTACCTGCTGCACATAGTTCTTTGAACAACACATCGCTCACAGTGCTTCTTTCCCAGAAGCCCAACTTCAAAGATAACACAAATTTGAATTGGCGAGGACAAGTTGTTTCTTAATCACATTATTTTCCAAATTTATAGATTACCATTTCCATAATCCATTTCTCTCTTACCCTTCTCACTTACCCATGCCCATGGAGAATTTCAAGCCTGGGGAACACTGAGGTATACTCTCATTTCTAACCATCACTGTGTCACCCCCAACAACAAAAGGGAGGTGGGTACATAAATGTCATCCAAGCCCTGAACAATCGCAGGCAGCACCAAACCATCACGCTTTCCAGGCATTATCCAAAAATTACCCGTATTTTATCGTCCAGACTCCACCAGAAATGGAATCTCCCTACTTTCACTCTTATGTCAAAGTCACGGTGCCCTGGCCATGAAGTCACACTCCCTCTTCAGTGCTTATCACTCTTTCTACCACACCTCTCTCACAACTGCACTGCTACAGTCCCACCACCTATAATCATCTCCTCACCCTCTTACTTATTATTCAGCATGTGTGGTCAAGAGAATGCTTGCCAAATTCAAACGGGATCAAGTACTGCTCAGACTCTGATAGTCCACACTCATAGAGGCAGCCTTGAGTCCTGCTCTGAAGGCCTCTCTCCATGACTGTTTTTCCCTTAAATCTAACTTATGAAAAACCACAGTCAGATCTCAGATACTCAGACCTCCCCTCCCCTGGTGCTGCAGGGTTCAATGGGGTCAGGCTGAAAGAACGCTGTAAGCAGAGAGAAGTCTGTGAGGCGCGGAGGCCCCACCCGGCCTGATGGTGCTCAACAAGCCTCAGACACACCCTGCACAGCAAGGACGCTGCCTCCTAGGCTTCTCATACTCACCACGAGTGGGCTGAAGCTTGTGAGTCCTAGAAGAAACTGAAGAGGTCAAAATGCCCGCCAGGAGGAGGAAAGCGGAAGTCCCGCCCTAACCGGATGCACTGACACAAAGTGTCCTTTAGCTCCGCCTATGTAATCGCATTCCTTTCTGTGTACTGTAGTTTTCTCAAATGCCAAGGGGAGGGCTAGCATCGCAGCCAATGACATTGGTGAATAAAGGTGATGTGGTTCAGCAAGTGGCCCCGGGGAAGGGCAAGATGGGGCCAGAGGCCTGGTTAACTGGGACAGATGGGCAGACCTCCCAGGAAACGGTTGTGGGGAGAACCGGGAGAGATCCCGCAAAGAATATATGCACAGGCGAAAATGGGAGACATCTGTAATACTATCAATGATCACAAAGACACATTAAATTTTTTAAAAATATATAATATAGCCCAGCTGGTGTTGGTCTATGGTTGAGCACTGATCTGAGATCCATGAGGTCCTGCTTCTATTCCTGGTTAGGGAACATATAAATAGGGAAAATTCCTCCATGGCCCAGCATTTGAGAGACATTTCCCTCTGGACCCGCGTGTAATAAACGTAACTCCATCTCTCTAAGTATTGCTTGGTTCTTTTCCAGTTTTCTGTAACAGTACCAGCTCCTTCCTGGGCCCTCAGCCTGAAGCAGGGACTTGCTTCTTCCCTCATCAGAGCGCAAGCGCAGGTGTTGGGCTCCTTTGGGACCAAGGTCCTTTCACCAGGGACATATTTCATCGCCCCTTTAGAGACCTCGCCTTGCTCCGGGGCTGCTGTTTTGGGTGTTAGATTTCCCCGGGGCAATGAACAAAGAGACAAGGGCTGGGCGCTCCCTGATTTAGCTGAGATGCTTCAACCACCCAAGTTGCTCCCACGCATAGCTTCTGCCATTTGTTCTCTCCCCCAGCGTCCTGAGACAACAGAAAAAAACCATCCGGTTCCAGAAAATTCAGAGGCAAATGGAGCCCCGAGAGGCCCCGCCCAGGACTCTGACCAGGGAAGTCAGGGAGCAGATCTGGTATTTACATGAAGAATTTCCAGAGTCCTGGTCAGTTCCCAGATTGGCTGAAGGCCTGGATATTAGCACCGATGTGATCAGAAGGGTCTTAAAAAGATACATGTGAGCTATAAAGAGTACATAGGGTAAAAATTGAGAAAAAGTATAATGTTTTTAGAATTCAAAAGCATGAATTCCATATGGCAAAGAAGTCACTAGAGTGAGGAATGAGTGAAATTCAAACATATGTCTTAGAGGCTGCACTATCCTCCTATGGGTTAGGATAACAAATTAACTTTAAAGTAGACAAAAATCCTGAGCAGACATTTTAACAAAGGAGATAAAGACAATTTAAAGAAATGCATAAGAAATGATCACCATGAAACATTTTTACAGAAATGGAATGAAAACAAAAGCAAGTTAACAATACTCGCTGATAGGGCTAGTATTTAAAAAGATTAACCTTCACATGTGCTGGCAGGTTTGCAGAAAAATGGAATTTTCATCACTGTGGGTGGGTCGGGAGGCAAAGTGATTGGCCATTTTAGATCACAGTTCCCCAGATTTAAAATATAACACATTCACTGACACTGGAACAGTTTGGTAAGTAACACATACACCTGTAGAAAGAACTCAACACAATATTCCCAATTGTTTTATTTATAAAACCCCAAACATAGAAATAACTGAAACCATAGGCAGCTCAATAGTTAAAGTGGTTACCAATAGAATAGAATACTTCCTGGAAATAAATATTTATATAAACATTAGTGTCGTATCTCAAAATATCTGTGTAGCCGAAGGAATCCAGTGTTTCTGAAAGAGAATACACCTTTTGTACCAATAAAATTATGAAAAATATGAACGACTCTATTGTACAGGAAGGTAAATCAATGCCTGCATGGAGGGCTGGGAGGCAGAAAGATTACAAAAGGACTGGAGGTAAATACAGGGAGTGGCAAAGTAGGTTTAACGTTGTTGCTACTAAAAATAATACAATAATTAATAAAGAACACAAAATATAAACTCTCCATGGCAACTGTTCCTCATTTTCTTGGACATGATCACATTAACGGAAAGCCACTGGTTTGATTCCAGGTCAGGGCACAGGCCCAGGCTGTGGGCTGGATTCCCAGAGTTGGGCATGCAGGAGGCAGCTGATCAATGATTCTTTCTCATTGATCTCTCTCCCTTTCTCTCTCTTGCTCTGAAATCTTAAGAGTATATCATAAAAAAAACAAAAACCCATTGCCATCAAATTCAATAGGAATGCTGACTTAATACAAAAGACATGCTGAGACAGATTGCAGGGTTATCCTTCCTCTACGTTTGACTTCTTGCCTGTTGAGTAACTACATTATGTGAAGACCCTAGACGGGCCAGGCAATACACACCATTAGATTATTCTGCCAATGACGTCAGCTACACGAAACAGTTTTGGAGGTCCTGAGAATGTCTGCACATAAAGGCCACACAAGCCACAGGACCCAGAACATCTGTGGCCTTATGTTCAGAAGAGGCACTTATTATATAATTTATTGCAGGCTTCCCCACTCCCTATTGAAACAGTGTTTCTGTCCTCATTGTGGTTCCACCTCAGAGACTTACAAGAAATGACACCAACCTATGAAATGTCATACTTCCTGGCACATGTCTTCTTTGCAGTACATGGAGAGCAGGTTCCCTAAACATTGCTGAGGCTTATGTAGTACATACTGTGAACAGAGAACATGATTCATATTGGTCACAGAAGCAGAGCAAAGGTCTCCTCTTCAGACTGACCTTTGCCCTCACCAATAATCGAGGCATTAGGCTGCGGATTAAATGCACAAAGTCATGTGGTCTTTCTTTTCAGGCCATGGACCACAATAAATAATAAGCCAATATTGGGCAAAAAGTGATTTCCTGCCATTATGCTGTCCCTTTCAAACCACATACACTTTTGGATAAACACAATATCTATTCATCTCTACATACTGAAAGATCACATTTGTATTTACAAATCATCTGTGGCCATGTATAACCAAAATTAAAGGTACAAATGTAAAAACAAGTTTTAAAAAAGATCATAAACTAGAGTAAAGGAGAGCAAGGGATTTGCAGGTTGGTGAATAAGAATCATTCCAAATTTATCAAAGCATAATGTGAGTACCACTATGTCCCTGAAAGAGGTAGCACTTCCTAGCTGAGAAGGGGGGCTCTGGATGAATCCTGGGTCAGGTTCATTTTCGATTCACGGAGAAATGAATGAAGATACTGCCAAGAGCTTGAAGGAACCATAATTACTTCCAGCAGAAGTGAGAACACAGAATACATTCCCCTGAGCACCCAGGGGTGGTGACCGATGCACACTCCTCAGGTGAGTCAGGTGTTAGAGGTGAAATCTCTTCAGCGACAAAGAGACAGTGACATCATTTGGGTGGTAGGTCTGGGCATGTTAGCAAGTACAATGCAGCTCCTTCAAGTCTCACTTGTACCTCAGATTTATGAGGAAACTGGGAGAGTGTATGTTCCCCAAAAATGGGTTTACATTCATGGAAAGGGTCTCATAGAGCCCCTTAAGTGTTCTTATAATAAGTGAGAAAAATAAACCATTCCCTGCACATTTATGGCTTTTCTCCAGTATGAACTCTGTGGTGTCTAGTGAGGTAAGACCTTAGACTGAAATGCTTACCACATTCACTACACTCATATGGCTTTTCTCCAGTGTGAACTCTGTGGTGTATAGTGAGGTAAGACCTTCGACTGAAATGCTTCCCACATTCACTACACTCATACGGCTTTTCTCCAGTGTGAACTCTGTGGTGTTTAATGAGGGAAGATCTTTCCCTGAAATATTTCCCACATTCACTACACTCATATGGCTTTTCTCCAGTGTGAACTCTGTGGTGAATTGTGAGGGTAGACCTTTCACTGAAATACTTCCCACATTCATTACACTCATATGCCTTTTCTCCATTGTGAACTCTGTGGTGAATAGGGAGGGTAGATCTTTGATTGAAATGCTTACCACATTCACTACACTCATATGGCGCTTTTCTCTAATGTGAACTCTGTTGTGTTTAAGTGAGGGTAGACCTTTGACTGGAATGCTTCCCACATCACTACACTCACAGGGCTTTTCTACAGTGTGAACTCTCCCATGTGTAGTGTGGGTAACATGGCTTTGACTGAAGGACTTCCCACTTTCACTATACACACATGGCTTTTATCCAGTATGAACTCTGTGGTGAATAGCGTGGTAAGCAGAGAAGAGACCTTTCACTGACTTAAAGCAACTTTCTGTTTCTGGCTCTGCAGCTGTTTCACATTCAACCCACTGGTCCCATGTCTTTTTCACACTGAGACATTCCTGTAAACTCTCATTGTTACTGTGTGTGTCTCTCAGTGTTAAGAGTGGCCTGGTGCTGGAGATCTCCAGAGCTGAGGTTTCTGGGGAGTCTACCCCAACCTCAGTACTGAGCTTCAGGCACCCCAGAGAAGTAGAACCAGCAAGTTGTCACAAGCGAAGCTCTCTCCATATCTTCTTTCCAGGGCGTCTCTCCACAGGCATCCTTCTGCTGCTGGAGGGGGTATGCACTGAAACACAACTCTTTCACACATGCATCACTTAAGAACACATTCTTCTCAAAGTATGCCAGTTGTATCTCAGTCAGGTGCAAAATACCCTTCAATACTGAGAAGCACGGCTTACACAGATGGGTCCTCTGGGTGGCTGCAGCTGCCTTGGAAGACCTGACCTGAGAATCTCCTACAGATACACTGTGCTCAGAGCAGGCCTCCACATCATCCTTTTTAATGCCAAGAACCTGAAAACAAAGGAATGATGAGGAAATGAATGTTGACTGTGGTGACAGAGGGAAGTCCCATTATAAAACTGTGTTGCACATAATACATTGGTCTCATGCAACTGGCTGAAAATAAAAGACCTGAAAGATGAACTAATAAGATGCAACTGTGAAGTTCCTGATGACTGAAGATCACAAAACAAGAGAGACTTCAACAGAAATAGAGCAAAAAGATGGAAAGAACAACATGGCAGAGAAGCGGACTGTCCAGCTCATTCTGCTGCTAACAGCATTCAGTAGATCTTCTCTGCTGGTGACATGGGCAAGCTGTGCAGAAGGTTGGTTACATCTCATTCCAAGTAAAATTCAATAAACAAGTAGCTGGTGTTTCAGGGGTATTTAAGCATGTATGTGCTCCTTATAGGACTTGCAGAGGTGCATGTTGTAGTATACTGCAGAAAGAGATGTGCAGAGGAATAGGTGATGTAAAAAGGACACAAAGGCGAAGGCAGACAATGCTAGGAAGTCACCAATGAAATGACAAGTCAGCAAAGGGTCAAGTGTGGAAAAGAAAGGTATAAATGAGGTGTGGCCATTGGAACCTGCACCAAACACTGTTGTACAGGAGCAGGTTCCTGGTATAATCTGAACACCATCCTTACGTCATACCTCCCCCCAGTTGCCACTCAGCCGGGCTAAGCATCCTCTAGGACCATCCTGTACGTTCACCCTGGAGAAACCCAGGGTTCTCCCTGCACCTCCTTTTCTAGAAGTATGTACAAACTAAATATTCTGAGTATCAATGAAAAGACAACAGAGGTGAGCAGCCATCACTTGCCCATAGCATTCAGCTTGCAATAGTATCCAGGGAAGGTAATATTACAAACAATAATTGGAGGGTCTTACAAGAACAGCCCCTGGTTCATGTATGTAAAGAAGATAACTGACACAGGGTCTTTTCGTCAGGAAATAGACAGGAAAGGTGCAGGAGTGGAAGCAGGTGGATCTGGATAGAGTCACCCTCCCTGGAGTGGAAGAGCAGGAGGAAACCCATTAAGCGGTCTGTAAGACTGCTGACACCCAGACACTTCCTGCCTGCTCTTTATCCACTGAGCCAAACCGGTTTTGGCACTTCCTGCAACTGAGGCAACTGGTGTTAGGGAGGTTTATGGAGTCTATTGCTCAGGGCTCTCTGCACAGCTCAGCACTGGCAGCCATAGCCCATTTGACAAGACAGTAGGGGAAATTAGCTGAGCCCATGGTCTGGCTTTTGAGAGAGAGAGTGCTAAGTCTGGAGAATAAATAACGAGTGGGCATCACCTCAGGACACTAGGAGAGATGTGAAGGTCTTACCTATGAATGATACAAGTGCAAACACTTCCAGCATCACATCACAGTACAGACGTCTCTGAGCCTCATCAAGGATCTCCCACTCCTCCTGAGAGAAGGCAATGGCCACGTCCTCAAAGTTCATATCCTGTCATAATGGGCACAGAACATCCCATGATAAGATTCTCTCTTGAGATTCCAAGTTTGCCATACTACCCACCCTGCACATGCATATGCTCCCCTACTCCCCACATCAGAGAAGAAAGCAGCCCTTGGTCCCATTAAAGTCAATCTCTCCTTATATTCTTACTGATGCTGTGTCTTCCCACAACAATAAAGGCAGATGAACAGATACAAGTTACCTGTGCTCTCATCCTCAAATAGGAGTCACACTGCCCCCTTTCAATAATAGTTGGTGTCAGGAACATAGGGTAGGAGGAGACGTTGCACATAATGGGAATGTGATGGATTTGACTCTGGTCTTGTCAGGCAATACCCATGTTGTCCCCCCAAGACACCAAACAACATAGTAATGCCCATTGCACTTCTGACTCCAATCCCAGTTTGCTGAGGCCATCACTCTGCATTACCTGCTGCCCATAGTTCTTTGATCCACACTTGTCTCACACAGCTTCATTCCCAAAGGCACAACTTCACTGGTAACACAAATAAGCCATCACAAGGACAGAGTGTTTTCTAATCAGCTTTTTTTCCCCAAATTCTAGTTCACCACCTCTGTAATACATTTCTCTCTCACCCTTCTCTCTTCTCCTTTCCCCATGCAGGTGGGGATTTTCAAGTGCAGGTGACACTGATGTATGCTATCTCATTCCTAGTGTTCACTGGGTCAGCCCTCAACAAGAAATGGCAGGTGGGCACATATATGGCCTCTAAGCTCTACACTTGTCATGTAGCATCACAGCAACCCATCTTGATAGAAATTATCCTAAAATTCCCCATATCATATCATAAAGACACCATCAGAAATGGACTCCCTTTTCATTCATTTGTACGTCATTGTTAGTGTCCGGCCGCTTTGCTTTTAGTCCCAGGGACCACACTGATGTCATCATCCCCTGTGTGTGATTGTGCAGCTCAGCCCGGGTTCCCCACCTGCCACACTGACATAGAGGGCACCTCCCATACTGTTCTCTGGGTCACTGCATGCTCTGCCCTCAAGAGAACCTTGGCTGCTTGTCCTCACAGGTCCCTAGGCTGTGCTGGTGTATAGATGTGTGTAGATGTGTGTGGACTGACTAGGTGATTAAAACATATATATTGATTCAAAGAGAGAGAAGGGGGATATATATATATATATATATATATATATATATATATATATATATATATATATATATATACACACACACATACACACACATATATAAAAAAGCAATATCTATTCAACTGGGAGACCTTATATCCTTCTGGATAAATAATATGCTTGGCTGTCCAAGTGTAAAAAATCCCTAAAGGACCCTCAGCCCTTTGCTCAGGCCGGCCACACACCCCAGCCGGTCCCCTCGCCCCGAACTGGCAGACCTGCCAGATATCCTTCTGGATGGGGACCCTCAAGCCTGGGGGCTTGGCTGTCCTGTAAACCATCCTCCCCAAACGCTCCCACTCCCCCACCCTGATGGGGGCATGGCTTGCAAACTGCCCCAGCCCCTCACCCAGGCCAGCCCCCCCCCCAAGTGGACCCCTAAACCCTAATCCGGGACCCCCTTCAAGGCACAACCAGCCAGCCCCCACCTGTGCACCAGACCTCTATCTATACTAACAAAAAGGTAGTATGCTAATTAAACTGGGAGATATTCTAGACCTCCTTCAGGACAAAGCCATGGTGGCGGGGCCAAGGCAGAGGTAGTTAGGGGTGATCAGGCCAGGAGGTGGTGGGCATTTGGGGGTGATCAGGCCAGGAGGGAAGGGCATTTGGGGGTGATCAGGCCAGGAGGGGGGGGCAATTTGGGGTGATCAGGCAGCAGGGGGGGGTCAGTTTGGGGGTGATCAGGTAGGCAGGGGGGCATTTGGGGGCGAGCAGGCTGGCGGGAGGACAGTTGGGGGCGATCAGGCCAGCAAGGGGGGCAGTAGGGGGCGAGAAGGCCAGAGGCGTGGGGCAGTTGGGCAGGAGCAGGCTGGCATCAGAGTGGTTAGGGGCGATCAGGCAGGCAGGCAGGTGAGCAGTTAGGAGCCAGCAGTCCTGGAGTGTGAGAGGGATGTCCGACTGACATCCCCCAAGGGGTCCCAGATTGGAGAGGGTGCAGGCCAGGCTGAGGGACACCCCCAAACCCCCGTGCAGGAAACTCATGCACTGGTCCACTAACACACACACACACACACACACACACACACACACACACACACACACACACACACACTGAGTGGCCAGATTATTATGATCTCTGAACACATAATAATGTGGCCACTCAGTATATATTGTACATAATAAAAGGCTAATATGTAAATTGTCCCCTCGACCTGGAGTTCGACCAGCAGGCAGGCCAGCCAACCGCCCATGTTCCCTCCCCCTGGCCAGGCTGGCCAGACCCCACCCATCACCCATGCACGAATTCATGCACTGGGCCTCTGATACACACACACACACACACACACACACACACACACACACACACACACACACACACACACACACACACACACACACACACAAAAAATGAGTGGCCAGATTATTATGCGTTCAGAGGTCATAATAATCTGGCCACTCAGTGTATATACTAATAAAAGAGTAATATGCTAATTCAACCTGGAGACCTTCCAGATGTCCTTCTGGACAAAGCCAGGGGTTTGGCTGGCCTGCAAACAACCCACAAACGGCCCTCAGCCCCTGGCCCTGGCCGACCACACCCCCCAGCAGGTACCCTCAACCCAATGGGGGCATGACCAGCCTGCAAACGGCCCTCAGCCCCTAGCCTAGGCCGGCCATGCCCCCCCATCAGAGACCCTTATCCCCGATGGGGGCGTGGCTGGCCTGCATACTGCCCCAGTTCCTCACCCAGGCTGGCACCACCCCAAGTGGGGACCCCCACCCCAATGGGGACATGGCCGGCTTACAAACCACCCCAGGCCCCTCTCCTCAGGCCACCCCCGCTCCCCAAGTGGACCCCTACCCTGAACCAGGACCTCCTTCAGGGAAGACCAGCCGGCCCTCACCCATGCACCAAGCCCCTATCTATACTAATAAAAAGGTAGTATGCTAATTAGACCAGGAGACATTCCGGACATCCTTCCAGACAAAGCCATGGTGGCGGGGCTAAGGCAGAGGCGGTTAGGGGTGATCAGGCCAGGAGGGGAGGGCATTTGCAGGTGATCAGGCCACCAGGGGGGCCAGTTGGCCGGGCAGGGGGGCAGTGGGGGCAAGCAGGCTGGCAGGGGGACAGTTGGGGGCAATCAGGTCAGCAGGGGGACAGTTGGGGGAAAACAGGCCAGCAGGGAGGGCAGTTCTGAACAAGCAGGCCAGCAGGGGTGGAAGATGGGGGTGAGTAGGCTGGAGGGGAGTGGGGCAGGTAGGGGTGAAGAGGCCGGCAGGCAGGTCCAGTTGAGGGTGAGAAGGCTAGTGGGGCGGGATAGTTGGGAGCGAGCAGGTCAGCAAGCAGAGTGGTTAGGGGCAATCAGGCAGGCAGGCAGGCAGGTGAGCGGTTAGGAGCCAGGGGTCCTGGATTGCGAGAGGGATATCCTACTGCCGGTTTAGGCCTGATCCCACAGGGGATCCCAGATTGGAGAGGGTGCAGGCCAGGCTGAGGGACATTCCCCCCCCCCCATGCACGAAATTCATGCACTGGGCCACTAGTATATATGCACTGAGTGGCCAGGTAATTATGATCTCTGAATGCATAATAATCTGGCCACTCAGTATATATCCTATATAATAAAAGGTTAATATGCAAATTGTCACCTCGACCAGGAGTTCAACCAGCAGGCATGCTGGCCAACTGCCCATGTCCCCTCCCCCTGGTCAGGCTGGCCGGACCCCACCCATGAACGAATTCATGCACCAGGGGTCTATATATATATATACTGAATGGCCATATTATTATATATAGAGATCATATATAATCTGTCACTGAATGGCCAGATTATTATGCATTCAGAGATAATAATAATCTGTCCACTGTGTGCGTGTGTGTGTGTGTGTGTGTGTGTGTGTATATATATATATATATATATATAGAGAGAGAGAGAGAGAGAGAGAGAGAGAGAGAGAGAGAGAGAGAGAGAGAGAGAGAGAGAGAGATCTATTTTTTGTTCCATTAATTTTATACATTCTAGTAATTGATATATATATATATAGTAGGACTTCGGGTTACGTCGGAGATCTGTTCCTATGGTGCGACTTAATGCAATTTTCACTGTAAGTAAAAACCCACCTACATAAGCACCTACGTCACTCACATGGCACACATACACAGCAGAAATGAAGTGAAACAGTAAAAAAAAAATTTAAAAGAAAAATAACAATTCCTGACCTTTACTTTTGGTAAATAAATAATAAAAAGCATAAAGCACATACGTACATATAAGGGTAAATACTGGATTATCCTTACCTTTACTACTGTTGTTGGCTTGCACACTGGACGTTGCAAAGTGGGGAAAGACAGGCTTACACTAGGCTGCTGCTGGGAGGAGGTTTGAGAGGCAGAACCTGCAGGAGATGCATGTGAAACTGGGTCAGGTGAGTCCGGAGAAGCAGAACCTGCAGAAGGTGCTGGAGATAATGGGTCAGGTGAGTCCGGAGAGGAAGAACCTGCAGAAGATGCTGGAGATCCTGAGTCAGGTGAGTCTGGAGAGGCAGAACCTGCAGAAGGTGCTGAAGATACTGGGTCAGACGAGTCCGGAGAGGCAGAACCTGCAGAAGGTGCTGGAGATCCTGGGTCAGGTGAGTCCGGAGAGGGAGAACCTGCAGAAGGTGCTGGAGATCCTGGGTCAGGTGAGTCCGGAGAGGCAGAACCTGCAGAAGGTGCTGGAGATCCTGGGTCAGGTGAGTCGGAGGTGAGTATGGAGAAGCAGGTAAATCTGGAGAAGCATATGAGGTAGAGGGTACGGGATCTGTTGCAGGCCTCTCCACCTTCTTAAAATAACGTTCGAGGCTAGTCTGAAAGGATACCTTCTTCTTGTCCTCCCAAATCTCCTTGTAACACCGCAGGCTATTCATGACCCCTCTGGCAACCTTAATGTACATGTCACTGTTGGGCTCCTGAGCCTCAAACCTTGCCAATGCATCCGCTATCATGGCAAAGGCCCCTGCTAAATCCTTGCTTGTAAATCTCCTGGACACTGGGGTTGGTGTGTCTTCCTCTTCAATGAACTGCTGTTTCAGTTGAGTGAGATCCTCAGCAGATAGCTCCTCTCCATGAGACACCAGCAGCTCTGTGACATCTTCAGCCTCCACCTCCAAATCAAGCTGCTTACTCAACTCAACAACATTCTGGATGACAACCTCCATAGAATCCTCAAAGCCATGGAAACTGTTAACAAACTGGGGACACAATTTTTTCCAAACACTATTCAAGTTCGTCTGCTTAACTTCATCCCAAGAATCAGAAATGTTTTTTACAGCAGCAAGAACATTGTAAGATTTCCAAAAGTCCTTGAGAGTCAACTCTTTATCCTTCTCATTTGCCCTAAAAGCCATAGCAAATGTCCTTCGGAGGTAGTAGGCCTTGAAAGAGGCAATGACACCTTGGCCCATAGGCTGTAAAAGGGAGGTGGTGCTAGGTGGAAGGTAAACCACCTTGACATTTGGATGAAAGTCATTCAAATCGGCAGGGTGACAAGGGGCATTGTCCAGCACTAGCAACACCTTAAAGGGCAGCCCCCTTGAAGCACAGTAGTCCTTGACTTCTGGCACAAAATGTTTGGTGAACCAGTCCTCAAATACGCTAAGTGTCACCCATGCCTTCTTGTTGGATTTCCAGATGACAGGTAGTAGACCCTTCCATATGCCCTTGATTGCCCTTGGATTCTCAGCCAGACACACCAAGGGCTTCAGCTTGAAGTCACCAGCAGCATTAGCCCCAAGTAGCAAAGTCAAACTCTCCTTGCTGGCTTTATGGCCTGATGCTGTCTTCTTCTCCTTGGCAATGTACTTACGTGTAGACATATGCTTCCAGAACAAGCCTGTCTCATGCACATTAAACACTTGTTGATCACAGTAACCCCCCTCCCCAATTATCTCAGCCAACGCACTAGGAAAATCACCTGCTGCTTTAGCATCATTACTAGCAGCTTCCCCTGGCAGTTTAATATTATGCAAATTAGCATGAGCCTTAAAATGCATAAACCAACCTTTGCTAGCCACAAACTCTTCACTTTCACTCCCTTCCCCCTTTTCTTTTTTCAAGGCCTCAAACAAACTTTTAGCCTTCTCCTGAATCAACATCTGGCTAACTGGGATACGCCGTCGATACTGCTCATCCAGCCAAAGCACTAATAATCTTTCCATCTCAATAATGAGACCACTACGCTGCTCTGTAACCACAGTTGATTTCATAGGAGCAGATCCTTTCACATGTTCAAGTATACGCTTTTATTGTCGATTTTGAGACGTCGATGATTGTCAAGACTGGACAGTTGTAGTGACGTAAGCCAAGAAACCGGATGAGTTGAAACATCCATTCGTAGGTGCCTTGCACACCCCCTACTGGGGATGTGCCCGCAACCAAGTGCCCTTGACTGGAATCGAACCCGGGACCTTTATCCGCAGGCCGATGCTCTATCCACTGAGCCAAACCAGTTTTGGCGTGTTTCGCCCTTTTCCGAGCGTCTGGTTATGTCTACTTTCACTTCCATTGTAAGGGTTTTCCTTATTTTTGTAGCACTGCCATCAGAAGAATCTGCCTTATGCTTAGAAGCCATAAGGAAGGGCAAAAAGTGTTCAAAATAACAATACAAACAAGAGAGAGCGAATGAAGCACAATCCAAAACGGCTTATAAACGGCAACTGAATGACAGCGTCTTCCTTGTATAGCGCAGCATGATGCCTCATTCATCCACTCCGCTGGCCAACTAGTTCCCGGGCGAGCTTCGTGCAAACGCCTTACATCGAATGACAGAACTTTTTTTATATATAAATAAATTGCAGATGGCAATGTAACCACAAAACAACTTATGTCGAGTCCAAAGTAACCCGGGGACTGTCTGGAGAGAGAGAGAGAGAGAGAAAAGTGAGGCATCTATTTTTTGTTCCATTAATTTTATACATTCTTTGATTAACTCTTGTAATTGATGTGACCAGGGTTGGAACTTGCAACCTTCCATTATTGAAATTATTGGCTGACCCACTTAGCTGTTTGGCCTCGGTCAGACATATGTGACATTTTAAGTAACAACCCAATAATGTACCTGAGAATAGATAGATACCAAAACCATCATGATGACTTAGATAGTGGTGGAAGGCTAGAATAGCATTCATGGGATTTCAAAAGTGTCTTTTTTCCAAGGAAATATTTAAAGTAAGCTATATCAATGTCAGACTGTATTATTGCATCAATTATTTTATAGGCCGAGAATGAAGCACTGATAAGGTCAGTAGGAACTTGGTATCAGCAATGCAGGCATGCCGGGAAACACCAAAAGTGTATTTTTTTAATGTCCATTTTAAATAAATTCTACTTAAATCAATCTTTAGAAAAGGTTTAATCTTGATGCTTCCCAATAATTTTTTTGTTTTATTGTGAAAAGTTTGAACATATTTGCTGCTACTGAATCAGCATATTGAAAATAAAATATAATGATGTGCTACGGAAATATATTATTATGTCCATGTTCAAAACCATCATTTTGGCTGTACGAACCTCACAAGGATGAGAGTATTTACACCACGGATATTAATAAAGATTAAAAACTTCCCATAATCAGTACACACATATAGCTTTTCTCCAATGTGAACTCTCTTCTGGATAAGGAGGTGATTATTGCAGGTAAAAGATTTCCCACATTCACTACACTCATAAGGTTTTGCACCACTGTGAACTCTCTCTGGTATTGACTGAAGTTACTGCGTTGCCTAAAGAACTTCCTACAGTCACTACACTCTTAGGGCTTTTCTCCACTGTGAACTCTGTGGTGTTGGATGAGGGTAAACCTGTGTGTAAATGACTTCCCACAGTCATTATGCTCATGGCTTTTCTCCAGTGTGAACTCTCCTGTGGATAAGGAGGTGATTATTGTGGGTAAAAGCTTTCCCACATTCACTACACTCCTAAGGTTTTCACCAGTGTGAACTCTCTGGTGTGGAGTGATGGTACTGCTTTGATTGAAGGACATCCTGAAATCACGACACTCATACAGCTTTTTTCCAGTGTGGACTTTGTTGTTGAATGAGTTTGGAGCTCAGGATGATGGACATCCCATGATCACTACACTCCTATGGCTTTTCTACAGTGTAAACTCTTCTATGATGAATGAGGTTAAAGATTTCTCTAAAAGATTTCCCACATTTGTTACACTTATAATTCACTTCATAAAGGTCAGTCTACTGAAGATCACAAAACCAAGGAAGACCTCAAATGAAATGACACACACATGGCAAGCACCATATGGAAGAGAAGCAGGATTGTCAGCTCATTCTTCTGCTAACAGTGTTCAGCATGGTTTGTTTGCTGGTGACATGGAAAGCTGTGCTGAAATATGATTATGTCTCATTGCAAGTAATCTCTCTCTCTCTCTCTCTCTCTCTCTCTCTCTCTCTATCTTTCTGTTTATATATCTATCGCTATCTCTATATCGATATTCATATATACATACACGAGGGTATTATGCAAAGTGTGCCCTTGGGAGTTCAACCAGGAGAACAATCGCTCGCAATGACTTGCACTGACCACCAGGGGACGGTGCCGAACATGATAGGTGACCAATGGCAGCAGCAGGGCACTGAGGGAGGGAGAGGAGGAGGAAGCTGGCTGGTGGGGGGAACCATGCCTTGCAGTATGCCTGCAGTGAGGGATGGAAGAGGTGGGGAGGCAGGGAATCTGATTGACCCTGATCACTAGCCAGGCCTAGGGATGCAATGAACAAATTTCATGTGCCAGGCCTCTAGTATTCAATAAATTAGTAGCTGGTGTTAAAGAATTATTTAAGCTCCTATGTACATCTCATAACATATGTACAGGTCAATGTTAGAGAATGTTGAAGACAAAGCAATGCAGAGGAAGAGGTGATGCAAAAAGTCCACAAGGTTAAGGTATCAAAGGCCAGGAGGTCACAGGTGAAATGACAAGTCAGCACAGTGTCAAGTATGACAGAGAAAAGGTAGAAATATGCTATTGCCCATGGTACTTGCACCTAAACACTGTTGGAAATGAGCAGGTGCTTGGTATGATCTAAACACCACCCTTATACCATATCTAGCCCACATTTGCAACTCAACAGGACCAGGCCTCTTCTGAGACCATCCTGCATGTTCACCCTGTAAAAAAAATCAGGGTTCATCCTGCATATTCCTCTCTACAAGTATATACAATAGAAATATTCTAAGTATTAATGAAATATGACAGGGATGGGCAGCCAGCACTGGCCTAGAGACATTCGGCTTGCAATCGTATTTAAGGAAGATAATATTATAAACAATGGAAGTGTGATCTTGTAAGAACAGCTCAAGGTTCATGTAAGTAAAGACCATAACCTGGCACAGGCATTCACCGAGGATCTTTGCCCAGAGGAAGGAGGTAGAAATGGAAGCCATGGACCTGGACATAGTCACCTTGCCAGGTAGAAGAATAGCAGGTGGGACCCATTAAGCTGTCTATAAGACTCATAACTCCCAGACACATCCTTCACTGTCTGAGGCAATGTTTGTGGAGTCCTTAGCTCAGGGCTCTCCACAGACCTCACCCATGGCAGCTAGAGCACATATGACAGGACAGTGGGGGAAATTAGCAGAGCCCATGGTCTGGTTGTAGAAGAGTGAAAGCTACATCAGAGGAATAAAGGAAGAGAGAACATCATCCCAGGACACTGGGATAATGTGAAGGTCTTACCTACAGATGATACAAATGCAAACACTTCCAGCATCACATCGCAGTACAGAAGTCTCTGAGGTTCATCAAGGATCCCCCATGCCTCCTGAGAGAAGACAATGGCCACATCCTCAACATTCATATACCGTCATAATGGGGACAGTAAAGCCCACGATCAGATTCACTCCTAAGGTTCCAACTCTGTCATATTGCCACCCTCCACATCAATCTGCTCTCTCTATTTCACACACCAGAGAAGATAACAGGGCTTCATCCCATGGAAGTCACTGTCATGTTATATTTATGGTATTTTGTCTTACCACAATAAAGGCAGTTGAGCACATAGAAGATAACTGAGCTCTGGGATTCACATGCATGCCACACTTCCTCTTGACAGTAGAGTGGGTGTCAAGAACATAGGGTATGAAGAGATGTCGGCCATACAGGGAGTGTGAGTGATTTGATACTGGTCTTATCAGGCAATACCTATGTAGTCCCTCAGATTGTTCCTCAAAGACACCAAATACATTGCGTCAAACTTCACCTTTACACCCACCATCCCAGAATGCTGAGGCCATAGCTTTGTATTACCTGCTGCACATAGTTCTCTGAACAACACTTCTCTCACACTGCTTCTTTCCCAGAGGCACAACTTCAAAGGTAACACAAATTTGCATTGGCAAGGACAGGTTGTTTCTTAATCACCTTATTTTCCAAATTTATAGATTACCATCTCCATAATCCATTTCTCTCTTACCCTTCTCCCTTACCCATGCCCATGGAGAATTTCAAGCCTGGGGAACACTGATGTATATCTCATTCTTAACCATCATTGTGTCACCCCCAACTACAAAAGGCAGGTGGGTACATAAATTTCATCCAAGCCCTGAACATGGCAGGAAGCACCAAAACATCACCCTTTCCAGGCATTATCCAAAAATCGCCCTTATGTTATCATCCAGACTCCACCAGAAATGGACTCTCCCTACTTTCACTTTTATGTCAATGTCACTTGCTCTGGCCATGAAGTCACACTCCCTCTCCAAGTGCTCATCACTCTTTCTACCACACCTCTCTCACACCTGCACTGCTACAGTCCCACCACCTATAATCCTCTCCTCACCCTCTTACTTATTATTCAGCATGTGTGGTCAAGAGAATGCTTGCCAAATTCAAAAAGGATCATGTACTGCCCAGACTCTGATAGTCCACACTCAGAGAGGCACCCTGAAATCCTGCTATTGAAGGCCTCTCTCCATGACTGTATTTCCCTTAAATCTAACCTATGGAGAACCACAGTCAGATCTAAGGTACTCAGACCTACCCTCCCCTTGTGCTGCAGCATTCAATGGGGTCAGGCTGAAAGATCGCTGTGAGCAGAGAGGAATCTGGGAGGCGCGGAGGCCCCATCGGGCCTGAGGGTGCTGAGAAGCCTCAGACACACCCTGCACAGCAAGGACGCTGCCTCCTAGGCCTCCTCCTACTCACCATGAGTGGGCTGAAGCCTGTGAGTCCTGGAAGAAACTGAAGAGGTCAAAATGCCAGCCAGAAGGAGGAAGGCGGAAGTCCCGCCCTAACCGGATGCACTGAGACAAAGTGTCCTTTAGCTCCGCCTACGTGGTCGCATTCATTTGTGGGTAATGTAGTTTTCTCAAACGCTAAGGGGAGGGCTAGCATCGCAGCCAATGATATTGGTGAATAAAGGTGATGTGGTTCAGCAAGTGGCCCTGGGGAAGGATAAGATGGGGCCAGAGGTCTGCTTAACTGGAACAGACTGGAAAATATCCCAGGGAAGGTGTGTGAGGAGAACCCGGAGAGATCCCCCAAAGAATATATGCACAGGCGAAAATGGGAGCCATCTGTAATACTATCAACAATCAAAAAGACATTAAATTTTTAAAAAATATATAATATAGCCGAGCTGGTATTGCTCAATGGTTGAGCACTGATGTATGATACATGAGGTCCTGGTTGTTGTCCTGGTTAGGGAACATATAAATAGAAAAAATTCCTCCATGGTGGGGCCCAGAATTTGAGAGACATTTTCCTCTGGACCCACGTGTAATAAATGTAACTCCATCTCTAAGTATTGCTTGGTTCTTCTCCAGTTTTTTGTAATAGTACTGGCTCTTTCCTGGGCCCTTGCTTCTTCCTTGATCAGAGGCACAGGCTCAGGTGTTCAGCTCCTTGGGGACCACGGTCCCTTCACCAGGTACGTATTTCATGGCCCGTTTAGAGAGCTAGCCTTGCTCCAGGGCTGCTGTTATGGGTGTTAGATTTCCCAGCGCAATGAACAAAGAGAGTAGGGCTGGGCGCACCCTGATTTACCTGAGACGCTTCAACCACCCATGTTGCTCCCACGCATGGCTTCTGCCATTGGTTCTCTCCCCCAGCGCCCTGAGACGACAGAAAAAAGCCATCCTGTTCCAGAAAATTCAGAGGCAAATGGAGCCGTAAGGGGCCCCACCCAGGACTCTGACCAGGGAAGTCAGGGAGCAGATCCAGTATTTACTTGAAGGTTTTCCAGAGTCCTGGTCAGTTCCCAGATTGCCTGAAGGCTTGGATGTTAGCTCCGATGTTATCAGAAGGGTTTTAAAAAGCAAGTTTGTGCCCACATTGGAGAAGAAACTGAAGCAGGATCAACAGGTCCTTCAGAAAGCTGGGCTTGCCCACTTGCTCTGCCAGCTTCCAGACCCTGGGCATGCCTGGGAGCTGCTTTCTGCAGGCCTCCCTGTGTCAGGTGCTAAAACCTTATCACAAGGCCATGGTCACAGCACAGCTTTGAAGGTGACAGAACCAAATCCTCAGAGTACAAACACCCGAGGAGACAGAAGGAAAGGAATAAAGGAGTCCAGAGCCTGGAGAAGGAAAGCTTTGTGCCTGTTGCTGCAGCCCAAGGTCAGCACAGAGTGCTGCAGAAGTACTCCACCAGTGGTTGTGAGGGCGCCACAGGCTCTGACAGCAATGCATTGCCAAGTGCGAAGGAACTGGAAGCATTGAAGGCAAGAGAACTGGGTGAGCAGAACTTCAGCAGTAAGGTAGTGCAGACGGGGTGAGAGCTCTTTGACGACAATGGGAACTTCCTGTACAGAATTTGAACTGGAGCCTGGCTGGTGTAGATGTCCTGTAAAACACAGCTGAGCGAGCATATTGGAAGTGCCTGGATTTCTGGGTGTGGATTGTTCACCTTGGAAATGATGAGCCTGAAAATGGAAGGAGCCGCTTGGATTTCAATCTGACAAGGGACAGTGAACTTCACAGGGCAGATGTATATGTGGGCAGCGTGAATAACAGGCCAGGTGTAGTCTAGCTCCTGGAGCATGGCTCCTGGTCTGACCATGTGGATATTCAGTACTCACCCTCCTTGCTTAGGCTTTCTATGTGTCGAAACCAGCCTGTGTCACATATCTTAGGAGCTTGTTGTCTTTACAACATGTGTATGGGAGGAATTGAAAAGTATTCCTTCTGACATAATTTACTTCTTGATTAATGAACACTAACAATTCTGGAGCTGCTTAGTCAATTGGTTGTATTCATTTTGTGCCAAGTAAAGTGAAATGGAACAAAAAAAAAAAGTATATACATATATGCATAGACCATGGACATAGACATTAATGTGCTGAGTGCCTAGAAATGGTGGGGGTACGGTAAAGGGAAGTAAAGGGGGATGAGGATGGGGGAAATTGGGGCTATTTGTAATAGAGCCAACAGTAAAAATGGTAGTTTGCCCTCATGGCATGGCTCAGTGGTTGGCCATGGACCGATGAAACAAGGTATATCTAGTTGGATTCCAAGTCAGGGCACTTGCCTAGGTTGGGGAGCTCCATCCCTGTAGGGGGCATGCAGGAGAGAGCTGATCAATGATTCTCTCTCATCATTGATGTTTCTCCTACTCCCTCTCTCTCTAAAATATCAAGAAAAAAAGAAGAGTGTTAAAATTGATTTCATTCAACAACACCAATTTGAGTGAAGACCATCACGTTTTCTCCCAGGTCCTTGAAGCAAAATCATGCCTGGGTCTGTTGTGTAGAAGATCTCCCAGGCATACCTGTGTTTAGGAACAGGAAGAAGCCTGGCGCAGGTCGGCCTCACCTTGGTCTGTAGTGTTAGAGTTCATTACTTCATGTTTGAAAAGATTTCACTGCACAAGTTCAGAAGATTTTGAGAGTACATTAATTGAAACTGGGGATAATGAAAAAACGTAGGCCTTAGGATAGAACAGGAAGCAGCAGAGAGATAGAACAGGAAACAGCAGGCTCCTTTGACTCTCTAGAAACATTGTGGGAAATAAATGAGCTAAACCGCGGCTGCTGTTAGCTCACTGGGCATTCAGAGTAAAGGAGGCCTTGAGCGCAGATTTAGGGGTTAGGCCAAGACGAGCTGCCACTGCTCATTGCTACCATGGTTGCAGGTTGCATGGGATCCCCGAAAATCTTAGGACAGCCAGGCAAGCTTGGTTGAGTGTTAACCTATGACCCTGCAGGTCACTGATCAATTCCTGGTCAGGACACATGCTCAGGTGGTGGACTGGATTCATATTGTGGTGCATGCAGGAGGCAGCCTATCAGTGATTCTCTCTCATCATTCATCTTGCTCTCTCTATCCCTCCTCCCTTCCTCACTGAAATCAATAAAAATATAGTTTTGAATGTATATTTTAAATCAATTACACTTACATCAAAGTTTAAAAAATAATTAAAACTTGCCACTTCCCATTATGTTACTATTTTATCATGAATGTTCTTGAGTATATTTGTATCTAATGCATCAGCATGTTTGTAATAAAATATAATGATGTGCCACTGAAATATCCTAGCAGGCCCATGTTCAGTGCCAACATTATGTCATTTTGAAACTAATCATGATGAGAGTATTTACCACCAGGAATAAATGGTGGAGAATGTTAGCAACATAGATTTAACTTAAAAGTGTATCATGCAAGTGAGCATTAAATTGTGCATAAGATAAAATGTGAGAAAAACAATTTTCCTTCCAGTATTCAAAACATACTGTATAGTTCCAAATGGAAAACAAACCAATTGAGTCCTTAAGGAATGGGTGAAGTAAATAGAGATGTCTTAGATGCTAAACTGACTTCCTATTGGTTAAATTCTAAATTCATTTTAAAAATTGAAAAAGTGAGTGCTCAGCGCGCCTTTGAGTCTTGGCGACTTCCCATTGATCAGATCCTAGGAGTTGCCTCACAGCATGGTCCCCAAACGCCAGTCCTAGCTCCCACCTCAAACAAAGAAACCGAAACTGCCTCCAGCCCGAAGCAGGAGAAGCCGGCCCCTCTGGATGTGCAGAAGGGAGAAATAGAACAGCAAGAAGCGATTGAACATACTGATGAAGTATAAAATGAAATAGACAGACTCAATGAACAAGCCAGTGAGGAGATTTTGAAAGTAGAACAGAAATATAACTAATTCCACCAACCATTTTTCAGAAGAGGTCAGAATTGATCGTCAAAATCCCAAATTTTTGGGTAACAACATTTGTCAACCATCTCTGCTTGGGCAGAAAATGAAGAGGCGCTGCATTATTTGACAAGAGTTGAAGTGGGAAAATTTGAAGATATTAAATCAGGTTACAGAATATATTTTTATTTTGATGAAAATCCTTATTTCAAAAACAAAGTTCTCTCCAAAGTGTTTCATCTCATTGAGAGTGGTGATCCATCTTCAACATCCACTGAAATCAAATGGAAATCTTGAAAGGATTTGATGAAACGTTCAAGTCAAACACAGAATAAAGCCAGCAGGAAGAGACAGCATGAGGAATCAGGGAGCTTTACCTGGTTTACTGACCATTCTGATGCAGGTGCAGATGAGTTAGGAGAAGTCATCAAAGATGACATTTGGCCAAATCCTTTACAGTACTACTGGGTTCCTGACATGGATGATGAAGAAGGGGAGGAGAAGATGATGATGATGATGATGAAGAGGAAGGGTTGGAAGATATTGATGAATAAGGGGTGAGGATGAAGGTGAAGAAGATGAAGATGATGGTGAGGGGGAAGAAGGAGAGGAAGATGAAGGAGTTGACTAATGAACACTGATGGATTCCAACCTTTTTTAATTTTCTCCAGTCCCTGGGGCAAAGTTGCAGTCTTTTTTCCTTTTTTTTTTCCCTCTTGTGCTCAGTCTCCCTGATTTTGAGGTCTCTTTTTCTCTTCTTTACACCATGGTTCTCACATTATTTGGGGGGGGTGGGGCGGGAAGATGTACTTTGAGCAGAATACAGTGGGAAAGAATATTTGCCCCTTTCTGTTCAAGTACAATGCAGCTCCTTCAAGTCTCACCTGTACCTGAAATTTATGAGGAATCTAGCAGAGTGTATGTTCCCATAAAAGGGGTTTACATTCATGGAAAGGGTCTCATAGAGCCCCTTAATTGTTCTTATAATAAGTGAGAAAATAAACCATTCCCTGCACATTTATGGGTTTTCTCCAGTGTGAACTCTGTGGTGTCTAGTGAGGTGAGACCTTCTACTGAAATGCTTACCACATTCACTACACTCATATGGCTTTTCTCCAGTGGGAACTCTGTGGTGTACAGTGAGGTGAGACCTGTGAGCTCCCAGTGACCTCCCGTCTACAGAGCGGACACCTTGCTGACCGGACACCACTTTTCCCTTTGTCAAAAGGGCGTTGATAGAAGCCAAAACCCCTCCACATTTATTCATTATGCTAGTCCTTTATAAAGCAATTTTCTGTTATCCACCCCGGGCCAAACATTTGGGTAGTTTTTTTGTTCACCCCTCACCTTTATGCTGAGGGTTACCGCGCATATCCATAGGATATCACTCATTTTCAAAAAAGTCTAGAGCAGCCGGGCTGGCATGGCTCAGCGGTTGAGCATCGACCTATGAACCAAGAGGTCATGGTTTGATTTCCGATCAGGGCACATGCCCGGGTTGCAGGATGGATCCCGAGTGGGAGTCGTGCAATAGGCAACCAATGATTCTCTCTCATCATTGATGTTTCTCTATCTCCCCCTTTACCTTCCTTTCTGTAATCAATAAAAATATATTTTAAAAAAGAAGAAGAATGGGACAATGGGATGGGGGAGACAGAGAGGCAGAGAGCCAGAGGGAGTGGTTCCCACAGCTTCCAAACCCCACACCTGCGGGAGGCTCTTATCGCATCAGCATCTTCCTCTGCAGCATCTGCAGGATGTTTGCCAACTGCTGGTGATGGTCTAGAGCCGCCTGGATAACCAGGGCCCACTGGCCCACTTCCTCTACCTGCAGGGAAGTGGATGTTACTCCCTGGAGGCGTGACATGAGCACAGGGACCAGACCTTGCAAGGAAGCCCTGTCCGCCTCGGCTCATTTAATGTCACAGGAGCTGGTGAGCATCACGCAGGTCCAGGTGTATAGGGCTAGCGATGCCGGCCGCGCATGTGCTCATGGAGTTCTGATTGTAAATGTGCTTTCACTCAATCAAATGCTGACTATCCTACGGAGAGGATATTCTCGGAAGATTTTCCTTTATGCTATAAAATTCATCGATCTGAGAGTGTCAGCCTGCTGACCAAAGGGTCCTGGGTTCAATTCCAGTCAAAGTCACGTGCCTTGGTTGCAGGCTCCTCCCTGGCTGGGCCCTGGTCTGCGCGACTGCAGGAGGCAACCAACAGACGTTTCTCTCACGAGGATGTTTCTCTCTGTCTCTCCCTCTCTCTTCCGTTCTCTCTAAAAATCAATGGAAAAATATCCTCGGGCGTGGATTAACCAAAAATAAACAAATAAATAAAATAATGTTTCTTTAAAAGAATAAAAATAAAGTTCATCGTCCATGTGGGAACAGATCCAGCTTTTCCTATGACAAAGGAAACTGACACTGAGCAGATGAGCGGCTCCCTCACTGAGGTGTCTCTTGAGGTCCTTTCTGCTCAAGTCCAGTCAGGAGACTAAGTACATCCTGCTCTTCTCAGACAAGAGGGACCTAGGGCAGCGCCCCCTGTAGGTTCTTGCCGCTATGACAGTTTTCCCTGAGACAAACAGCTGAAAGGAATAAACTCTAAAGATGGTGGCATCTCTCTTTCCAACCATCCACACATTTGTGAAAGTGGTGACCAAACATCAGTGGACATAAAACAATCACATCAGCCAGGCTGGCATGGCTCAGTGGTTGAGCATCGACCGAGGAACCAGGAGGTCAAGGTTCGATTCCCGGTCAGGGCACATGTCCGTGGTTCAGGCTCGCTCTCCAGTGTGGGGTGTGCAGGAGGCAGCCAACCCATTATTCTCTCATCATTAATGTTTCTCCCCTCTCCCTTCCTCTCTGAAATTTAACCTTTTGATTTTATTAAAAAAATGAAAAGGTTAAAAAAATCAAAAGGCCATGTCCCCTAAGGAAGCCCTGGAGATGCATCATTTGGGGGAGAGGAGTCTCCAGCAGGCCCGCCAGCTGCCCAGGCTCCCCACCTGTCCGAGGTGCTGCCACAGAAAAGAGGGGCTCACAGAGCTCATTTCTGGGGGCTGCAGAGGCAATCCCTCTGGCTGGAGGTGCTGGGGGCCCCCAGCATGAATCCCACACACTCCAGATCCAAACAAAGACACAAAACAAGATCAATCTTGTTTTGTGTTTTTGTTTTTTTGAAAAAGAGATTAGAGGAGACAGCAGAAAGACCTAAATTTAAGAAAAGAAGCAAGTTAAAAATTGGGAGAAGAGCAAGACAAGAAAGAAAGAAAATCAAAAGCATAGTGAAGATAAAGAAAAGAGAAAGGGAATAGAGTAGGATCAAGGAAGAGGAAATTAGATATATGAATAAACCAACAGAGACTAGAATAATAACACACCAATAAATCAGATAAAGTAGATTTATTATTTTAAAGGAGGAAAAATGAAATAGAAAACCTAAATTGGGTAAAAGATGAAAAATGGGAATAAGAGAAGTGAGAAAGAAAAAGGTGCAAAAAAGATAAAAGTAAAAACAATAATAAATTTTTTATTTTTTTTAATATATTTTATTGATTTTTTACAGAGAGGAAGGGAGAGGGATAGAGAGCTAGAAACATCGATGAGAGAGAAACATCGACCAGCCGCCTCCTGCACACCCGCTTCCGGGGATGTGCCCGCAACCAAGGTACATGCCCTTGACCGGAATCGAACCTGGGACCTTTCAGTCTGCAGACCGACGCTCTATCCACTGAGCCAAACCGGATTCGGCAATAATAAATTTTTTAAATAATTAAAATAAAAAGGTGAAGTGTCATTCACTTTAGCTGAGTTTTAGTGCCCCATGGCTGCTGGTGTAGGACCCCACTCTTCTGTCTGCTAATCCTGGGCTTCCTGTTAGGTACTGAGGTGCTGGCCCCTGTCAGTCACTGTCTTTTGGCTTTTAGCTCCCCGTTTGAAGCTGCAAGAGATACATAGGTCCTCTGCTTGTGTCTGTATGCACGGGCCATGGCTGTAAGCAGGCAGGGCCAATCTGCCCTCTTTGCCTGTCCTCTAGCCGTCAGTCTTAATGACTCAAGCATCTGTTTCTGACAGGGCTTTAGGTGGGGATGGTGCTGATATTCTTTCAGGGAATAAGATGGGTGTTTTTCCAGACCCAGAGTTGCTCCTCCACGTGTGTCCCAAAATATTGCTCTGGCCTTGGTTGGTCAGGGATTCTTATATATATACGGATGGGGTTGGCTAGCAACTTGGAGTTTTTATCAGTCTGATTCCCCGAATAGCAGGGTGAATCAGCCCCTCTTCCAATCCAGTCACTGAGAGACTATTCAGACCCAAAATATTGGACTCTGCCTGTTTCCTATGTTAAGCTCAAAATGCAGGGTGTGGCAGGAAGTATCTCCTGCCCTGAGCCTACTGGGAGGGGCTAGCTCTTCTGGGGAGAAATGGCCACTTAGGTTTGGAAGCTTAAGTATGTCACACTTCTAGCAATATATCACAAAAAAGCAGAAACACCAATCAGAAAGCATATATGCACCCCTGTGTTCACAGCAGCACAATGGTAGTTATAAGAGCTACGATTTGGAAACAGCCTAAATGCCCATTAGCGATGAGTCGATTAAAAACGTGTGGTACATCTACACAATGGAATATTATGCTTCTGTAAAATGGAAGGAAATCTTATTATTTTCAACAGCATAAATGGACCTAGACAGCATTATGCTAAGGGAAATAAAGCCATCAGAGAAAGATAAATACCACATGATCTCACTCATTTGTGCAATATAATGAACATAAACTGATGCACAAAAATAGAGCCAGCATCATAGAAGCATTGAACAGACCATCCAAACTGAGGGAAGGCACAGGAGGGGAAGGTGCCAAAGATCAAACGAAGGACTTGTATACTTGCATATGAGCATAACCAGTTGACATAGATAGCAAGAGGGTGAGGGCATGAACTGTTGGGTAGGAGCAGGTAGGGAGAGGTCAATGGGGGAGGGGGGGAAGGAGACTTATGTAATAATTTAAAAAATAAAGAATTTAAAGTAAAAAAGAATGTTCCTATGCAGGACTCTTGGCCATGTCTCCCTGTCCTGCATTCCTCCTCAGCCTCTCCTCAGGCATCTTAAGCCTGTGCCTCTCTCCCTGCTGCAAAGCCCCAGGTGAGTGTTATGGGTTTAGAGAGTATAAAAGCAAAGACAAAACCAAACTAAAACAATGAAACTGCTCTTTTGCTCTCCCCAGAACCACGCTGTTTGGACCGCATTTCATGGGGCAGCCTTTTGGGGCTTTCGCCTCTGGTCCAGTTTCCCAAGCAGCCATCTGCCCTGTGGCTTTGCCTTTATGCAGTTGGTTGTTACCCACCTCGTGAAGGGACACAGCTTTGGAGCAACAGAGCTTTCTCCGCACCCTCTTGACCCACTGGCTTGCTGTCCCTCGAAAATCCACTTCCCAGTTCTTGCCATTCTCCTCTGCCCTTCCTTGTTGTAAATGGTCTGCTCAGCTGCATCTAATTTGTTAATACCAAGTGGATGTTATTTGATTTAGTTGTATTTTCAATCGGGCTCAGGACGAGATGCACAATACTACTGCCTAATCGGCCACCATTTACTTATTTTTTACCACTTTCTGATCCTTGCTGTTAAAACCAGCCAGAGTGACTTCCATACAAGCTGCAAATGCACAGGGCATGCTCCCTGCAGGCTCCCACCTGGAGCCTGCCAGCCCTTCACAGAATTCTTCAGTGAAGTCCCCACTGACCAACGCTAGTTTCACCTTCCCCCATATTGTTGTTACCAGTCACAGGTATCCTGGTCCATTCTTTGTGGACTGACCTCCTCTAGATGCCAGTTCCCAAGGACAGGGGACTCTGCATTTACAACATCTGAAACAGTTGGGCTCAACAGTATCCACAGCTTCGGTCTTTATATACGTCCCTTATGCCCACCCATGGCTGCTGACCCTCCATTCAGCCTGATTCAAGTCCTCATCCCTACAGCCTTCCCTCAGCCCACCCACTCCAGGAACCTGGCCCATGAGCTGGCAAGAACACCTTCACAGGCATCTGAACTCTCCCCAACAACCACACACCCAAGCAACATACTATACCCCAGAATCCAGGAACTATCACCTCATTTCAGGTCTTCTAAGCACAGGAAAAACTTAGGGAGGGGGCACACCAACCACAACTCATCCTACAAAAGTGGAATTAAATTGAGCAAGCCTCTCCTTCTGGAAATGCTTCTCCCAGATACAGAAGAATGTTCTCACCATTGAAAATATACAGCACCATTACTGTAGCATCCATGCTACCTCCAGGACTGTCTGGGTAAGGGGGTGGGGAGAGAAGTGCTTTATTTTTGATAAAATTAAAGTGCAAAATAATCCCTAAAATGGAAAAAGGAGACTTAAACACCAGTGGGTCTCAGGGGTGTGAGTGGGTTAGCTGGAGGCAGGACTCTCTAAAGGTGAACTGATTTGGGGGTCCAAAGTATCAAGGGGCTTCTCCCAGATACAGAAGTACATTCATTTGCAGCAGGCAGGTGCCTAGGGGGTGGAGAGAACCAGTCTGGATGGAGATAGAAAAGCCCTGGCCAGCACATCGCAGGCAGACACAGAAAGCAAATCCCTCCCAGGGCCTTGACTGGGCCTCCTCCCTTCCAAATCCTGGGAAGGACACAGTGTGCCCAACTACAGTGGGAACATCCCAGGCAAAGGCAGGGAAGAGTGAGGAAAGGGGGGCTGTGCAGGAAGAGGCCCCATCTCAGGGCACCGGAATGAATGTTTGGATTTTTTGGTAATCCTCATTTGAGGATATTTTGAGAGACAGTGCAAGGGAAGGGGGAGAAGAAGAGAAATATTGAGAGAGACATCAATATGAGAGAGAAAAAAAATTAGATGCCTCCTACATCCCCATATGTGCTGGGATCAAACATGCAAACTGGAACCACAAAGTCAAGCAGTCTTTCTTTCAAGGCCTTGGCTAGCAATGCACTATAAGCCAATATTGGACAAAGAGTAATTTTCTAGTATTATGCTGTCCCTCTTAAAGCACAGAAAGGTTGGGATTCAAACCCTAATATCTGTTAACTCTATGATGATAGATCATAACTGTGCTTGACAATCATCCCTGGAAGTGAAAATAACCAAAAAAATTAAGGTACTAAAGAAAAATATCTTTACTAAAAAAATCATAAACCACAACAGAGTACAGTAAGCAATTTGCAGGTTGGTGAATTAGAAAGTAAAAGAATTCATAAAAACATAATTCAATAAAAAATCTCTTCAGCTACAAATGTATCAGGTAGTAGATCTGGGCATGTCCTTCAAGACTCACTTGTACTGGAAACACATGAGGAATATAGTACAGCGCATGTTCCATTAAAAGGGTTTAAATTCAGAAAAATAGGTCCCAAACAGTCGCATTCAGTGTTGTTATTCTAAGTGAATAAAATAAAACATTCCCTGCACATTTAACAATTCTCTCCAGTGTGAACTCTCGGATGTTTAATAAGACTAGATTTTTGGCAAAAAGACTTCCCACATTCAGTACACTCATATGGCTTCTCTCCACTGTGAAGTTTCAGATGTAAAATAAGGTTAGATTTTTGGCTAAAAGACTTCCCACTTTCAGTATACTCATATGGCTTCTCCCCAGTGTGAACTCTCTGGTGTTTAATGAGTGCACTTCTTTCACTGAAGGACTTCCCACATTCACTACACTCATATGGCTTCTCTCCAGTGTGGACTTTCAGATGTTTAATAAGGTGAGATTTTCGGCTAAAAGACTTCCCACATTCAGTACACTCATATGGCTTCTCTCCAGTGTGAACTCTCTGGTGATTAATGAGTGTACTTCTTGCACTGAAGGACTTCCCACATTCACTACACTCATATGGCTTCTCTCCAGTATGGAATTTCAGATGTTTAATAAGGTTAGACTTTTGGCTAAAAGACTTCCCACATTCAGTACACTCATATGGCTTCTCTCCAGTGTGCCCTCTCTGGTGTTTAATTAATGTACTTCTTTCACTGAAGGACGTCCCACATTCAGTACACTCATATGGCTTCTCTCCAGTGTGAACTCTCTGGTTTTTAATGAGTGTACTTCTTGCACTGAAGGACTTCCCACATTCACTACACTCATATGGCTTCTCTCCAGTGTGGACTTTCAGATGTTTAATAAGGTTAGATTTTTGGCTAAAAGGCTTCCCACATTCAGTACACTCATATGGCTTCTCTCCAGTGTGAACTCTCTGGTGTTTAATTAATGTCCCTCTTTCACTGAAAGACTTCCCACATTCAGTACACTCATATGGCTTCTCTCCAGTGTGGACTTTAAGATGTTTAATAAGGTGAGATTTTTGGCTAAAAGACTTCCCACATTCACTACACTCATATGGCTTCTCTCCAGTGTGTACTTTCTGATGTATAATAAGGTGAGATTTTTGGCTAAAAGACTTCCCACATTCAGTACACTCATATGGCTTCTCTCCACTGTGACCTCTCTCATGTTTAATTAATGTACCTCTTTGACTGAAGGACTTCCCACATTCAGTACACTCATATGGCTTCTCTCCAGTGTGAACTCTCTGGTGTTTATCTAATGTACTTCTTTCACTGAAGTACTTCCCACATTCACTACACTCATATGGCTTCTCTCCAGTGTGAACTCTCTGATGATTAATGAGTGTACTTCGTTCACTGAAGGACTTCCCACATTCACTACACTCATATGGCTTCTCCCCAGTGTGGATTTTCAGATGTTTAATAAGGTTAGATTTTTGGCTAAAAGGCTTCCCACATTCAGTACACACATATGGCTTCTCTCCAGTGTGAACTCTCTGGTGTTTAATTAATGTACTTCTTTTACTGAAGGGCTCCGCACATTCAGTACACTCATATGGCTTCTCTCCAGTGTGAACTCTGAGGTGTACAATGAGGTGAGCTCTTAGACGGAAGGAAACCCCACATTCACTACACTCATACATCTCTTCTCCAGGGTGAACTCTCTTATGTCCAATGAGGTTAAAGAATCGTCTAAATACTTTCCTACATTTCTTACACTCATAAATCACTTCTCCAGAAAATTCACCCTGACATTGAACCACCTTTAGGATATGGCTGGCAGCATTTTCACAGTCATCCCACTGGTGATGACTTTTTCCATCAAGAAATTCCTGTGAAATCTCACTGCCAAAGTGTAGCTCCTCGGTGTTGAGAGTGGCCTGGTGCTGGGGAAGCTCTGAGTTGTATCGCAATTCTTCCCCAACCTCCCTGCGGGTTGAAGGCACCATTGATAAGTAGAAGCTGTACCTGCTCACATAGGATGCCCTGTCCATAGCTTGTTTCCAGGGCTCCGCTCCACATTCATTCCTCTGTTGCTGGTGAGGGTTTGCACTGAAACAGAAGTCTACAACACATGAATCACTACAGAAGGCTTTCTGCTCAAAGTATGCTGAATGTGACTCAGTCAGGTGCAAAATATCTTTTAACACAGAGAAACACCACTTACACAGAAGGGTCTTCTGGGTGGCTAGAGCTGTCTTAGAAGCCCTGTCCTGTGACTCTCCTTGTATAGATACACTCTGATCAGAAGAGGCCACCTCATCATCCACTTTATGCCAACAACCTGAAAAGTGAGAAAGGGTGAGGAAATTAATGTTGAATGTGGTGACAGTGAGAAATCCCATTGCAAAAGTGTGTTACACATCACACGTTGGTTCAATGAAAATATCTGAAAATAAGAGATGTGCAGGAAGGATTAATAAGAGGCTATTGTGACTTTTTGGGCTAATGAACATCACAATACAGAGAGGCCTCACCAGAAATATGACATGAACATGGCAAGCACCACATAGATTAGAATATGAATCTCCAGCTAATCATTCAACTAACAGCATTCAGCAGGGCTTACCTGCTGAAGATGAGTGTGAGCTGTGTAAGAGGTTGCTTCCATCTTACTCTAAGTAAAATTCAATAAAGGAGTAGCTGGTTTCAAAGAATACTTAGCATATATGTGCTTCTCTTAACATATGTGCAAGTCAATGTTACAGAATACTGCATAGGCACCAGTGCAGAGGAACAGGTGAAGAGGTGAGCAGTCAGCACTGGGCCAGAGAAACACAGCTTGCTATAGTATTCAGGGAAGAAAATATTAGAAACATCTGAATGAGGGTCTTACAGAAACAGCACATGTTTCATGTAGGTAAAGACCATAACACGGCTCAGGCTGCCACAAAGAACCCTTACCTAGAAAAAGAGGGCAGAAGTTGAAGCCATGCATGTGGACACTGTCAGCCTCCCATGAAAAGGAAGTGAAAGCTGGGACCCATTAAGCTCACTGAAAGACGCCTGACTCCCTGACACTTCCTGTACCTTTTGAGGTTATGGGTGTTAGGGTTGTTTGTGGAGTCCTTTGCTCAGGGCTCCCCATCCAGCTCATCCCTGGCAGCCACAGCACTTTTGACAGGACAGTGGGGGACATTAGCAGACACCATGTTCTGCCTGTGGGAGAGAGAAAGCTACGGCTGAGCCATAAAGGAAGACAGATCATCACCTCAGGACACTGGGAGAATGTGAAGGTCTTACCTACAGATGACACAAGTGCAAACACTTCCAGCATCACCTCGCAGTACAGAAGTCTCTGAGCCTCATCAAGGAGCCGCCATTCCTCCTCAGAGAAGGCAATGGCTACGTCCACAAAGTTCACATCCTGTCATAATGGGGACAGTACAGCTCATGATCAGTCACTCCTAACATTATAAGTCTATTCTACTATACACCCTCCACACACATCTGCTCTTTCCATTCTACACATCAGAGAAAATACCAGCCCTTCATCCCATGAAACCCACTGTCTTCTTATTTTCCTTCCAACAACAATTAAGGCAGTTGGGCAGACAGAAGATACCTAGCTGTAGAACTCCCATGTATGCAACAGTGCCTCTTATCAATACAGTGGGTGTCAATATATAGGTTAGAGAGATATGTTGGCCATAAAGAGAGTTTGAGTGATTTGATACTGTTTTCTCAGGAAATAGCATTGTAGTCCCTCAGATTGTTGCAATAAGACACCAAAAACATGGCATCACACTTCACCCTCTTGACCCCAATCCCAATTTGCTGAGGCCATTACTTTGTACAACCCGCTGTACATAGTTCCTTGAACAACACTTCTCTCACACAGCTTCATTCCTGGAGGTACAACTTCAAATAAAATGCAAATATGCCGTAGTGTGGATAAATTATATCCTACCTTCTTTTCCAAAATTATAGTTCACCACCTCCATAATCTATTTCTCTCTTACCCTACTTCCTTACCCGTGCCAGTGGAGATTTACAAGCCTGGATAACACTGATTGATGCTATCTCATTCCTTTCAACCAGTGCGTCACAACAAACAACAAAAGACACGTGGTTGGTTAAATAGCACCTAAGCTCTTAACCTATAAAGTAGCACCCAAACTCCTCTCTTTACAGGCAATTACCCTAAAATTCACCTTATTGTTACATCCAGGGACCACCAGAAACACTCTTCCTTCATTCACTCTATGTCAATGTCATGGTGTTGTGGCCATGAATTCACCTTCCCTCTGTGAGTGCACATCACTCCTTCTACCACACCTCTCTCAAACCTGCACTTCCACAGGCCCAGCTCCCATACTCATCTTCAGGCCTTTTACTTATTTCTCAGCATGTGTGGTCAGAGGATATTGAATCAGGATCAAGTACTGCCCAGACTCTGATAGGCCACACTCATAGAGGCAGCCTTGAGTCCTGCTACGAAGGCCTCTCTCCATGACTGTTGTTTTCCTTCAACCTCAACTATTAAGAACAACAATCAGGGCAGGAACCAAGATGGCAGCAAAGTTAAACAACTAAAATGCTGCCATGCACAACAATTTCAAAAATGCAACTAAAAGACAAAACGTCTACCACCCAAAACCATGGGAAAGCTGGATGAATGGTAGATTTACAACTAAGTAGGAAAGAGAAAGGAGAACAAATGCGGAAAAGCTGAGGTATGGAGGCGCGTGAATTGGGCTGTTGGCGGGCGACTGGGAGCGCGGCTTTTTTTCAACCCAAAGGGAGACAAGCTCCCAATCACTCTGAAATCCAGTTTCTGGGGACACGCGGAGGACCCAGACACCTACGAGGAGAAGCTGGACTCTCGGCCATCAGGTCAGAAAGTGAGAGTGACTTTCTTGCAGAGGTGCGCCCAGCAATCAGTGTTTACTGCGCTGGAGCGAGGGACGCGGGGACTTGGAAACACGGAAAGGCAGAGACGGCTGTGGCAGCTATCGCCGTTTGCCATGCCCTAGCCTAGTGACACCCTGAGACTCCGCCCCGCCCTGAGACCCTGCCCCCCACATTCTATAAACCCGCCCAGGCTCCACACAGCGGCTTTTGCATATAAATGGCCTGCCCTGTGGCAGCTTAACCAAATTAACTGCAGCTCCAGTCAGACTGCTCCAAAACCGCCCAAGCGAAGAGGAGAAAGCTGTAGTTCTTGCTGTAACTCCTGCTGGATGGCCTCAGACAGTAGCTGACCTGCACCCCATTGGAGATCCAAAAAGTGGTAGGTGTGAAACGACACCAGATTTCAACCACTCTCATAAGGGACACATTCAAGAGGCAGACTCAGTGAGCGCCAAAGCCCTACTGGAACAACTCCTGCCCCATAGACATGTCTCCAGCACAGCAATTCTTCCTTTATAGACACAGCCGGTCCTCACAGCCAATTGGCCTGGAGGTCAATTCCTCCCAGTGACACCAACAACAATCAAGACTTAACTACAACAAGGCTGTACACACAGTCTACAATGGGGTGCACCAAGAGCGTCCACCTCAGGTAACTGGGAGGCTAACCCGTTGAACCAATAGGACACCTAGTACACAAAGCTTCCCTACCAACTCAGGGAAGCAGTGAAAATGAGCAGGCAAGGAAACAGATCCCAAACCAAAGAAATGGAGGAGAACACATGAATGGACATAGAGTTCAAAACCACGGTTATAAGGTTTTTCAAGAATTTCATGGAAAAGGCCGATAAATTTAATGAGACCCTCGAGAATATGAAAAAGGACCAACTAGAAATTAAACATACACTGACTGAAATAAAAAATATTATACAGAGACCCAACTGCAGACTAGAGGAACGCAAGAATCAAGTCAAAGATTTGGAATAGAAAGAGGCAAAGGACACGCCTCCAGAAAAGCAAGAAGAGAAGAGAATTCAGAAAGTAGACGATAGTGTAAGAAGCCTCTGGGACAACTTTAAGCGTACCAACATCAGAATTATGGGGGTGCCAGAAGAAGAGAGAGAGCAAGACGCTGAAAACCTATGTGAAGAAATAATGACAGAAAACTTCCCCCACCTGGTGAAAGAAATAGACTTACAAGTCCAGGAAGCGCACAGAACCCCAAATAAAAGGAATCCAAAGAGGACCACACCAAGACACATCATAATTAAAATGCCAAGGGCAAAAGACAAAGAGAGAATCTTACAAGCAGCAAGAGAAAAACAGTTAGTTACTTACAAGGGAGCACCTATACGATTATCAGCTGATTTCTCAACAGAAACTATGCAAGCCAGATGGGAGTGGCAAGAAATATTCAGAGTGATGAATAGCAAGAACCTACAACCAAGACTACTCTACCCAGCAAAGTTATCATTCAGATTTAAACGTCAGATAAAGACCTTCACAGATAAGAAAAAGCTAAAGGAATTCACCACCAACAAACCAGTATTATATGAAATGCTGAAAGGTATTATTTAAAAAGAGGAAAAAGAAGAAAAAGTAAAGATAAAAATTATGAACAACAAATACATACCTATCAACAAGTGAATCTAAAAGTCAAGTGAATTAAAAATCTGAAGAACAGAATAAACTGGTGAACATAATAGAATCAGGGGCATAGAATTGTTGTGGATTGATAATTCTCAGGGGGAAAGGGGTGTCTGTGTGGGGGGTATGGGAAGAGACTGCACAACATCATACACCTATGGATAAGGACAGCGGGCGAGGGGGGACGTTAGGGCAGAAGGGAGGGTGGGAACCGGGTGGAGGGGAGGTATGGGGGGGCAAAAAAGAGAAACAATTGTAATAATCTGAACAATAAAAATTTATTAAATTAAAAAAAATAAGAGAAAAAAAAAAGAACAATAGGATCTCAGATATCCATAGCCCACCTCCTCTTATGCTTCACTTGATGTCCCTTCACTACTCACAGCCAATATCTCTCACTTAACCGTCACTCAAGTCCCAGCCCCAATGTCCCTCTGAACCATGCCCAGTGAGTCTCATAAATGACCACTCACGCCTCCTAGCTAGTCCACAACACTGACTACAGCTCCCCACAGCCAGGCCACACCAAGAGTCACAAGAAAATCCTGGTGAGAGTTTAGAAAAGTTGATATGTACCAGCCTCAGTCTCATCTTGTTTAAATTACTCTTTGACCTCCACTAATCTCAGGTCCACTCACCTTTCAAAGACTTTGGCCACTGCTAAACGATTATCTCTCCCCCACACTCTACAGGACAACTTCTGTCCCTAAGCTGTGTTGTGACACCCACTTCTCACAAACAATGGTCCCAGAAAGAAAGCCATTCCTCAGGCTCACACTGTCCCTTTTGAAATACTACTACCATTAGCAACCTGACCATGATCCCCTGTATTAAAGTGATATACTGTCCTAGATGATGTGTCTCATTTTGTTGAGCACAGACCCATGCACTGGTGTGAGGTCACATGCCTGGGTTGTTGGCTGGATCCACGGTAGAGATTGTGCAGGTGGCAACCAATCCCTGTTTTTTGCTCATCCCTGTTGCTCTGTCTCTCTCACCTTTCCCCCTCCACCTTCTTTCGACATCTAAAATCAATAAAAATATAGATGTACTTTTTAAAAAAACATACTTGCAGGTTCCTGATTCAGCTCCCTCTTTACTCCAAGCTTTTGCACATTCTGGAACCTATGTCTGGAGGACCTCGCACTCACTACACTGGTTGCCAAAAACAAGGTCCACTCCAAGTAGCCCTCCTCCTGGCCTTAGGAGATGGGCTCAGTGTCTGTTCAAAGTCCCCAGGTCCACGGGATACAAGAGCGGCTGACAGTCCCAGAACTCTACTATCTCAGAGGCCACAAGGGGGTGAGGCCCTGAAATAAGCTCCACAAACCCGTACACCTAATCGATTCTGCATTTGCAGGAATTTGAGGAAAGATAATGGTCTGTTGGGAGTCTGGCAACCACCAGGCTCTCTGGGCTCAGGTTGCTCAGTGCCCTTGCACAGCCCGGATGCCAGGTGCCCTCCAGATGCGTGTATTATTTCAGGGCTCACTCCTCAGTGCTCACTCTTGAACATTATATTATCATTTACAGGACTTCCCCTTCCTGTCCACAGCTGCTGTCCTCTGTCTTCTAGTCTGTTCTTCCTCTCAGCAATGTTAGGAAAAGTTAGAATCCTGCCTCAGAAAATGTCCCTCTTTTTTTTCACAACCATCTATGGTCCAAGCATTCTGAGAATGAAAGTAAAACTCCTCACCAAAACCACACCTCATCTCTTTGTTGCCTTTAGACCCCAAACAGGCCCGGGTTTCCGAATCCTCCTAGCTCAGTGTCACCATCACATCCTCACAAGGTGGCACTGCAGCCTTCCACCCTCTTCCCCCATCACCCACGTGTCACCCACCAGGGACTCACCATTCTGGACGCTGGGACCTGGGCGGCAGGACCTGAGCGGCGCCGGCCCCCAGGCTGGAGGGTTCCGGGGGGTCAGGCTGCGGGAACGCTGTGAGCAGAGAGGGTCCGGGAGGCACGGGGACCCCGATCTCGGTCTGTTGGGGCTCCCGGAGCCTCAGACACACCCTGCACCGCAGGCAGCGGCCTCCCAGGCCTCCTCCTACTCAGTCCGGTGCCCTGAAGCCTGTGACTCTGTGAACAAAGACCTAAGAGGCTACAATGACCACCACGAGGAGGAAGGCGGAAGTCCCGCCCTAACCGGATGCGCAGACATCATAATTTCCTTTGGCTCCGCCCACACTGTTGCCCTGCCTTCTGGGTAATGTAGTTTTCTCAACAGCCGAGCAGGGTAGAAACTCAGCCATTGAGTTAGGTGAATAAAAGTGTTGTGGCAGAGAGAGTGTTGGCTGGGGAGGGACAAGATGCGTCCATAGGCTTGGCTAACTGCAAAAGACGGACAGATCTCCTAGGGCAGTGGTTCCCAACCTTCCTAATGCCGCAACCCTTTAATACAGTTCCTCACGTTGTGGTGACCCCCAACCACAAAATTATTTTCCTTGCTACTTCATAACTGTCATTTTGCTACTGTAAATGAATCGTAATGTAAATATCTGTGTTTTCCGATGGTCTTAGGCTCTACAGGGTCGCCTAAAACCATCGAAAAACATGACCATGCCCAGACAAAACCAGCCTAGAACAGCTCTGCCTCAGGTTCGCCTAAAGTATCTGAGGTCTTGACTTCATGCAGAAAAGATTTCATGCCATGAGTTCAGAAGATTTTGAGGGTACATTTACTAAAGCTGGGGATGATGAAAGAAAGTGGATTTCTTAGCTGCTGAACTAAATGCCTATTGTTTAAATCATTAATTCATTTTTAAAATTGGCAAAATTTTTTCACCAGATTTTTCAACAAAAGAGATAAAGGCGGTGTAAATCAATGCATCGAGAAATGCTCACCATAAAAATATCTTAGGGGAATGGATTAAAACAAAACAAGTTAACATTATACTGATTTTCAGGCCTGCAATTTAAAAATATTAAATATTGCATGAGCTCACAGGGATAAAGAAAAACTAGAATTTTCATCATTGTGGGTGTCTGGAAAGGCAATGGGAATAACCATTTTAGGTCAAAGTTCTGCATATCTTAAAAAGTAAAACCCTCACCTGCACTACAAAAGTTAGATAAGTAAAACATACATTTACATAAAGAACCGAACGCAATATTCCCTGAAAATTTATTTATAATACCCCAAACCTGGAAATAGCAAAAACCATAGTCAGATCAATACACAAAGTAGTTATTGACAGAACACAATACTACTCAGCAATAAAAAATAATAAACTTTTCACATAAGAATTAGTGTTCAATCACAAAATAACTGTGTAGCATGAAAGAGTTCAATATTTGTTAAGGTATACACAAATTATAGTGTTTATAATATTATGAAAAATATGAACTAATCTTTTCAAGAAAGGAAAATGAGTGACTGTATTTAGAACTGGGAAGGCAGAAAGAGAGATTACAAAAGGGCAGGAGGTAAATTTAGGGTGTAGTAAAGTAGATTTAGAGTTGTAGGTATGATAATTAATACAATAGTTAGTAAATAATAACACCAAGAATAATCTCTGCACTTCAGTTGGTTGGGCAGCATCCCTTGCCCTGAAAGCTCACTGGTTCCAGTCCAGGTCAGGGCACACGCCTAACTGGATGCTTTAATCTCTTAAAGGAAACATTAAGAATTAAGATTCTGCCCTGCTCAGGGGGCTCAATGTGTTGGAGCATCCTCCAGTAAAGCACTCCCCCAAAAATTGATGGCTTGTTTGATTCATGCTAAGGGAACTTAACTAACTAGTTTGTAAATTAAATTCTTGTTCACAAAGACAAGGAGGAGGCAATTGATCCATGTTTCTTTTTTTATCGATGCTTCTTTTTTTTCTCTTCTTCCTCTGTCTCTCTCCCTTTCTTTCTCTCTCTCTCTCTCTCTCTCTCTCTCTCTCTCTCTCTCTCTCTCTCTCTCTCTTTCTCCCTCCCTCAAATTAATAAACAATATCCTGGGACAGAATTTTAAAAAATAAGCTGTTTATGTTTCAAGTACAAATGGTTAAATCTAAACCTATATCTCTAGAACAGTTGTCAGAATCATCTAAACTCAGTGAAAGTCTGTCTCCTTTCATGTAAGAGGCTAAAAGAATAAATATCACGGATTTCTGAAAAGAAAAGCAAACAAAAAAACACACACTATTAGTGTCATAGTCATGATCCCCACCTTGTTTTTATTTAAGCCCTTAAATCTGGTGGTTTCTGATTAAAGTCATCTCTTTATTTTTTTTTAACTTAGGTTAGTCTTTGAGTGATAAAAATTAACTTTCCCACCAGAGAAGCTGTTACTGAGGGATTCCAACATAACGTTAGACACTGGAGTGAGCAGAGCCAATGGTGAAGTAGAAACTGTGCTTTCCGTCGTGAGACCCATGTTTTAATCCCTATAAATACTGCCAGTGACACAAGAGGCACCAGTCAGCCAACTTGCAGTCTATCTTAAAGCAGAGACTTCTCTGGGGACCACATGGAGGCTGGTGCTGAGATTGGAAAGATGATTCCCTGAGACAGATGTATTGTAACTTTCTAAGGCTCCTCAAGATCTCACATAGTATTCCATCTATTGCAAATCCTGCCCATTACTGTGTCCTCCAGCCATTTTTTTGAAATTCTGTGGAAGCTGACCATCATCACTGTCTCCTTGTACATTTCTGTGTTTGTCATTTTCCTCTGGAGAGCTATCCTTGCGGTGAGTAAACTAAAGCACCTTCCAGATGCAATTTTACTCCTAAATAAGCAAATGTGTTTAAGCCCGTGGATTCTTCATGTGCATTCAGGACTGTAAATTTCCCGCTGGCAATGATTTTTCTGAAGGTGCTGCCCATAAGCCCTTCTGAAGGTAGCCTGGGGCAGGAGGGAAACTGTGAGGCCTCCTGAGAAGTTCAAGTCCTGCCACAGAGTCCACATGTCAGCCAGGATCCCCTTTCTAATTTAAGTTGTCCAAACAAGCCACAGTGACCTCCCTCCATTTCCCAAATGTGGTTAGGCATGCTCCCAGCAGGCCTTCCAACTGGACTCTGCCACCCCTTCCTGGATGTTCTCATGGAGGCCCTCACTGACCACCACTGGCTTCACCTTACGGCATCATTGTCTTTGGGCTCTGATAAGGGCGGCGGAACTTGGTTTCAGGCATGTATGAAAACATCAAAAGGGTATGCTGTGTTTTTTACATGTTCATGTTATATCAATTCTACTTGAATCAAACTTTAAGAAAGGTTTAAACTTGATGCATCCCAGTAATTTTACTGTTTTATTATGAAAGTTCTTGAGCATATTTGGTGCTGCTGTATCGGCATTTTGGAAATAAAATATAATGATGTGCTACTGAAATATCTAATCATGTCCATGTTCAGTGCCATCATTTTGCCTGTTTGGACCTCATGACGATGAGAGTATTTACACCAGGGATATTAACAAAGATTACAAGTGTAGAATCACTGAATGCGTTATTGAATGCTCAGACTTACTAAATTTTGTGGAAAATGTTAACAATGCACACTGGCCCTAACTCTCCCTCCTGGCCCCAGTGTGAGGTGTAGCCATGCACACCCTGTAGATGACCAGAGTCCAGAAGTCCATGAGTGCTGCTTCACGGAGCCCCAGGCACCTTCCTCTATTAGTTGTCAGCCTAGCTTTGACATGGCAAGGGACACCCTCTCCTGGGATGTCCATTTCCTCATTACCAGTGACTTCGGAGCTTAGAAGTCTTCCCCTCGGATTTCCTCTCCCTCACATGTATCCATCCTCATATTCCTTTGCAAGGATCCTGGATCCTCTGACTCCTTCATAAGGACTGATGTCCTTCCCAAATGTTCCCAATCCACACTCTATGTTTCCTGTCTGTCATCAGAGTCTTCCCCAATTCCCCACCTTCCATAGTCTGGGATTCTCTGAACTGACCCTATGCTTAATCCATCCTTGAGACTGGGGATGGGATCTCCAGAGGGACACCAGATGCCTGGAAGAGAAAAAGGGGCTCACCTGGGGGTGGGAAAGAGGAACATATTGATGTAGAGGAAGGTGCCTCTGCAATCTCTCTGAAGATTGCTTATGCACTTGCCCATTGTTGGGGTGCACAGACTCAGAGAAACATACAGATAACCCAAGCACAGAAACACACAGTTACAGAACACTCCCAGCCTCTACTGGGCACTCAGGTGCTGGGCTTATGTCCAGGTTTACACAGACCCACACTGTAGACATGGGCAATACCCTGAGGGAAACACACACACACACACACACACACACACACACACACACACACACACAGAAACAAACAATTGGGTCCACCCAGACAGTGCCACAGGACATGCACACAATGGGCACACCCCCATATGCGGGCAGGAAACCCCATCACCAATCCTATCCCAAAACCCCAACTCTCTGCCCCCTCAACCTCACACCCCACAGTGTATTGTCCCTCAGAGCGCAGGCTCCATCACCTCACTTCAGGTTCAAGGGTCTGCTCAGCATAGGCCAAACTTATGGAGGGTGGAGACCACCTGTAATACATCACCCCAATGTGGTATCATGTTGAGACCAAACCTCTCCTTCTGGAAATGCTTGTATTGCATAACGGTCTCACCATTGAGAAAACACAGCACCATTTCCTGGAGAATCCATGCTACATCCAGGACTGGTCGGGCAGTAGAATTTTTAATGAAATTGAGTGGAAAATTACCCAGAAATGCAAAAATAGACATTTAAACAATGCCTGTGGGGCTCAGGGGAGTGTGTGGGCTGCTCAGAGGCAGGTGAGCTGATTTGAGGGTCTCAAATACCAGGAGCTCCTCCTGAACATCTGGAAGGGATCTGGGCTCCTCTACTACCTGAATCCAAAATAGCCCAGTCTCAGCCCCTGGCTGGAAGGTGCTGAGACCACAAGGCCCATGTCCAGGCCCAGAGCTTTTCCCAGCCCCTTAGGGTTTAGTCTCAGGGAGCCCAGATGCCATCATTACCTGTGGGTGACTCTGAAGCTCAGCCCCAGTTTCCCCACCCTCCACACTGACAGCAGGGCCCCCTCCCCTCCTGTTCTCTCCTCACTGTGTGCTCTGCCCTCATGAGAACCCTTATGGCTGGCTCACCACAGGGTCCCTGGTCTGTGATGGTGTTCACATGTGTGACTCATTTGGTGAAAAAACACACAAATAGAGATAGAATAGGGAGAGACAACCATTTGTTGTTCAATTAATTTTACATTCATTGTTTGATTCTTGCATTGTCCCTGAGAATGGAACCTGCAACCTTAGCATTATTGAGATGATGCTTTAATCAACTGAACTATCTGGCCATGGCCAAACTTATCAAGGGTTTTAAGTAAAATAACTAATATATTTGTGAATAGGTAGACACTATAACCCCTGTGATGAGAGAGAGTGACTAAAATTCATTAAGTTTCATGTTTTCTTTTTTTTTTAATTTCTTTATTGATTAAGGTGTCACATATTTGTCCTCATCCCCCCCATTCCCGCCCAAACCCCTCCCCACGAATGCCCCAACCCCCTGTTGACCTTAACCATTGGTTAGGCTCGTATGCATGCACACAAGTCCTTCGGTTGATCTCTCCCCCTCCCCCCATCCTCCCCTACTCTCCCTCTGAGGCCCTATAGTCCGATCAATGCCTCCTTGTTTCTAGTTCTGTTCTTGTTCATCAGTCTATATTGTTCATCATTTCCCCTAGATGAGCGAGATCATGTGTCACTAGAAATATAAGAACTGAATGTGAGACGAGCAATAACAGTTATGCTGACAGGCAAATGAATCAGTCTGTAGTGAGTTTCTTTCTGGACCAACAGTTCTTTTGAGACCCAATTTCAATGTCCACCAGTTCCTTATGTGTACATGTCGGCACTGACTTTTCAGCTCTGGATGGTGGACCAATGGTGGTAATGCAGGTCTGACTCCCTCTGGTTTGGTCTCGGCTGGACCCAGGGGCACGGCTTCACCCGGACTCAGGGGCGCGTGGCCTCATCCGGACCCAGGGGGCGCGTGGCCTCACCCGGACCCAGGTGCGTGCAGCCTCACCCGGACTCGGGACCCAGCCTCACCCGGATCCAGGGGCACACGGCCTCACGCGGACCCGGGATACAGCTTCACCCGGATCCAGGGGCACATGGCCTCACCCGGACCCAGGGGTGCACGGCCTCACCCGGATCCGGGGGCACACGGCCTCACCCGGACCTGGGATCCAGCTTCACCCGGACCCAGGGGCGCGTGGCCTCACCCAGACCCAGGGGCGTGTGGCCTCTCCCAGACCCAGGGGTGCTTGGCCTCACCTGGACAGGGATCTAGCTTCACCCGTACCCAGGGGCGCGTGGCCTCACCTGGTCCCAGGGGCATGTGGCCTCTCCCAGACCCAGGGTCACGTGGCCTCACCTGGATCCAGGGGCGCACGGCCTCACCCGGACCCAGGATCCAGCTTCACCCGGACCCAGGCGCGCAGCCTCGCCCAGACCCGGGGGCGCGCGGCCTCACCCGGGCCTGGAACCCAGCCTCACCCGGATCCAGGGTCGCATGACCTCACCCGGACCCAGGGGCGCGTGGCCTCACCCGGACCCAGGGGCGTGGCCTCACCTGGACCCAGGGGCACGACCTCACACAAGCCCGGGACCCAGCCTCACCCGGACCCAGGGGCGCATGGCCTCACCCGGATCCAGTAACCAGCCTCACCCAGACCCAGGGGCGCGGCCTCACCCGGACCGGGGACCCAGCCTTACCCAGACCCAGGGGCGTGAGGCCTCACCTAGACCCAGGGACGTGTGACCAACCTGAGGTCAGGGGCGCGCAGCCTCGCCCGGACCCAGGACCCAGCCTCACCCAGACCCAGGGGCATGTGGCCTTACCCGGATCCAGGGGCATGTGGCCTCGCCCGGACCCGGGACTCAGCCTCGCCCTGACCCAGGTCCCAGCCTCACCCGGACCCAGGGGCGCGCAGCCACACCCAGACCCGGGACCCAGCGGGGCTTCGTCTTCTCAATCCAAATTCCTGTTGGTCAGTTCCCTCTCAGCAATTCCTTTGGCCATTTTCTCAGAGCTCCGGGGCAGCTGCCGCAGAACTCATTGGGCGGCAGGCTCGGCGAAGATCCGGTGTGCCTGGTGCATGGTGGCGGGCTGGTCCGGGGTCGCTGCGTCGGCGCTTGGGTCTGCAGCGGTGGCCAGTCGCCAAGCGTGCGCACCTGGCCGCTTCTGGGGCGTTGAGATTCTTGAAGGACTCTGAGGTCAGCAAGCACGGAGTCTCCCACCCCATGTCTCCCAGATGCTCGTCTGTCAATGCTCGGCAGCGAGTGGAGCCGTCCCCTCAGCCTGTCCTGTGCACGGAGTTCTCCATGACCTCTGACTGAGGCTAGGCCTGTGGATGGAGCCCTCTATGACCTCTTCCTGAGGCCTGGCCTGTGGATGGAGCCCTCTATGACCTCTGACTGAGGCCGGACCAGTTGTTAGAGCCCTCCATGACCTCTGTCTGAGGCTGGGCCTGTGGATGGAGCCCCTATTGACCTTTGATTGAGGCTGGGATCTGTGAATGAAATCCTCTATGACCTCTGACTGAGGCTGGTCCTGTGGTTGGAACCTTCCATGACTTCTGACTGAGGCTGGGCCTCTGGATGAAGCCCTACATGACCTCTGCTTGCAGCCGGGCCTGTGCTTGGAGTGCTCTATGACCACTGCCTGAGGCTGCTCCTGTGAATGGAGCCCTCCAAGACCTCTACCTGAGGCTGGGCCTGTGGATGGAGCCCTCTATGACCTCTGATTGAGGCCGGGCCTGTGAATGGAGCCCTCCATGACCTCTGAATGAGGGTGGTCCTGTGGATGGAGCGCTCTATGAAATCTGACTGAGGCTGGTCCTGTGGACGGAGGCCTCTATGATCTCTGACTGAGGCCGGGCCTGTGGATGGAGCCCTCTATGACCTCTGACTGAGGCTGGCCCTGTGGACGGAGCTCTCCATGACCTCTACCTGAGGCTGGGCTTGTGAATGGAGCCATCCATGTACTCTAACTGAGGCTGGGCTTGCGGGTGGAGCCCTCCATGACCTCTGACCGAGTCTGGTCCTGTGGATATAATCATCTATGACTGCTGACTGAGGCTGGGCCTGTGGATGGAGCCCTCAATGTCCACTGACTGAGGCTGGGCGTCTGGATGAAGTCCTCCATGACCTCTGCCTGAAGCCGGGCCTGTGCTTGGAGTGCTCTATGACCACTGCCTGAGGCCGCTCCTGTGGATGGAGCTCTCTCTAACCTCTGACTGAGGCCGGGCCTGTGAATTGAGCCCTCCATGACCTTTACCTGAGGCTGAGCCTGTGGACGGAGGCCTCTATGATCTCTGACTGAGGCCGGGCCTGTGGAAGGAGCCCCTATTGACCTCTGAGTGAGGCTGGGATCTGTGGATGGAATCCTCTATGACATCTGACTGAGCCTGGTCCGGTGGTTGGAGCCTTCCATGACCTCTGAATGAGGTTGGTCCTCTGGATGAAGCCCTCAGTGACTTCTCCCTGAATCCGAGCCTGTGCTTGGATTGCTCTATGACCTCTTCCTGAGGCCGGGCCTGTTGATGGAGCCCTCTATGACCTCTGACTGAGGCTGGGCCTGTGGTTGGGACCCTCCATGACCTCTGACTGAGGCTGGGCCTGTGGACTGAGCCCTCCATGTCCTCTGCCTGAGACTGCGCCTGTGGATGGAGCCCTCCATGAACTCTATCTGAGTATACACCTGGGGAGGGAGCCCTCTATGATCTCTGACTGAGGCTAGACCTGTGGATGGAGCCTCTATGACCTCTGACTGAGGCTGGGCCTGTGGACGGATCCCTCCATGTCCTCTGACTGAGGCTGGGCTTGTGGATACAGCCCTCTATGACCTCTGTCTGAGGCCGGGCCTGTAGGTGGAGCCTTCCATGACCTCTGATTGAGGCTGGGCCTGTGAATAGAGCCCTCTATGTCCTCTGACTGAGTTTGGGCCTGTGGATGGAGCTCTCCATGACAACTGCCTGAGGCTGGGCCTGTGAATAGAGCCCTCTATGACCTCTGCCTGAGGCTGGTCCTGTGGATCGAGCCCGCCATGACCTCTGTGTGAGGCTGGGCCTGTTGACTGAGCAATCCATGACCTCTGCCTGAGGCAGGTCAGGTGGATGGAGCCCTCCATGTCCTCTGCCTGAGAATAGGCCTACAGATGGAGGCCTCTGTTACGTCTGACTGAAGGTGAGCTTCTGAATGGAGCCCTCTATGACCTTTGATTGAGGCTTGGTCTGTGGACGGACTTCTCCATGACATCTGCTGGAGGCTGGGCCTGTGGATGGAGCCCTCCATGTCCTCTGCCTGAGGCTGGGCGTTTGGATTGAGCCCTCCATTACCTCTGACAGAGGCCGGGCCTGTGAATGGGGCCCTCCATTACCTCTGACTGGTGCTGGGCCGGTGGATGGAGCACTCCATAACCCTTGCCTGAGGATAATTCTGCAGATGGAACCCTCTATAACCTCTGACTGAGGCTTGGCCTGTGGACGGAGCCCTCCATTACCTCTGACTGAGGCTGGCCTGTTGATGGACTTCTCCATGATAACTGCTGGAGGCTGGGCCTGTGGATGGAGCCCTCCATGTACTCTGTCTGCGCTGGGCCTGTGGCTGGAGCCCTTCATGACCTCTGACTGAGGCTGGGCCTGTAGATGTAGCCCTGTATGACATTTGCCTGGGCCTGACCTCTGGACGGAGCCCTCCATGACCTCTGCCTGAGGCTGGGACAGTGGATGAGCCCATCATTACCTCTGACTGAGGGTGGACCTTTGGATGGAGCCTTCTATGACCTCTGACTGAGGCTGGGCTTGTGGATGGAGCCTTCCATGTCCTCTGTGTGAGGCTCGGACTGTTGACTGAGCCTTCCGTGACCTTTTCCTGAGGCCGGTCCTGTGGATGGAGCTCCCCATGTCCTCTGCCTGAGTATAGACTTGCAGATGGAGGCCTTAATGACCTCTGAGTGACGCTGAGCCTGTCAATGGAGTCCTTTATGTCCTTTGAATGAGGCTGGGATCTGTGGATGGAATCCTCTATGACCTCTGAGTGAGGCTGGTCCTGTGGATGGAGCCTTCCATGATTTCTGACTGAGGCTGGGCCTCTGGATGAAGCCCTCTGTGACCTCTGCCTGAAGCTGGGCCTGTGCTTGGAGTGCCCTATGACCTCTGCCTGAGGTCGGGCCTGTGGTTGGGACCCTCCATGACCTCTGACTGAGGCTGGGCCTGTGGACTGAGCCCTCCATGTCCTCTGCCTGAGATTGCGCCTGTGGATTGAGCCCAGCATGAACTCTATCTGAGTATACACCTGCAGAGGGAGCCCTCTATGATCTCTGACTGAGGCTGGACCTGTGGATGGAGCCTCTATGAACTCTGACTGAGGTTGGGCCTGTGGACGGAGCTCTCCATGTACTCTATCTGAGGCTGGGCCTGTAAATGGAGCCCTCCATGACCTCTGACTGAGGCTGGGCCTGTCGATGTAGCCCTCTATGACATCTACCTGAGGCCTGACCACTGCACGGAGCCCTCCATGACCTTTGCCTGAGGCTGGGACAGTGGATGGGCCCTCCATTAACTTTGACTGAGGGTGTGCCTGTGGATGAAGCCCTCTATGACCTCTGACTGAGGCTGGGCATGTGGATGGAGCCTTCCATGTCCTCTGGGTGAGGCTCGGCCTGTTGACTGAGCCTTCCATGACCTCTGCCTGAGGCCGGTCCTGTGGATGGAGCCCTCCATGTCCTCTGCCTGAGTATAGGTCTGCAGATGGAGGCCTTAATGACCTCTGACTGAGGCTGAGCCTGTCAATGGAGTCCTTTATGACCTTTGAATGAGGCTGGGATCTGTGGATGGAATCCTCTATGACCTCTGAGTGAGGCTGGTCCTGTGGATGGAGCCTTCCATGATTTTTGACTGAGGCTAGGCCTCTGGATGAAGCCATCGGTGACCTCTGCCTGAATCCGGGCCTGTGCTTGGAGTGCTCTAAAACTCTGCCTGAGGCCGGGCCTGTTGATGGAACCCTCTATGACCTCTGACTGAGGCTGGGCCTGTGGTTGGGACCCTCCATGACCTCTGACTGAGGCTAGGCCTGTGGACTGAGCCCTCCATGTCCACTGCCTGAGACTGCGCTTGTGGATGGAGCCCTCCATGAACGCTATCTGAGTATATACCTGCGGAGGGAGCCCTCTATGATCTCTGACTGATGCTGCACCTGTGGATGTATCCTCTATGACCTCTGACTGAGGGTGGGCCTGTGGATGGACCTCACCATGTCCTCTGACTGAGGCTGGGCTTGTGGGTACAGCCCTCTATGGCCTCTGTCTGAGGCCGGGCCTGTAGGTGGAGCTCTCCATGACCTCTGACTGAGGCTGAACCTGTGAATAGAGCCCTCTATGTCCTATGACTGAGGTTGGGCCTGTGGACGGAGCTCTCCATGACAACTGCCTGAGGCTGGGCCTGTGCATGTAGCCCTCTATGACCTCTGACTGAGGCTGGTCCTGTAGATGAACACCTCTATGACCTCTGACTGAGAATGGGCATGTGGACGGAGTCCGCCATGACCTCTGCCTGAGGTTGGGCTTTTTTATGGAGCCCTCTATGTCCTCTGCCTGAGAATAGGCCTGCAGATAGAGGCCTCTATTACCACTGACTGAGGCTGAGCCTCTGAATGGAGCCCTCTATGACCTTTGATTGAGGCTTGGTCTGTGGACGGACTTCTCCATGACATCTGCTGGAGGCTGGGCCTGTGGATGGAGCCCTCCATGTCTTCTGCCTGAGGCTGGGCCTTCCTATGGAGCCCTCTATGTCCTCTTACTGAGGATGGGCATGTGGACGGAGCCCTCCATGACCTCTGACTGAGGCTGGGCCTTTCTATGGAGCCCTCTATGTCCACTGACTGAGGTTGGGCCTGTGGACGGAGCTCTCCATGACAACTGCCTGAGGCTGAGCCTGTGCATGTGGCCCTCTATTTCCTCTGACTGAGGCTGGTCCTGTGGATGGACCCCTCTATGACCTCTGGCTGAGGATGGGCATGTGGACGGAGGCCTCCAGGACCTCTACCAGAGGCTGGACCTTTGGACAGAGCCCTCCATGTTCTTTGACTGAGGCTGCGCTTGTGATGGAGCCCTCCATGTCCTCTGACTGAGGCCGGGTCTGTGGATGGAGCCCTCCATGACCTCTTACTGAGAGTGAGGCTGGGGAAGGAGCCCTATATGACCTCTGCCTGAGGTTAGGCCCGTGAATGGAGCCCTCCATGACCTCTGCCTGAGGCTGGGCCAGTGGATGGGCCCTCCTTTACCTCTAACTGAGGGTGGGCCTGTGGATGTAGCCCTCTATGACCACTGACTGAGGCTGGTCCTGTGGTTGGAGCCCTCTATGATCTCTGGCTCAAGCTGTGCCTGCGGACATCCCTTCTATGACCTCTGACTGAAACTTGGCATGTGAATGGAACCCTCTATGACCTCTGCCTGAGGCCGGTTTTTTGGATGGAGCCCTCCATGACCTTTGACTGAGGCTGGGCCTTTAGATTGAGCCCTCCATTACCTCTGACAGATGCTGGGCCTGTGAATGGAGCCCTCCATTACCTCTGACTGAGGCTGGGCAAGTGAATGGAGCCCTCCATAACCTCTGCCTGAGGATAATTCTGCAGATGGAGCCCTCTATGACCTCTGACTGAGGCTCGGCCTGTGGACAGAGCTCTCCATGACCTCTACCTGAGGCTGGGCCTGTGGATGGAGCCCTCCATGTAATCTGTCTAAGGCTGGGACTGTAGATGGAGCCCTCCATGACCTCTGACTGAGGCTGGGCCTGTCGATGTAGCCCTCTATGACATCTACCTGAGCCCTGACCTCTGCACGGAGACCTCCATGACCTCTGCCTGAGGCTGGGCCAGTGGATGGGCACTCCATTACCTCTGACTGTGGGTGTGCCTGTGGATGAAGCCCTCTATGACCTCTGACTGAGGCTGGGCATGTGGATGGAGCCTTCCATGTCCTCTGTGTGAAGCTGGGCCTGTTGACTGAGCCTTCCGTGACCTCTGCCTGAGGCCGGTCCTGTGGATGGAGCCCTCCATGTCCTCTGCCTGAGTATAGGCCTGCAGATGGAGGCCTTAATGACCTCTGACTGAGGTTGAGCCTGTCAATGGAGTCCTTTATGACCTTTGAATGAGGCTGGGATCTGTGGATGGAATCCTCTATGACCTCTGAGTGAGGCTGGTCCTGTGGTTGGAGCCTTCCATGACCCTTGACTGAGACTGGGCCTCTGGAAGAAGCCCTCCGTGACCACTGCCTGAAGCCGGGCCTGTGCTTGGAGTGCTCTAAGACCTCTGCCTGAGGCCGGGCCTGTTGATGGAACCCTCTATGACCTCTGACTGAGGCTGGGCCTATTGTTGGGACCCTCCACGACCTCTGACTGAGGCTAGGCCTGTGGATTGAGCCCTCCATGTCCTCTGACAGAGGCCGGGCTTATGAATGGAGCCCTCCATTACCTCTGACTGAGGCTGGGCAAGTGGATGGAGCCCTGCATGAACGCTATCTGAGTATACACCTGCGGAGGGAGCCCTCTATGATCTCTGACTGAGGCTGGACCTGTGGATGGAGCCTCTATGACCTCTGACTGGGTGGGCCTGTGGACGGATCCCTCCATGTCCTCTGACTGAGGCTGGGTGTGGGTACAGCCCTCTATGGCCTCTGTGTGAGGCGGGCCTGTAGGTGGAGCCCTCCATGACCTCTGACTGAGGCTGGGTGTGGGTACAGCCCTCTATGGCCTCTGTGTGAGGCCGTGCCAGTAGGTGGAGCTTTCCATGACCTCTAACTGAGGCTGGGCCTGTGAATAGAGCCCTCTATGTCCTCTGACTGAGGTTGGGCCTGTGGACGGAGCTCTCCATGACATCTGCCTGAGGCTGGGCCTGGGCATGTAGCCCTCTATGTCCTCTGACTGAGGCTGCTCCTGTGGATTGAGCCCACCGTGACCTCTGTGTGAGGCTGGGCCTGTTGACTGAGCATTCCATGACCTCTGCCTGCAGCCAGTCCTGTGGATGGAGCCCTCCATGTCCTCTGCCTGAGAATAGCCCTGCAGATGGAGGCCTCTATTACCTCTCACTGAGGCTGAGCCTCTGAATGGAGCCCTCTATGACCTTTGATTGAGGCTTGGTCTGTGGACGGACTTCTCCATGACATCAGCTGGAGGCTGGGCCTGTGGATGGAGCCCTCCATGTCCTCTGACTGAGACTGGGTCTGTGGATGGAGCTCTCCATGACCTCTTACTGAGAGTGGGGCTGTGGAAGGAGCCCTATATGACCTCTGCCTGAGGCTGGGCCAGTGTATGGGCCCTCCATGACCTCTGCCTGAGGCTGGTCCTGTGGTTGGAGCCCTCTATGACCTCTGGCTCAAGCTGTGCCTGCGGACAGAGCCTTCTATGACCTCTGACTGAGGCTTGGCATGTGAATGGAACCCTCTTTGACCTCTGCCTGAGGCCGGTTTTTTGGATGGAGCCCTCCATGACCTTTGACTGAGGCTGGGCCTTTGTATTGAGCCCTCCATTACCTCTGACTGAGGCTGGGCAAGTGGATGGAGCCCTCCATAACCTCTGCCTGAGGATATTTCTGCAGATGGAGCCCTCTACGACCTCTGACTGAGGCTCGGCCTGTGGACGGAGCTCTCCATGACCTCTACCTGAGGGTGGACTTGTGGATGGAGCCCTCCACGTACTCTGTCTAAGGCTGGGCCTGTAGATGGAGCCCTCCATGACCTCTGACTGAGGTTGGGCCTGTCGATGTAGCCCTCTATGACATCTACCTGAGGCCTGACCTCTGAACGGAGACCTCCATGACCTTTGCCTGAGGCTTGGCCAGTGGATTGGCCCTCCATTACCTCTGACTGAGGGTGTGCCTGTGGATGAAGCCCTCTATGACCTCTGACTGAGGCTGGGCATGTTGATGGAGCCCTCCATGTCCTCTGTGTGAGGCTCGGCCTGTTGACTGAGCCTTCCGTGACCTCTGCCTGAGGCCGGTCCTGTGGATGGAGCCCTCCATGTCCTCTGCCTGAGTATAGGCCTGCAGATGGAGGCCTTAATGACCTCTGAGTGACGCTGAGCCTGTCAATGGAGTCCTTTATGACCTTTGAATGAGGCTGGGATCTGTGGATGGAATCCTCTATGACCTCTGAGTGAGGCTGGTCCTGTGGTTGGAGCCTTCCATGATTTCTGACTGATGCTGGGCCTATGAATGAAGCCCTCCGTGACCACTGCCTGAAGCCGGGCCTGTGCTTGGAGTGCTCTAAGACCTCTGCCTGAGGCCGGGCCTGTTGATGGAACCCTCTATGACCTCTGACTGAGGCTGGGCCTGTGGTTGGGACCCTCCATGACCTCTGACTGAGGCTAGGCCTGTGAATAGAGCCCTCTACATCCTCTGACTGAGGTTGGGCCTGTGGATGGAGCTCTCCATGACAACTGCCTGAGGCTGGGCCTGGGCATGTAGACCTCTATGACCTCTCACTGGGGCTGGTCCTGTAGATGAACCCCTCTATGACCTCTGACTGAGGCTGGGCCTGTGGTTGGGACCCTGCATGACCTCTGACTGAGGCTGGGCCTGTGGACTGAGCCCTCCATGTACTCTGCCTGAGATTGCGCCTGTGGATCGAGTCCTCCATGAACTCTATCTGAGTATACACCTGCGGAGGGAGTCCTCTATGATCTCTGACTGAGGCTGGACCTGTGGATGGAGCCTCTATGAACTCTGACTGAGGTTGTGCCTGTGGACGGAGCTCTCCATGACATCTGCCTGAGGCTTGGCCTGTGCATGTAGCCCTCTATGACCTCTGACTGAGGTTGGTCTTGTGGATCGAGCCCGCCATGACCTCTTTGTGAGGCTGAGCCTGTTGACTGAGCATTCCATGTCCTCTGCCTGAGAATAGGCCTGCAGATGGAGGCCTCTATTACGTCTGCCTGAAGCTGAGCCTCAGAGTGGAGCCCTCTATGACCTCTGACTGAGGCTGAGCCTCTGAATGGAGCCCTCTATGACCTTTGATTGAGGCTTGGTCTGTGGACGAACTTCTCCATGACATCTGCTGGAGGCTGGGCCTGTGGATGGAGCCCTCCATGTACTCTGCCTGAGGCTGGGCCTTTCTATGGAGCCCTCTATGTCCTCTGACTGAGGATGGGCATATGGACGGAGCCTGCCATGACCTCTGCCTGAGGCTGGGCCTTTTTTTGGAGCCCTCTATGTGCTCTGACTGAGGCTGGTCCTGTGGATGTACCCCTCTATGACCTCTGGCTGAGGATGGGCATGTGGACGGAGGCCTCCAGGACCTCTGCCAGAGGCTGGGCCTGTGGACAGAGCCCTCCATGTTCTTTGACTGAGGCTGGGCTTGTGGATGGAGCCCTCCATGTCCTCTGACTGAGGCTGGGTCTGTGGATGGAGCCCTCCATGACCTCTTACTGAGAGTGGGGCTGTGGAAGGAGCCCTATATGATCTCTGCCTGAAGCCAGGACTGCGGATGCAGCCCTCCCTAACCTCTGTCTGAGGGCAGGCTTGTGGAAGGAGCCCTTTATGACCTTTGATAGGCTGGGCCTTAGGAATGCGCCCTCTATGACCTCTGACTTAGGCTGGGCCTGTGGATGGAGGCCTCTATGATATCTGACTGAGGCTGGTCTTGTGTTTGGAGCCCTCCATGACCTTCCACTGAAGCTGGGCCTGTGGATGGAGGGATCCATCCACAGGCTCGGACTCAGGCAGAGATCATAGTGGACTCTACTCTCCGCATACTGCTGCGAGCCCGGGAGGCACTGACTCTGCTCTCAGCACCCTGCCGGGAGTCCGAGAGGCACTGAATCTGCGATAAGCACCCAGCCGGTAGCCCGGGAGCAGTGTCCTCTGTTCTCAGCTCCCACCCGGAGCCCGGGAGGCACTGACTCTCCTCTCAGCACCTAACCGGGTGCCCGGGAGGCACTGACTCTGCTCTCAGCACACTGCCTGGAGCCCGGGAGACACCGTGATCTGCTCTCAGGACCCTGCCAGGATCCCGGGAGGCAAAGACTCTCCTCTTAGCACCCTGCCGGGGGCCCTGGAGGCACTGACTTTGCTCTCAGCACCCAACCGGGAGCCCGGAAGTCACTAACTCTGCTCTCAGCACCCTGCCGAGAGCCCGGGAGTCACCGTGCTCTGCTCTCAGCAACCAACCGGGAGCCCGGGAAGCACTGCCTCTGCTCTCAGGAGACTGCAGACAGCCCGGGAGGAACTGTGTTCTGCTCTCAGCACCCATCCAGGTGCGCCGGAGGCAGTGACTCTGCTCTCAGCACCCTGCCGGGAGCCCAGAAGTCACTGACTCTGGTCTCACACCCTGCCAAATGCTCAGGGTGCACCATGCTCTGCCGTCAGCACCCTGCCGGTAGCCCCGGAGGCATTGACTCTGCTCTCAAAACCCTGCCGTTAGCCTGGGAGGCAATGTGCTCTGCTTTCAGCACCCTGCTGGTAGCCCGGGAGGCACTGACTCTGCTCTCAGCACCAAACCAGAAGCCCGGAAGTCACTGACTCTGCTCTCACCTCCCTGCCAAGAGCTCGGAATGCACCATGCTCTGCCCTCACCACCCGGCCGGGAACCTGGGAGGCACCGTGCTCTGCTCTCAGCACCTCACCGGGAGCCCAGGAGGCACTGACTCTGCTCTCAGCACCCTGCTGGGAACCATGCTATGCTCTGCTCTGAGCACCGGGCCCCCTGAGGTCTGCAGGAGTCCAATCCTGGCTCCCAGAGCCCGTGTGGACGGGGAGTGGCACAGAACGCGGCTTCTGCCCTTTTCACCACTTTGAGGCCCTCTTCGTTCCATTTCTGGGACACAGAAATCCCAATTTTGTTTCTAACCTGGCTATATCCTGAGTTTCTTTCTTTTTTTTTTTTTTAATTTCTTTATTGATTAAGGTGTCACACATTTGTCCTCATCCCCCCATTCCCATCCTACACCCCTTCCCACAGATGCCCCAACACCCTGTTGAACTTAACCATTGGTTAGGCTCATATGCATGCACACAAGTCCTTTGGTTGATCTCTCCCCCCTCCCCCCACCCTCCCCTATCTTCCCTCTGAGGCCTGATAGTCCAATCGATGCCTCCTTGTTTCTGGTTCTGTTCTTGTTCATCAGTCTATGTTGTTCGTCATTTCCCCTAGATGAGCGAGATCATGTGTCACTAGAGATATACTTATAAGAACTGAATGTGAGACGAGCAGTAATAGTTATGCTGACAGGCAAATGAATCAGTCTGTAGTGAGTTTCTTTCTGGACCAACAGTTCTTTTGAGACCCAATATCAATGTCCACCAGTTCCTTATGTGTACATGTCAGTACTTACCCCTCAGCTCTGGATGGTGGACAAATGGTGGTAATGCAGGTCCGACACCCTCTGTTTTGGTCTTGGCCGGACCCAGGCACATGGCTTCACCTGGACTCAGGGGCACGTGGCCTCACCCGGGCCTAGGGGGCGCATGGCCTCACCTGGACCCGGGTACGTGTGACCTCACCTGGTCCCAGGACCCAGCCTCACCCGGATCCAGGGGCACACGGCCTCACCTGGACCTGGGATGATCCAGCTTCACCCGGACCCAGGGGCGCGTGGCCTCACCCGGACCCAGGGCCACGTGGCCTCACCCAGACCCAAGGGGCGCATGGCCTCACCTGGACCCAGGTGCGCGTGGCCTCACCCAGACCCGGAACCCAGCCTCACCCGGACCCAGGGGCGCGTGGCCTCAGCCAGACCCAGGGGCGCGTGGCTTCACCCAGACCCAGGGGCGCGTGGCCCCACCCGGACCCAGGGGCGCGTGGCCTCTCCCAGACCCAGGGTCACACGGCCTCACCCAGTCCCAGGGGCACACCCGGACCCGGGATCCAGCTTCACCCGGACCCAGGGGCACATGGCCTCACCCGGACCCAGGGGCGCACGGCCTCACCCAGACCCGGGATCCAGCTTCACTCGGACCCAGGGGCACATGGCCTCACCCGGACCCAGGGGCGCACGGCCTCACCCAGACCTGGGATCCACCTTCACCTGGACCCAGGGGCGCATGGCCTCACCCGGACTCAGGGGCGCACGGCCTCACCCAGACCCGGGATCCAGCTTCACCTGGACCCAGGGGCACATGGACTCACCCGGACCCAGGGGCGCACGGCCTCACCCGGACCCGGGATCCAGCTTCACCCGGACCCAGGGGCACGTGGCCTCACCCGGACCCGGGACCCAGCCTCTCCCGGATCCAGGGGCACATGGGCTCACCCGGGCCCAGGATACAGCTTCACCCAGACCCAGGGGCGCGTGGCCTCTCCCAGACCCAGGGTCGTGTGACCTCACCCGGACCCAGGGGCATGCGGCCTCACCCGGACCCGGGACCCAGCGGGGTTTCGTCTTCTTGATCCCAATTCCTGTTGGTCAATTCCCTCTCAGCAATTCCTTTGGCCATTTTCTCAGAGCTCCAGGGCGGCTGCCGCAGAACTCGTTGGGCTGCGGGCTCGGCGACGCTCCGGTGTGCCCGGTGCGCGGTGGTGGGCTGGTCCGGGGTCGCTGCGTCGGCCCTTGGGTCTGCAGCGGTGGCCAGTCGCCGAGTGTGTGCACCTGGCCGCTTCCAGGGCGTTGAGATTCTCGAAGGACTCGGAGGTCAGCAAGCGCGGAGTCTCCCACCCCATGTCTCTCAGGGGCTCGTCTGTCCTTGCTCGGTAGCGAGTGGAGCCATCCCCTCAGCCGGAGACCGCCGGGGGAACTGCGCCGAGCACGTTCCAGGCTGCCATTGTGTCGCCTGAGCCGTAGTTCTTAAAGTGTGATCTTTGGGTCACCAGCATCAGCATCATCCCACGTACCCCTCTCTTTTATTCTAGTTGTAGAGCATCTGCTCAGCCAGCCCTCTGGTGGTTCTGGATGGTGTCTTCTCTGTTTTCCCGTTGTAGTTTCAAAATTGTTGTTGTAGGCAACAATCAGGCGTCCGCCCTATGCCTCCATCTTGGTCCTCCTTTGTGTAGTTGAGTCTTGATTGTTGTTGGTGTCACTGGGAGGAATTTTCCTCCAGGCCAATTGGCTGTGAGGACCTGCTGTGTCTATAAAGGAAGAGTTCCTGTGCAGGAGACACGTTTATGGGCCGGGACTTGTTGCAGCAAGGCTTTGGCGCTCACTGAGTCTCCCTCTTGAATGTATCCCTTATGTGAGTGGTTGAAATCTGGTGTCATCTCACACCGACCACTAGATGCCCTCATTTCTGGGTCTCCAATGGAGTGTAGGTCAGCTACTGTCTGAGGCCACTCAGCAGGAGTTACAGCAAAAATTGCAGTTTCCTCCTCCTACCTGAGCGGCCCTGGAGCAGTCCGACTGGAACCGCAGTTCATTTGGTCAAGCTGCCACAGGGCAGGCCACCCACATGCAAAAGCCGCTGCTTGGAGCCCGGGCGGGCCTGCAAAACGTGCGGGGCGGGTCCCAGGGCGGGGCGGGTCTCAGGGTGGGGCGGGGTCTCAGGGCGTCACCAGGCCATGGCGTGGCGAACTGCAATGGCTGCAAGTCTGCTTTTTCTGCCTTTCCACATTTCCAAGTCCCCTCGTCCCGCACTCCAGCGCAGCAAACACTGATTGCTGGGCGCACCTCCGCAAGGAAGTTACTCCCACTCTCCGACACGAAGGCCGAGAATACAGCCTCTCTCCGCATGCGTCTGGGTCTCCTGCGCGTCCCCAGAAGCTGGATTTCAGAGTGATGGGGAGCTTATCTCCCTTAGGGTTGGAAAAAAAGCCGCACGTCCCTTCACCCGCCACCAGCCCGACCCACGCGCCTCCGCACCTCAGTGCCTCCGAGTTTGCTCTTTCCTCTTCCCTCTTAGTTGTAAATCCACCATTCAGCCAGCTCTCCTGTGGTTCTGGGTGGCGGACGCTCTGTCCTCTAGTTGTATTTTTGAAATTGCTGTGCACGGCACAGTTCATTTGTTTAACTTTGCCGCCTTCTTGGTTCTCCTCTCTCAAAATGGCTAAAGGACGTGAATGTAAGACGGGAAATCATAAAAATCCTCCAAGTCGGTGTCAGCAGCCACCAGGGCCCCGAGGATCTCACTGGGCAGCTCGGCCAGGTCGGTGACGCAAATGAGCCCGTCCTGCAGAAAGATGGTCTCTTCCTTCCCCGAGAGCCACTGCGCCGAGTCCGCGGCCACCGCCACAGCAGCTGCTGCGGCCGCCGACGAGCCCATGGCCCCGGCTGAGGTGCTGACTGAGAGGAGCAGCCGCCTGGCCTGGGGAGACGCGATCAGGAGTCGCTGTGCTCACCAGTCCATCTTTTAGTTGTATTTCCGAAACTGCCATGCGAGGAAACAGATCAGCCGTTCAACTCCGCCGCCATCTTGGCTCTCTCCTCTCATGTTTTCTTTATATGGATATATTGGAAATAAGCTATTACAAAGATACATTATGTCCTTGCATCAGTAATTTCATGTGCCAATTAGGAAGCACTGAAAAGAAGAGGAGGATTTGGTTTCAGGGATGCAGGTATGTATGGAAACATAACAGTGCATGTTAAGAAATATGTTTTATCTGGCTGGTATTGCTCAGTAGTTCAGGATCAAGCTATGAACCAGGGGGTTACAGTTGGATTACTGTCAGGGCAAATAACCATGTTGCAGTCATGATACCCAGTGTAGTTCTTCAGAAGGCAGCTGATCAATGATTCTCTCACATCATTGATGTTTCTGTCTCTCCTCTCTCTAATAAAAAACTATTTGAAATATATATATTTAGTTAAAATTTAAGTTAATTACACTTATAAGAAATGTTTTTAAAACGTTTAAAACTTGTCACTTTCCAATAACTCAGCTGTTTAATTATGAATGTTCTTGTGCAGGTTCATTGCTACTGTATCAGTATGCTGAAAATAAAATATAATGATGCACTACTGAAATATCTTAAGTGCATGTTCAATGGCATCATTTTGGCACTTTGACATGCCAAACTGTGGTGATGATGAGAGTATTTACACCAGCAAAATACTGCTTGCCAATATTTGCTGCCACTGAGGCTAGGCTGGTCCTCCCAAGATATGAGGAGAGAGATCGTCGTGTCTATATAGGGTTCCCATCTTCATTTTCTAACAACAGAGGGATATCTAGGATTTATATGGAACCACATTTCAAGGCTTTATTTAGGTGTATGTATAACTGACGAGCAAGGGAATGCACTTTTCTAATGTGTGCTATTTCCTAGACTTCACTTAATGTATTATTAAATGCTTAGACTTAAAGACCACCAGTAGAGAATGTGAACAATGCAGATTAAAATTATAAGTGTATGGTATGAGTGGGCTATAACTCATACATAAAGTAAAAATTGAGAAAAACTATTTTGTTTATAGAATTCCAAACCAAGAATTCCATATGGCAGAGAAGTCACTCGAGTCATTGAGGAATGATTGAAATTCAAACATATGTCTTAGAGGCTGTGCTGTCCTCCTATTTGTTAGAATAAGAAATTAACTTTAAAAATAGACAAAAAAGCCGAAACCGGTTTGGCTCAGTGGATAGAGCGTCGGCCTGCGGACTGAAGGGTCCCAGGTTCGATTCCGGTCAAGGGCATGTACCTTGGTTGCGGGCACATCTCCAGTAGGGGATGTGCAAGAGGCAGCTGATCGATGTTTCTCTCTCATCGATGTTTCTAACTCTCTATCCCTCTCTCTTCCTCTCTGCAAAAAATCAATAAAATATATTTAAAAAAAAATGATTCTCTGTCATCATTGATGTTTCTATCTCTCTCTCTCCCTCTCCCTTCCTCTCTGAAATCAACAAAAAAATATTTAAAAAAAAATAAATTAAAAAAAAAATAAAAAAAAATAAAAATAGACAAAAAATTCTGAGCAGACATTTTACCAAAGGAGATAAAGACAGTGTAAAGAAATGCATGAAGCCAAAACCGGTTTGGCTCGGTGGATAGAGCGTCAGTCTGCGGATTGAAAGGGCCTAGGTTTGATTCTGGTCAAGGGCATGTACCTAGGTTGCAGGCATATCCCCAGTGGCAGGTGTGCTGGAGGCAGCTGATCGATGTTTCTCTCTCATCGATGTTTCTAACTCTCTATCCCTTTCAATAAAAAATCAATAAATTAAAAAAAAAAGAAATGCATGAAGAAATGATCACCACCAAACATTTTTACGGAAATGGAATTAAAAGAAAATCAAGTTAACAATACTAATTGGTGGGGCTAGTATTGAAAAAGATTAACCTTCGCATGCTCTGGCAGGGTTGCAGAAAATGGAATTTTCATTATTGTGGGTGGTGGGAAGGCCAAGTGATTGACCACTTTAGATCACAGTTCCCCAGATGTTAACATGTGACACACTCACTGACACTGGAACACTTTGATCCCCAAGACATACACCTGTAGAAAGAACGGAATACAACATTCCCAGCTGTTTTATTTTTTTTTAATTTTGTTTTTAATATATTTTATTGATTTTTTACAGAGAGGAAGGTAGAGGAATAGAGTTAGAAACATTGATGAGAGAGGAACATTGATCAGCTGCCTCATGCACAGGCCAATGCTCTATCCACTGTGCCAAACCGGTTAGGGCCCAGGTGTTTTATTTATAAAACCCCAAACGTAGAAATAACTGAAACCATAGACAGCTCAATAGTTAAGTGGTTATCCACAGAATACAATATTTCCTAGAAATGAAAAATTAACTATTTACATAAATAATAGTGTCAAATCTGAAAATATCTGTGTAGCATGAAGGAAGCCAGTGTTTGTTAAAGAGAATTCACCTTATAGTGCCAATAAAATTATGAAAAATATGAACGACTCTATTGTACAGGAAGGTAAATCAATGCCTGCATGGAGGGCTGGGAGGCAGAAAGCTGACAAAAGGACTGGAGGTAAATAACTCCCAGGGTGTGGCAAAAGTAGATTTACGTAGAGTTGTTTCTACTGAAAATAATACAGTAATTTATAAATAACAACACAAATATAAACTCTCCCTGGCCTCTTGTGCCTCATTTTGTTGGGTGTGATCATGCTCACTGAAAGCCAGTGGTTTGCTTCCAGGTCAGGACACATGCCTTCCTGAATCCCCAATGATTGGTCATGCAGGAGGCAGATGACTGATGTTTCTCTCCCTCTCCCTTGCTTTCAAAATGTAATAAAAATACAGCTTAAAATATATAAAATAGTTACATGAAAAAGAGAATTAACTGTGTGTTTGGCATACTCACAACAGTAAGCCTACTTTTTTTCCAACATGGATGTGGGTACAGAGAAGCCTATTTTACCTGTGATGGTTTCCTCAGCTTTATCTGTATGTTCAACCTCACCAAATAGTGCACATTAGAAAAGTGCATTCCCTTGTTCATCTGTTATACATATACCCAAGTAAAGCCTTGCAATGTGGTTCCATATAAATCCTAGATATCCCTCTGTGGTTAGAAAATTAAGATGGCAACTCTATATAGACACGACCATCTCTCTCATTTCTTGGGAGGATCAGCCTAGCCTCAGTGGCAGCAAATATTGGCAAACAGTGAAGACTACTGCCATCAACCAAGCTGGCGTGGCTCAGTGGTTGAGCATGGGCCTATGTACCAAGAAGTCAAGGTTCGATTCCTGATCAGGGCACATGCCCAGGTTGTGGGCTCGATCCCAAGAGCAGGGTAAGCAGGAGGCAGCCGATCAATGATTCTCTCTCACTATTGTGATCTCTCTCCGAAATCATAAAAGTATATATTTTAGAAAAATAAAACTACTGCCATGAAATTCAACAGGAATGCTGACTGCTTACAAAAGACACATCCTGGGACAGATACAGATTGCTGGATTATCCTTCCTCTCTAGCTCTGTGAACACCATAGAGGGAACAGGGAATACACAATACCATTAGATTATTCTGCCAATGATGTCAGCTACACGAAACAGTTTTGGAGGTCCTGAGAATGTCTGCACATAAAGGCCACACAAGCCACAGGCACTGGAACTTTTGTGGCCTTATGTTCAGAAGAGGCACTTATCATCCAATTTACTGCAGGCTTCCCCACTCACTATCGAAACAGTGTTTCTGTCCTAATTGTGGTTCCACCTCAGAGACTTACAACAAATGACACCAGCCTATGAAATGTCATACTTCCTGGCACATGTCTCCTTTGCAGTACATGGAGAGCAGGTTCCCTAAACATTGCTGAGGCTTATGTAGTACATACTGTGAATAGAGAACATGATTCATATTGGCCACAGAATCAGAGCAAAGGTCTCCTCTTCAGACGGGCCTTTGCCCTCACCAATAATCGAGGCACTAGGCTGAAAATTAAATGCACAAAGTCACGTGGTCTTTCTTTTCAGGCCACTTGCCGCAATAAGTAATAAGCCAATATTGGACAAAAAGTGATTTCCGGACATTATGTTGTCCCTTTCAAACCACATACACTTTCGGATAAACACAATATCTATTCATCTCTACATGCTGAAAGATCACATTTGTGTTTGCAAATCATCTGTGGCTGTGAATAAAACCAAAATTAAAGGTACAAATGTAAAAATACCTTTAAAAAGATTCTAAACTAGAGCACCGGAGAACAGGGGGTTTGCAGGTTAGTGAATAAGAATCCCCCTAAATGTATCAAAGCATAATGTGAGTACCACTATGTCCCTGAAAGAGGTGGCACTTTTTAGCTGAGAAGGGGTGCTCTGGATGAATCCTGGGTCAGGTCCATTTTCTCGTCACAGACAAATGAATGAAGATACTGCCAAGAGCTTGGAGGAACCATAATTACTTCCAGCAGAAGTGAGAACACAGAATACATTCCCCTGAGCACGCAGGAGTGGTAACCAATGCACACACTTCAGGTGAGTCAGGTGTTAGAGGTGAAATCTCTTCAGCGACAAAGAGACAGTGACATCATTTGGGTGGTAGGTCTGGGCATGTTAGCAAGTACAATGCAGCTCCTTCATGTTTCACTTGTACCTCAGATTTATGGGGAATGTAGCATAGTGTATGTTCCCATAAAAGGGGATTACATTCATGTAAAGGGTGTCATAGAGCCCCTTAAGTGTTCTTATACTAAATGAGAAAAAAAAAACCATTCCCTGCACATTTATGGGTTTTCCCTAGTATGAACTCTGTGGTGTCTTGTGAGGTTAGACCTTCGACTGAAATGCTTCCCACATTCACTACACTGATATGGCGTTTCTCCAGTGTGAACTCTGTGGTGTATAGTGAGGATAGACCTTCGACTGAAATGCTTACCACATTCACTACACTCATATGGCGTTTCTCCAGTGTGAACTCTGTGGTGTTTAGTGAGGTGAGACAGCCTGAAATGCTTCCCACATTCACTACACTGATACGGCTTTTCTCCAGTGTGAACTCTGTGGTGTATAGTGAGGGAAGACCTTCGACTGAAATGCTTGCCACATTCACTACACTCATACGGCTTCTCTCCAGTGTGAACTCTCTGGTGTTTAGTGAGGGCATCCCTTACACTGAAATGCTTCCCACATTCACTACACTCATATGGCTTTTCTCCAGTGTGAACTCTATGGTGTCTAGTGAAGTCAGACCTTTGACTGAAGGACCTCCCACAGTCACTACACGTATAACAATTTTCTCTAATGTGAACTCTGTGGTGTTTAATGAGAGCAGGGCTTTCACTGAAGACCTTCCCAAAATCAGTACACTCACAGGGCTTTTCTACAGTGTGAACTCTCCCATGTTGTAGGTGGTTAAAGATTTGTCTGAACACTTTCCCACATTTATTATACTCATTAATCATATCTCCAGAGCTGAGACCTTTCTGATAAGCAAATTTCTGTTTCTGGCTGGCAGCTGTTTCACATTCAACCCACTGGTGATGTCTTTTTCCACGGAGATATTCCTGTGAAATCTCATAGTTACTGTGTGGCTCCTCAGTGTTAAGAGTGGCCTGGCACTGGAGAAGCCCTGAGATGGCTGGGGAGTCTACCCCAACCTCAGTTCGAGCTTCAGGCACCCCAAAGAAGTAGAACCAGCAGGCTGTCACAAGCGAGGCACTCTCCATATCTTCTTTCCAGGGCTTCTCTCCACAGGCATCCTCCTGCTGCTGGTGAGGGTTTGCACTGAAACACAAGTCTCTCACACATGCATCACTTAAGAACACATTCTTCTCAAAGTATCTCAGTCAGGTGCAAAATATCTTTTAACACTGAGAAGCACGGCTTACACAGATGGGTCCTGTGGGTGGCTGCAGCTGCCTTGGAAGCCCTGACCTGAGAATCTCCTACAGATACACTGTGCTCAGAAAATGCCTCCTCCTCATCATCCATTTTATGCCAAGGACCTGAAAAAAGAGGAATGATGTGGAAATGAATGTTGACTGTGGTGACAGTGGCGTGCCATTATAAACCTGTGTTGCACATAATATATTGGTCTCATGCAATTGGCTGAAAATAAAAGACCTGAAAGATGAACTAATAAGATGCAACTGAGAAGTTCTTGACCACTGAAGATCACAAAACAAGGAAGACTTCAACAGAAACAGAGCAAAAACATGGCAAGCACCACACGGAAGAGAAGCGGACTGTCCAGCTAATTCTGCTGCTAACTGCATTCAGTAGATCTTCTCTGCTGGTGACATGGCCAAGCTGTGCAGAAGGTTGGTTACGAGTAAAATTCAATAAACATGTAGCTGGTGTTTGAGGGATATTTAAGCATGTATCTGCTCCTTATAACACTTACATAGGTCCATGTAGTAGTATACTGCAGAAAGAGATGTGCAGAGGCATAGGTGATGTAAAAAGGACACAAAGGCGAAGGTAGACAATGGTAGGATGTCACCACTGAAATGACAAGTCAGAAAAGTATCAAGTGTGGAAAAGAAAGGTACAAATGAGGTGTGGCCATTGGAATCTGCACAAACACTGTTGTACAGGAGCAGGTGCCTGGTATAATGTGAACACCATCCTTACATCATACCTCCCCCCAGTTGCCATTCAGCCGGGCTAAGCATCCTCTAGGACCATCCTTTACGTTCACCCTGGAGAAACCCAGGCTTCTCCCTGCACCTCATTTTCTAGAAGTATGTACAAATTAAATATTCTCAGTATCATTGAAAAGACAACAGAAGTGAGCAGCCATCACTTGCCCATAGCATTCAGCTTGCAATAGTATCCAGGGAAGGTAATATTACAAACAGTAATTGGAGGGTTTTACAAGAACAGCCCCTGGTCCATGTATATAAAGAAGATAACTGACACAGGGTCTTTATCGACAGGAAAGGTGCAGAATTAGAAGCCCTGGATGGGATAGAGTCACCCTCCCTGGAGTGGAAGAGCAAGAGGGACCATTAAGCTGTCTGTAAGATTGCTGACACCCAGACATGTCCTGCAATTTCTGAGGCAACTGGTGTCAGGGAGGTTTATGGAGTCTATTGCTCAGGGCTCTCTGCACAGCTCAGCACTGGCAGCCACAGCCCATTTGACAAGACAGTGGGGAAATTAGCTGAGCCCATGGTCTGCCTTTGAGAGAGAGAGAATGCAAAGTCTGGAGAATAAATAATGAGTGGGTATCACCTCAGGACACTAGGAGAGATATGAAGGTCTTACCTATGAATGACATAAGTGCAAAAACTTCCAGCATCACATCACAGTACAGACATCTCTGAGCCTCATCAAGGATCTCCCACTCCTCCTGAGAGAAGGCAATGGCCACGTCCTCAAAGTTCATATCCTGTCATAATGGGCACAGGACATCCCTTGATAAGATTCTCTCTTGAGATTCCAAGTCTGCCATACTACCCACCCTGCACATGCATATGGTCCCCTACTCCCCACATCAGAGAAGAAAACAGCCCTTGGTCCCATTAAAGTCAATCCCTCCTTGTATCCTTACTGATGCTGTGTCTTCCCACAACAATAAATGCAGATGAACAGATACAAGTTACCTGTGCTCTCATCCTCAAATAGGAGTCACACTGCCCCCTTTCAATAATAGCTGGTGCCAGGAACATAGGGTAGGAGGAGATGTTGCACATAATGGGAATGTGATGGAGTTGATTCTGGTCTTGTCAGGCAATAGCCATGTTGTCCTCCAAATTGTCCCTCCAAGACACCAAACAACATGGTAATGCCCATTGCACTTTGACTCCAATCCCAGTTTGCTGAGGCCATCACTCTGCATTACCTGCTGCCCATAGTTCTTTGATCCACATTTCTCTCACACAGCTTCATTCCCAGAGGCACCACTTCACTGGTAACACAAATAAGCCATCACAAGGACAGGGTGTTTTCTAATCAGGTTCTTTCCCCAAATTCTAGTTCACCACCTCTGTAATACATTTCTCTCTCACCCTTCTCTCTTCTCCTTTCCCCATGCTGGTGGGGATTTTCAAGTGCAGGTGACACTGATGTATGCTATCTCATTCCTAGTGTTCACTGCGTCAGCCCTCAACAAGAAATGGCAGGTGGGCACATATATGGCCTCTAAGCTCTACACTTGTCATGTAGCATCACAGCAACCCATCTTGTTAGAAATTATCCTAAAACTCCCCATATCATATCGTACAGACACCATCAGAGATGGACTCCCTTTTCATTCATTTACACGTCATTGTTAGTATCTGGCCGCTTTGCTTTTAGTCCCAGGGACCACACTGATGTCGTCATTTCCTGTGTGTGATTGTGCAGCTCAGCCCGGGTTCCCCACCTGCCACACTGACATAGAGGGCACCTCCCATACTGTTCTCTGGGTCACTGCATGCTCTGTCCTCAAGAGAACCTTGGCTGCTTGTCCTCACAGGTCCCTAGGCTGTGCTGGTGTTCAGATGTGTGTGCACTGACTAGGTGATTAAAATATACATATTGATTTCAGAGAGAGAAATAGGCATATTATAAACACACACACACACACACACACACACACACATAAAAAAGTAATATGCTAATTCAACTGGGAGACCTTCCAGATATCCTTCGGGATAAAGCCTGGGCTTGGCTCTCCTGTAAACCACCCCCAAATGAACCTCAGCCCTTTGCCCAGGCCGGCCACACACCCTAGCGCGTCCCCTCACCCTGATGGTGGCGTGGCTAGCCTGCAAACAGCCTTCAGCCCCTCGCTCAGGCTGGCAACGCCCCCAATTGGGGACACCCACCCCGATGGGGGCATGGCCAGCATGCAAACTGCGCCAGGCCCCTCACCCAGGCAAGCCCCGCCCTCCCAAGGGGACCCTCACACTGATCCGGACACCCTTCAGGGCACACCAGCCAGCCCCCTCCTGTGCACCAGACCTCTATCTATACTAACAAAAAGGTAGTATGCTAGTTAGACAGGGAGACATTCTGGACGTCCTTCAGGACAAAGCCTTGGTGGCAGGGCCAAGGCAGAGGCAGTTAGGGGTGATCAGGCCCAGGGAGTGGAGGGCATTTGGGGGTGATCAGGCCAGGAGGAAAGGGCATTTGGGGGTGATCAGGCAGCCAGCCAGGGGGGGCCAGTTGTGGTGACCAGGCCAGGAGGGGGGTAGTTAGGTGCGATCAGGCTGGCGGGAGGACAGTTGGGGGCAATCAGGACAAAAAGGGGGAGAGTAGGGGGCGAGAAGGACAGCGACGTGGTGCAGTTGGGCATGAGCAGGCTGGCATCAGAATGGTTAGGGGCGATCAGACAGGCAGGCAGGTGAACGGTTAGGAACCAGCGGTCCTGGAGTGCGAGAGGGATGTCCGACTGACATCCCCCAAGGGGTCCCAGATTGGAGAGGGTGCAGGCCATACTGAGGGACACCCCCTGCCCCCCCATGCATGAAACTCATGCACTAGTACACTAACGCGCGCGCGCACACACACACACACACACACACACACACACACACACACACTGAGTGGCAAGGAAATTATGATCTCTGAATGCATAATAATCTGGCCACTCAGTATATATCCTATATAATAAAAGGTTAATATGCAAATTGTCGCATCGACCAAGAGTTCAACCAGCAGGCATGCTGGCCAACTGCCAATGTCCCCTCCCCCTGGTCAGGCTGGCCAGACCTTACCCATGAACGAATTCATGCACCAGGGGTCTTACACACTGAGTGGCCAGGTTATTATGCATTCAGAGATCATAATAATCTGTCCACTGTGTGTGTGTGTGGATAGAGAGAGAAATAAAGAGAGATCTATTTTTTGTTCCATTAATTTTATACATTCTAGTAATTGATATATACATAGTAGGACTTCATGTTACGTCGAGATCTGTTCCTATGGTGTGATATAATGCAATTTTCGCTGTAAGTCAAAACCCACCTACATAAGCACCTATGTCACTCACCTGGCACACATACACAGCAGAAATGAAGTGAAACAGTAAAAACAATTTAAAAGGAAAATAGTAATTCCTGACCTTTACTTGTGGTAAATAAATAATAAAAAAGCATAAAGCACATACGTACATATAAGGGTAAATACTGGATTATCCTTACCTTTAGTACTGTTGTTGGCTTGCACACTGGACTTTGCAAAGTGGGGAAAGACAGGCTTACACTAGGCTGCTGCGGGGAGGAGGTTTGAGAGGCAGAACATGCAGAAGATGCATGTGATCCTGGGTCAGGTGAGTCCGGAGAGGCAGAACCTGCAGAAGGTGCTGGAGATCCTGGACCAGGTGAGTCTGGAGAAGCATATAAGGTAGAGGGTACGGCATCTGATGCAGGCCTCTCCACCTTCTTATAATAATGTTCAAAGCTAGTCTGGAAGGATACCTTCTTCTTGCCCTCCCAAATCTCCTTGTAATACCGCAGGCTATCCTTGACCCCTCTGGCAACCTTACTGTACCTGTCACTGTTGGGGTCCTGAGCCTCAAACCTTGCCAAGGCATCCTCTATCATGGCAAAGGCGCCCGCTAATTCTTGTTTGAAAATCTCCTGGTTGGTGTGACTTCCTCTTCAATTAACTGCTGTTTCAGTTGAGTGAGGTCCTCAGCAGATAGCTCCTCTCCATGAGATGCCAGCAGCTCTGTGACATCCTCAGCCTCCACCTCCAAATCAAGCTGATTACTCAACTCAACAACATTCTTGATGACAACCTCCATGGAATCCTCAAAGCCATGGAAATCGTTTACAGACTGGGGACACAATTTTTTCCAAACACCATTCAAGTTCGTCTGCTTAACTTCATCCCAAGAATCAGAAATGTTTTTTTACATCAGCAAGAACATTGTAAGATTTCCAAAAGTCATTAAGATTTCCATGAACATTGTAAGATTTCCAAAAGTCATTAAGATTTCCAAAAGTCTTTATCCTTCTCAGTTGCCCTAAAAGCCATAGCAAATGTCCTTTGGAGGTAGTAAGCCTTGAAAGAGGCAATGACACCTTGGCCCATAGGCTGTAAAAGGGAGGTGGTGCTAGGTGGAAGGTAAACCACCTTGACATTTGGATGAATGTCATTCAAATCGGCAGGGTGACAAGGGGCACTGTCCAGAACTAGCAACACCTTAAAGGGCAGCCCCCTGGAAGCACAGTAGTCCTTGACTTCTGGCACAAAATGGTTGGTGAACCAGTCCTCAAATACGCTGAGTGTCACCCATGCCTTTTTGTTAGATTTCCAGATGACAGGTAGTAGACCCTTCCATATGCCCTTGATTGCCCTTGGATTCTCGGCCAGACACACCAAGGGCTTCAGCTTGAAGTCACCAGCAGCATTAGCCCCAAGTAGCAAACTCAATCTCTCCTTGCTGGCTTTATGGCCTGATGCTTTCTTCTCCTCCTTGGCAATGTACTTACGTGTAGGCATATGCTTCCAGAACAAGCCTGTCTCATGCACATTAAACACTTGTTTATCACAGTAACCACCCACCCTAATTATCTCAGCCAACGCACTAGGAAAATCACCTGCTGCTTTAGCATCATCACTAGCAGCTTCCCCTGGCAGTTTAAGATTATGCAAATTAGCACGAGCCTTAAAATGCAAAAACCAACCTTTGCTAGCCACAAACTCTTCACTTTCAATCCCTTCCCCCTTTTTCTTTTTTCAAGGCCTCAATCTTTTAGCCTTCTCCTGAATCAACATCAGGCTAACTGGGATACACAGTCGATGCTGCTCATCCAGCCAAAGCACTAATAATCTTTCCATCTCAATAATGAGACCACTATGCTGCTCTGTAACCACAGTTGATTTCATAGGAGCAGATCCTTTCCCATGTTCAAGTATATGCTTTTGATCATCGATGATTGTTGACACAGTTGTAGGACTTTGGCCAAGCAACCGGCCGATGTTTGTAGGTGTTTCGTCCTTTTCCAAGCGTCTTATTATGTCTCCTTTCACTTCCATTGTAAGGGTTTTCCTTCTTTTTGTAGCACTGCCATCAGAAGAATCTGCCTTATGCTTAGGAGCCATAAGGAAGGGCAAAAAGTGTTCAAAATAAACAATACAAACAAAAGAGAGCGAATGAAGCACAATCCAGAACGGCTTATAAACGGCGATTGAATGACAGCATCTTCCTTGTATAGCGCCGCGTGATGACTTATTCATCCACTCCGCTGGCCAACTAGTTCCAGGGCGAACTTCTTGCAAACGCCTTAAATCGAATGACAGAACTTTTTTTTTATATAAATAAATTGCAGATGCCAATGAAACCACAAAACGACATATGTCGAGTCCGAAGTAACCCGAGGAATTTCTGGAGAAAGAGACAGAGAGAGAGACATCTATTTTTTGTTCCATTAATTTTATGCATTCTTTGATTAACTCTTATAATTGATGTGACCAGGGATGGAACTTGCAACCTTCCGTTATTGAAATTATTCGCTGACCCACTTAGCTGTTTGGCCTCAGTCAGACATATGTAACATTTTAAGTAACAACCCAATAATGTACCTGAGAAGAGATAGGTACAAAAACCATCATGATGACTTAGATAGTGCTGGAAGGCTAGAATAGCATTCATGGGATTTCAAAAGTATCTTTTTTTCCAAGGAAATATTTAAAGTAAGCTATATCACTGTCAGACTGCATTATTGCATCAATTATTTTATAGGCTGAGAATGAAGCTCTGATATGGTCAGTAGGAACCTGGTATCAGCAATACAGGCATGAAGGGAAATATCAAAATGTATTTTTTTTAATGTCCATTTTAAATAATTTCTACTTAAATCAATCTTTAGAAAAGGTTTAATCTTGATGCTTCCCAATAATTTTACTGTTTTATTGTGAAAAGTTTTGAACATATTTGGTGCTACTGAATCATCATATTGGAAACAAAATATAATGATGTACTACGGAAATATATTATGCTGTCCATGTTCAAAATCATCATTTTGGCTGTTTGAACCTCACAAGGAAGAGAGTATTTACACCAGGGATATTAATAAAGATTACAAACTTCCCATAATCGGTACACGCATATAGCTTTTCTCCAATGTGAACTCTCTTGTGGTAAGGAGGTGATTATTGCAGGTAAAAGAGTTCCCACATTCACTACACTCATAAGGTTTTGCACCACGGTGAACTCTCTGGTATTGAGTGAAGTTACTGCGTTGCCTAAAGGACTTACTACAGTCACTACACTCTTAGGGCTTTTCTCCACTGTGAACTCTGTGGTGTTGAATGAGGGTAAACCTGTGTGTAAATGACTTCCCACAGTCTTTATGCTCATGGCTTTTCTCCAGTGTAAATTCTCCTGTGGATAAGGAGGTGATTATTGTGAGTAAAAGCTTTCCCACATTCACTACACTCCTAAGGTTTTCACCAGTGTGAACTCTCTGGTGTGGAGTGATGGTACTGCTTTGATTGAAGGACATCCTGCAATCACGACACTCATATAGCTTTTCTCCACTGTGGACTTTGTGTTGTTGAATGCGTTTGGACATCAGGATGACAGACATCCCATGATCACTACACTCCTATGGCTTTTCTACACTGTAAAAACTGTTCTATGATGAATGAGGTTAAAGATTTCTCTGAAAGATTTCCCACATTTTTACACTTATAATTCCCTTCATAAAGGTCAGGCTACTGAAGATCACAAAACAAGGAAGACCTCAAATGAAATGACACACACATGGCAAGCACCACATGGAAGAGAAGCAGGATTGTCAGCTCATTCTTCAGCTAACAGTGTTCAGCATGGTTTGTGTTGTGGTGACATGGAAAGCTGTGCTGAGAGATGATTATGTCTTTATTGCAAGTAATCTCTCTTTCTTTCTCTCTCTCTCTCTCTATCTATTTATCTCTTTCTTTCTCTCTCTGTATATCTATCTATCTCTATCTCTATATCTATATATACATACACAAGGGTAATATGCAAAGTGTCCCCTCGAGAGTTCAACCAGGAGGACAATCACTCACAATGACATGCGCTGACCACCAAGGTATGGTGCGGAACATGATGGGTGACCAAGGGCAGCAGCAGGGCACTGAGGGAGCGAGGGAAGGAGGAGGCGGGCGGGGGGTGGGGGGGAAACCATGCCGTGGCAGCACGCTTGCAGTGAGGGATGGAGGAGGTGGGGAGGCAGAGAATCTGAGTGGCCCTGATCGCTAGCCAGGCCTAGAAACCCCATGAACAAATTTTATGCGCCAGGCCTCTAATATTCAATAAATTAGTAGCTGGTGTTAAAGAACTATTTAAGCTCGTATGTACATCTCATAACACATTAACAGGTCAATGTTAGAGAATGCTGAAGACGAAGCAATGCAGTGGAACAGGTGATGTAAAAAGGCCACACAGGTGAAGGTGGTCAAAGTCCAGGAAGTCACAGGTGAAATGACAAGTCAGCACAGTGTCAAGTATGGTAGAGAAAAGGTAGAAATGTGCTATTGCCCATGGTACTTGCACCTAAACACTGTTGGATGTGTGCAGGTGCTTGGTATCATCTAAACACCACCCTTATACCATATCTAGCCCACAGTTGCAACTCAACAGGGCCAGGACTCTTCAGAGACCATCCTGCATGTTCACCCTGTAAAAAAATCAGGGTTCATCCTGCATATTCCTCTCTACAAGTATGTACAACAGAAATATTCCAAGTATTAATGAAAGATGACGGAGATGGGGTAGCAGCAATGGCCTAAAGCCATTCGGCTTGCAATCGTATTTAAGGAAGATAATAATACAAACAACAGAAGTGTGATCTTGTAAGAACAGCTCAAGGTTCATGTAAGTAAAGACCATAACCTGGCACAGGCAGTCACCAAGTACCTTTGCCTAGAGGAAGGAGGTAGAAATGGAAGCCATGGATCTGGACATAGTCACCCTGCCAGGGAGAGGAACTGCAGGTAGGACCCATTAAGCTGTCTGTAAGACTCCTAACTCCCAGACACATCCTGCACTGTCTGACACAATGTTTGTGGAGTCCTTCGCTCAGGGCTCTCCACAGACCTCACCCATGGCAGCCACAGCACATTTGACAGGACAGTGAGGGAAATGAGCCGAGCCCATGGTCTGGCTGTAGAAGAGTGAAAGCTACATCAGAGGAATAAAGGAAGAGAGAACATCATCTCAGGACACTGGGAAAATGTGAAGGTCTTACCAACAGATGATACAAGTGCACAAACTTCCAGCATCACATTGCAGTACAGAAGTCTCTGAGGTTCGTAAAGGAGCCCCCATTCCTCCTGAGAGAAGAAAATTGCCACATCCTCATCATTCATATACCGTCATAACGGGGACGGTTCATATACAGTCATAATGGGGACGATCAGATTCACTCCTAAGGTTCCAACTCTGTCATATTGCCACCCTCCACATCAATCTGCTCTCTCCACTCCACACACCAGAGAAGATACCAGGGTTTCATCCCATGAAAGTCACTGTCATCTTATATTTCTACCGATATTTTGTCTTCCCGCAATAAAGGCAGTTGAGCACATAGAAGATAACTGAGCTCTGGGATTCACATGTACACCACACTTCCTCTTGACAGTAGAGTGGATGTCAAGAACATAGGGTAGAAAGAGATGTCAGCCATACAGGGAGTGTGAGTGATTTGATACTCATCTTATCAGGCAATACCTGTGTAGCCCCTCAGATTGTTCCTCAAAGACACCAAATACATTGCGTAAAACTTCACCTTTACAACCACAATCCCAGAATGCTGAGGCTATAGCTTTGTATTACCTGCTGCACATAGTTGTTTGAACAACACTTCTCTCACACTGCTTCTTTCCCAGAGGCACAACTTCAAAGGTAACACAAATTTGCATTGGCGAGTACAGGTTGTTTCTTAATTACCGTATTTTCCAAATTTATAGATTACCAACTCCATAATCCATTTCTCTCTTACCCTTCTCCCTTACCCAAGTCCATGGAGAATTTCAAGCCTGGGGAACACTGATGTATAATATCTCATTATTAACCATCAGTGTGTCACCCCCAACTACAAAAGGCAGGTGGGTACATAAATGTCATCCAAGCCCTGAACATGGCAGGTAGCACCAAAACATCACCCTTTCAGGCATTTACCAAAAAATCACCCTTATTTTATCATCCAGACTCCACCAGAAATGGACTCTCCCTACTTTCACTTTTATGTCAATGTCACTGTGCTCTGGCCATGAAGTCACACTCCCTCTCCAAGTGCTCATCATTCTTTTTTACCACACCTCTCTCATACCTGCACTGCTACAGTCCCGCCCCCTGTGATCCTCTCCTCACCCTCTTATTATTCAGCATGTGTGGTCAAGAGAATGCTTGCCAAATTCAAACAGAATCAAGTACTGCCCAGACTGTGATAGTCCACACTCATAGAGACAGCCTTGAGTCCTGCTGTGAAGGCCTCTCTCCATGACTGTTTTTCCCTTAAATTTAACCTATGAAGAACCACAGTCAGATCTCAGATACTCAGACCTCACCTCCCCTGGTGCTGCAGGGTTCAATGGGGTCAGGCTGGAAGCAGAGAGGAGTCTGGGAGGCGCGGAGGCCCCGACCGGCCTGCTGGTGCTCATCAAGCTTCAGACACACCCTGCACAGCAAGGACACTGCCTCCCAGGCCTCCTCCTACTCACCACGAGTGGGCTGAAGCCTGTGAGTCCTGGAAGAAACTGAAGAGGTCAAAATGCCTGCCTGGAGGCGTAAGGCGGAAGTCCCGCCCTAACTGGATGCACTGACACAAACTGCCCTTTAGCTCCGCCTACGTAGTCGTATTCCTTTCCGGGTAATGTAGTTTTCCACAAAACGCCAAGGGGAGGGCTAGCATCCCAGCCAATGACATTGGTGAATAAAGGTGAGGTGGTTCAGCAAGTGGCCCTGGGGAAGGACAAGATGCGGTCAGAGGCCTGGTTAACTGGAACAGACTGGAAGACCTCCCAGGAGAGGGGTTTGGGGAGAACCGGGAGAGATCCCCCAAAGAATATATGCACAGGCGAAAATGGGAGACATCTGTAATACTATCAACGATCACAAAGACATATTAAATTTTAAAAAATAGGTAGTATAGCCCAGCTGGTGTGGCTCAATGGTTGAGCACTGATCTATGATCCATGAGGTCCTGTTTCTATTCCTGGTTAGGGAACATATAAATAGAGAAAATTCCTCCATGGTGGGGGCCCAGAATTTGAGAGACATTTTCCTCTGGACCCGCGCGTAATAAATGTAACTCCATCTCTAAGTATTGCTTGGTTCTTCTCCAGTTTTCTGTAACAGTACCTGCTCCTTCCTGGGCCCTCAGCCTGAAGCAGGGCCTTGCTTCTTCCCTCATCAGAAGCGCAGGGGCAGGTGTTGGGCTCCTTTGGGACCACGGTCCCTTCACCAGGGACGTATTTCATCGCCTTTTAGAGAGCTCACCTTGCTCCGGGGCTGCTGTTGTGGGTGTTAGATTTCCCGGCGAAATGAACAAAGAGAGTAGGGCTGGGTGCACCCTGATTTACCTGAGACGCTTCAGCCACCCATGTTGCTCCCACGCATGGCTGCTGCCATTGGTTCTCTCCCCCAGCGCCCTGTGACGACAGAAAAAAGCCATCCTGTTCCAGAAAATTCAGAGGCAAATGGAGCCGTGAGGAGCCCCACCCAGGACTCTGACCAGGGAAGCCAGGGAGCAGATCCGGTATTTACATGAAGAATTTCCAGAGTCCTGGTCAGTTCCCAGATTGCCTGAAGGCTTGGATGTTAGCACCGATGTGATCAGAACGGTTTTAAAAAGCAAGTTTGTGCCCACATTGGAGAAGAAACTGAAGCAGGATCAAAAGGTCCTTCAGAAAGCTGGGCTTGCCCACTCGTTCCACCAGCTTCCAGGCCCTGGGGATGCCTGGGAGCTGCTTTCTGCAGGCCGCCCTGTGTTCAGGAGCTGAAGCCTCATCCCAAGGCCACGGTCACAGCACAGCTGTGAGGGTGACAGAACCGAATCCTCAGAGTACAAACACCCTGAGGAGACAGAAGAGAAGGAATAAAGGAGTCCAGAGCACAGAGAAGGAATGCTTGTGCCTGTTGCTGCATCCCAAGGTAAGCACAGAGAGCTGCAGAAGTACTCCACCATTGGTGGTGAGGGGCACCAGAGGCACTGACAGCGGTGGATTGCCAAGTGCGAAGGAGCTGGAAGCACTGAAGGCAAGAGAACTGGGTGAGCAGAACTTCAGCAGCAAGGTAGTGCAGTGGGGGGCGAGAGCTCTTTGACGACAATGGGAACTTCCTGTACAGAATTTGAACTGGAGCCTGGCTGGTGGAGGTGTCATGTAAAATACAGCTGAGCGAGCATATTGGTGCTGCCTGGATTTTCTGTGTGTGGACTCTCCACCTTGGAAATTATGAACCTGAAGATGGAAGGAGCCGCTTGGATTTCAATCTGACAAGGGACGGTGAAACTTCACAGGGCAGATGTGTATGCGGGCAGCGTGAATAACTGGCTAGGTGCAGTCTAGCTCCTGGAGCGTGGCTCCTGGTCTGACCATGTGGATATTCAGTACTCACCCTTCTTGCTTAGGCTTTCTATGTGTCAAAACCAGCCTGTGTCACATATGTAGGAATTTGTTGTCTTTACAATATGTGTATGGGAGGAATTGAAAAGTGATCCTTCTGAGATCATTTACTTCTTGATTAATGAACACTAACAGTTCTGGAGCTGCTTAGTCAATTGGTTGTATTCGTTTTGTGCAAAGTAAAGTGAAATGCTGCAAAAAAAAATAAGTATATACATATATGCATATTCCCTAGACATAGACAATAATGTGCTGAGTGCCTAGAAATGGTGGGGGCAGGGTAGAGGGAGGCAAAGGGGGATGAGGATGGGGGAAATTGGGGCTATTTGTAATAGAGCCAACAATAAAAAAGATAGTTCGCCCACATGGCATGCCTCAGTGGTTTGGGCATGGACCCATGAAACAAGGTATCTCTAGTTGAATTCCAAGTCAGGGCTCTAGCCTAGGTTGGGGAGCTCCATCACTGTACGAGGGAAATGCATGAAGCCAAAACCCGGTTTGGCTCGGTGGATAGTGAAAGGGCCTAGGTTTGATTCTGGTCAAGGGCATGTACCTAGGTTGCAGGCATATCCCCAGTGGCAGGTGTGCTGGAGGCAGCTGATCGATGTTTCTCTCTCATCGATGTTTCTAACTCTCTATCCCTTTCAATAAAAAATCAATAAATTAAAAAAAAAAGAAATGCATGAAGAAATGATCACCACCAAACATTTTTACGGAAATGGAATTAAAAGAAAATCAAGTTAACAATACTAACTGGTGGGGCTAGTATTGAAAAAGATTAACCTTCGCATGCTCTGGCAGGGTTGCAGAAAATGGAATTTTCATTATTGTGGGTGGTGGGAAGGCCAAGTGATTGACCACTTTAGATCACAGTTCCCCAGATGTTAACATGTGACACACTCACTGACACTGGAACACTTTGATCCCCAAGACATACACCTGTAGAAAGAACGGACTACATCATACCCAGCTGTTTTATTTTTTTTTAATTTTGTTTTTAATATATTTTATTGATTTTTTACAGAGAGGAAGGTAGAGGAATAGAGTTAGAAACATTGATGAGAGAGGAACATTGATCAGCTGCCTCATGCACAGGCCAATGCTCTACCCACTGTGCCAAACCGGTTAGGGCTCAGGTGTTTTATTTATAAAACCCCAAACGTAGAAATAACTGAAACCATAGACAGCTCAATAGTTAAGTGGTTATCCACAGAATAGAATATTTCCTAGAAATGAAAAATTAACTATTTACATAAATAATAGTGTCAAATCTGAAAATATCTGTGTAGCATGAAGGAAGCCAGTGTTTGTTAAAGAGAATTCACCTTATAGTGCCAATAACATTATGAAAAATATGAACGACTCTATTGTACAGGAAGGTAAATCAATGCCTGCATGGAGGGCTGGGAGGCAGAAAGCTGACAAAAGGACTGGAGGTAAATACAGGGTATGGCAAAAGTAGATTTACCTAGAGTTGTTTCTACTGAAAATAATACTGTAATTTATAAATAACAACACAAATATAAACTCTCCCTGGCCTCTTGTGCTTCATTTTGTTGGGTGTGATCATGCTCACTGAAAGCCAGTGGTTTGCTTCCAGGTCAGGACACTTGCCTTCCTGAATCCCCAAGGAGTGGTCATGCAGGAGGCAGATGATTGCTGTTTCTCTCCCTCTCCCTTGCTTTCAAAATGTAATAAGAATACAGCTTAAAATATACAAAATAGTTTCATGAAAAAGAGAATTAACTGTGGGTTTGGCATACTCACAACAGTAAGCCTACTTTTTTTCCAACATGGATGTGGGTACAGAAAAGCCTATTTTACCTGTGATGGTTTCCTCAGCTTTATCTGTATGTTCAACCTCACCAAATAGTGCACATTAGAAAAGTGCATTCCCTTGTTCATCTGTTATACATATACCCAAGTAAAGCCTTGCAATGTGGTTCCATATAAATCCTAGATATCCCTCTGTGGGTAGAAAATCAGGATGGGAACCCTATATAGACACGACCATCCCTCTCATTTCTTGAGAGGATCAGCCTAGCTTCAGTGGCAGCAAATATTGGCAAACAGTGAAGACTATTGCCATCAACCAAGCTGGCGTGGCTCAGTGGTTGAGCATCGGCCTATGTACCAAGAAGTCAAGGTTCGATTCCTGATCAGGGCACATGCCCAGATTGTGGGCTCGATCCCAAGAGCAGGGAAAGCAGGAGGTAGCCGATCAATGATTCTCTCTCACTATTGTGATTCTCTCCGAAATCATAAAAGTATATATTTTAGAAAAATAAAACTACTGCCATGAAATTCAACAGGAATGCTGACTGCTTACAAAAGACACATCCTGGGACAGATTGCTGGATTATCCTTCCTCTAGCTCTGTGAACACCATAGAGGGAACAGGGAATACACAATACCATTAGATTATTCTGCCAATGATGTCAGCTACACGAAACAGTTTTGGAGGTCCTGAGAATGTCTGCACATAAAGGCCACACAAGCCACAGGCACTGGAACTTTTGTGGCCTTATGTTCAGAAGAGGCACTTATCATCCAATTTACTGCAGGCTTCCCCACTCACTATCGAAACAGTGTTTCTGTCCTAATTGTGGTTCCACCTCAGAGACTTACAACAAATGACACCAGCCTATGAAATGTCATACTTCCTGGCACATGTCTCCTTTGCAGTACATGGAGAGCAGGTTCCCTAAACATTGCTGAGGCTTATGTAGTACATACTGTGAATAGAGAACATGATTCATATTGGCCACAGAATCAGAGCAAAGGTCTCCTCTTCAGACGGGCCTTTGCCCTCACCAATAATCGAGGCACTAGGCTGAAAATTAAATGCACAAAGTCACGTGGTCTTTCTTTTCAGGCCACTTGCCGCAATAAGTAATAAGCCAATATTGGACAAAAAGTGATTTCCGGACATTATGTTGTCCCTTTCAAACCACATACACTTTCGGATAAACACAATATCTATTCATCTCTACATACATGCTGAAAGATCACATTTGTGTTTGCAAATCATCTGTGGCTGTGAATAAAACCAAAATTAAAGGTACAAATGTAAAAATACCTTTAAAAAGATTCTAAACTAGAGCACCGGAGAACAGGGGGTTTGCAGGTTAGTGAATAAGAATCCCCCTAAATGTATCAAAGCATAATGTGAGTACCACTATGTCCCTGAAAGAGGTGGCACTTTTTAGCTGAGAAGGGGTGCTCTGGATGAATCCTGGGTCAGGTCCATTTTCTCGTCACAGACAAATGAATGAAGATACTGCCAAGAGCTTGGAGGAACCATAATTACTTCCAGCAGAAGTGAGAACACAGAATACATTCCCCTGAGCACGCAGGAGTGGTAACCAATGCACACACTTCAGGTGAGTCAGGTGTTAGAGGTGAAATCTCTTCAGCGACAAAGAGACAGTGACATCATTTGGGTGTGGTAGGTCTGGGCATGTTAGCAAGTACAATGCAGCTCCTTCATGTTTCACTTGTACCTCAGATTTATGGGGAATGTAGCATAGTGTATGTTCCCATAAAAGGGGATTACATTCATGTAAAGGGTGTCATAGAGCCCCTTAAGTGTTCTTATACTAAATGAGAAAAAAAAAAACCATTCCCTGCACATTTATGGGTTTTCCCTAGTATGAACTCTGTGGTGTCTTGTGAGGTTAGACCTTCGACTGAAATGCTTCCCACATTCACTACACTGATATGGCGTTTCTCCAGTGTGAACTCTGTGGTGTATAGTGAGGATAGACCTTCGACTGAAATGCTTACCACATTCACTACACTCATATGGCGTTTCTCCAGTGTGAACTCTGTGGTGTTTAGTGAGGTGAGACAGCCTGAAATGCTTCCCACATTCACTACACTGATACGGCTTTTCTCCAGTGTGAACTCTGTGGTGTATAGTGAGGGAAGACCTTCGACTGAAATGCTTGCCACATTCACTACACTCATACGGCTTCTCTCCAGTGTGAACTCTCTGGTGTTTAGTGAGGGCATCCCTTACACTGAAATGCTTCCCACATTCACTACACTCATATGGCTTTTCTCCAGTGTGAACTCTATGGTGTCTAGTGAAGTCAGACCTTTGACTGAAGGACCTCCCACAGTCACTACACGTATAACAATTTTCTCTAATGTGAACTCTGTGGTGTTTAATGAGAGCAGGGCTTTCACTGAAGACCTTCCCAAAATCAGTACACTCACAGGGCTTTTCTACAGTGTGAACTCTCCCATGTTGTAGGTGGTTAAAGATTTGTCTGAACACTTTCCCACATTTATTATACTCATTAATCATATCTCCAGAGCTGAGACCTTTCTGATAAGCAAATTTCTGTTTCTGGCTGGCAGCTGTTTCACATTCAACCCACTGGTGATGTCTTTTTCCACGGAGATATTCCTGTGAAATCTCATAGTTACTGTGTGGCTCCTCAGTGTTAAGAGTGGCCTGGCACTGGAGAAGCCCTGAGATGGCTGGGGAGTCTACCCCAACCTCAGTTCGAGCTTCAGGCACCCCAAAGAAGTAGAACCAGCAGGCTGTCACAAGCGAGGCACTCTCCATATCTTCTTTCCAGGGCTTCTCTCCACAGGCATCCTCCTGCTGCTGGTGAGGGTTTGCACTGAAACACAAGTCTCTCACACATGCATCACTTAAGAACACATTCTTCTCAAAGTATCTCAGTCAGGTGCAAAATATCTTTTAACACTGAGAAGCACGGCTTACACAGATGGGTCCTGTGGGTGGCTGCAGCTGCCTTGGAAGCCCTGACCTGAGAATCTCCTACAGATACACTGTGCTCAGAAAATGCCTCCTCATCATCCATTTTATGCCAAGGACCTGAAAAAAGAGGAATGATGTGGAAATGAATGTTGACTGTGGTGACAGTGGCGTGCCATTATAAACCTGTGTTGCACATAATATATTGGTCTCATGCAATTGGCTGAAAATAAAAGACCTGAAAGATGAACTAATAAGATGCAACTGAGAAGTTCTTGACCACTGAAGATCACAAAACAAGGAAGACTTCAACAGAAACAGAGCAAAAACATGGCAAGCACCACACGGAAGAGAAGCGGACTGTCCAGCTAATTCTGCTGCTAACTGCATTCAGTAGATCTTCTCTGCTGGTGACATGGCCAAGCTGTGCAGAAGGTTGGTTACGAGTAAAATTCAATAAACATGTAGCTGGTGTTTGAGGGATATTTAAGCATGTATCTGCTCCTTATAACACTTACATAGGTCCATGTAGTAGTATACTGCAGAAAGAGATGTGCAGAGGCATAGGTGATGTAAAAAGGACACAAAGGCGAAGGTAGACAATGGTAGGATGTCACCACTGAAATGACAAGTCAGAAAAGTATCAAGTGTGGAAAAGAAAGGTACAAATGAGGTGTGGCCATTGGAATCTGCACAAACACTGTTGTACAGGAGCAGGTGCCTGGTATAATGTGAACACCATCCTTACATCATACCTCCCCCAGTTGCCATTCAGCCGGGCTAAGCATCCTCTAGGACCATCCTTTACGTTCACCCTGGAGAAACCCAGGCTTCTCCCTGCACCTCATTTTCTAGAAGTATGTACAAATTAAATATTCTCAGTATCATTGAAAAGACAACAGAAGTGAGCAGCCATCACTTGCCCATAGCATTCAGCTTGCAATAGTATCCAGGGAAGGTAATATTACAAACAGTAATTGGAGGGTTTTACAAGAACAGCCCCTGGTCCATGTATATAAAGAAGATAACTGACACAGGGTCTTTATCGACAGGAAAGGTGCAGAATTAGAAGCCCTGGATGGGATAGAGTCACCCTCCCTGGAGTGGAAGAGCAAGAGGGACCATTAAGCTGTCTGTAAGATTGCTGACACCCAGACATGTCCTGCAATTTCTGAGGCAACTGGTGTCAGGGAGGTTTATGGAGTCTATTGCTCAGGGCTCTCTGCACAGCTCAGCACTGGCAGCCACAGCCCATTTGACAAGACAGTGGGGAAATTAGCTGAGCCCATGGTCTGCCTTTGAGAGAGAGAGAATGCAAAGTCTGGAGAATAAATAATGAGTGGGTATCACCTCAGGACACTAGGAGAGATATGAAGGTCTTACCTATGAATGACATAAGTGCAAAAACTTCCAGCATCACATCACAGTACAGACATCTCTGAGCCTCATCAAGGATCTCCCACTCCTCCTGAGAGAAGGCAATGGCCACGTCCTCAAAGTTCATATCCTGTCATAATGGGCACAGGACATCCCTTGATAAGATTCTCTCTTGAGATTCCAAGTCTGCCATACTACCCACCCTGCACATGCATATGGTCCCCTACTCCCCACATCAGAGAAGAAAACAGCCCTTGGTCCCATTAAAGTCAATCCCTCCTTGTATCCTTACTGATGCTGTGTCTTCCCACAACAATAAATGCAGATGAACAGATACAAGTTACCTGTGCTCTCATCCTCAAATAGGAGTCACACTGCCCCCTTTCAATAATAGCTGGTGCCAGGAACATAGGGTAGGAGGAGATGTTGCACATAATGGGAATGTGATGGAGTTGATTCTGGTCTTGTCAGGCAATAGCCATGTTGTCCTCCAAATTGTCCCTCCAAGACACCAAACAACATGGTAATGCCCATTGCACTTTGACTCCAATCCCAGTTTGCTGAGGCCATCACTCTGCATTACCTGCTGCCCATAGTTCTTTGATCCACATTTCTCTCACACAGCTTCATTCCCAGAGGCACCACTTCACTGGTAACACAAATAAGCCATCACAAGGACAGGGTGTTTTCTAATCAGGTTTCTTTCCCCAAATTCTAGTTCACCACCTCTGTAATACATTTCTCTCTCACCCTTCTCTCTTCTCCTTTCCCCATGCTGGTGGGGATTTTCAAGTGCAGGTGACACTGATGTATGCTATCTCATTCCTAGTGTTCACTGGGTCATCCCTCAACAACAAATGGCAGGTGGGCACATATATGGCCTCTAAGCTCTACACTTGTCATGTAGCATCACAGCAACCCATCTTGTTAGAAATTATCCTAAAACTCCCCATATCATATCGTACAGACACCATCAGAGATGGACTCCCTTTTCATTCATTTACACGTCATTGTTAGTATCTGGCCGCTTTGCTTTTAGTCCCAGGGACCACACTGATGTCGTCATTTCCTGTGTGTGATTGTGCAGCTCAGCCCGGGTTCCCCACCTGCCACACTGACATAGAGGGCACCTCCCATACTGTTCTCTGGGTCACTGCATGCTCTGTCCTCAAGAGAACCTTGGCTGCTTGTCCTCACAGGTCCCTAGGCTGTGCTGGTGTTCAGATGTGTGTGCACTGACTAGGTGATTAAAATATACATATTGATTTCAGAGAGAGAAATAGGCATATTATAAACACACACACACACACACACACACACACACACATAAAAAAGTAATATGCTAATTCAACTGGGAGACCTTCCAGATATCCTTCGGATAAAGCCTGGGCTTGGCTCTCCTGTAAACCACCCCCAAATGAACCTCAGCCCTTTGCCCAGGCCGGCCCACACACCCTAGCGCGTCCCCTCACCCTGATGGTGGCGTGGCTAGCCTGCAAACAGCCTTCAGCCCCTCGCTCAGGCTGGCAACGCCCCCAATTGGGGACACCCACCCCGATGGGGGCATGGCCAGCATGCAAACTGCGCCAGGCCCCTCACCCAGGCAAGCCCCGCCCTCCCAAGGGGACCCTCACACTGATCCGGACACCCTTCAGGGCACACCAGCCAGCCCCCTCCTGTGCACCAGACCTCTATCTATACTAACAAAAAGGTAGTATGCTAGTTAGACAGGGAGACATTCTGGACGTCCTTCAGGACAAAGCCTTGGTGGCAGGGCCAAGGCAGAGGCAGTTAGGGGTGATCAGGCCAGGAGTGGAGGGCATTTGGGGGTGATCAGGCCAGGAGGAAAGGGCATTTGGGGGTGATCAGGCAGCCAGGGGGGGCCAGTTGTGGTGACCAGGCCAGGAGGGGGGTAGTTAGGTGCGATCAGGCTGGCGGGAGGACAGTTGGGGGCAATCAGGACAAAAAGGGGGGGAGTAGAGGGCGAGAAGGACAGCGACGTGGTGCAGTTGGGCATGAGCAGGCTGGCATCAGAATGGTTAGGGGCGATCAGACAGGCAGGCAGGTGAACGGTTAGGAACCAGCGGTCCTGGAGTGCGAGAGGGATGTCCGACTGACATCCCCCAAGGGGTCCCAGATTGGAGAGGGTGCAGGCCATACTGAGGGACACCCCCTGCCCCCCCATGCATGAAACTCATGCACTAGTACACTAACGCGCGCGCGCGCACACACACACACACACACACACACACACACACACACACACACACTGAGTGGCAAGGAAATTATGATCTCTGAATGCATAATAATCTGGCCACTCAGTATATATCCTATATAATAAAAGGTTAATATGCAAATTGTCGCATCGACCAAGAGTTCAACCAGCAGGCATGCTGGCCAACTGCCAATGTCCCCTCCCCCTGGTCAGGCTGGCCAGACCTTACCCATGAACGAATTCATGCACCAGGGGTCTTACACACTGAGTGGCCAGGTTATTATGCATTCAGAGATCATAATAATCTGTCCACTGTGTGTGTGTGTGGATAGAGAGAGAAATAAAGAGAGATCTATTTTTTGTTCCATTAATTTTATACATTCTAGTAATTGATATATACATAGTAGGACTTCATGTTACGTCGAGATCTGTTCCTATGGTGTGATATAATGCAATTTTCGCTGTAAGTCAAAACCCACCTACATAAGCACCTATGTCACTCACCTGGCACACATACACAGCAGAAATGAAGTGAAACAGTAAAAACAATTTAAAAGGAAAATAGTAATTCCTGACCTTTACTTGTGGTAAATAAATAATAAAAAGCATAAAGCACATACGTACATATAAGGGTAAATACTGGATTATCCTTACCTTTAGTACTGTTGTTGGCTTGCACACTGGACTTTGCAAAGTGGGGAAAGACAGGCTTACACTAGGCTGCTGCGGGGAGGAGGTTTGAGAGGCAGAACATGCAGAAGATGCATGTGATCCTGGGTCAGGTGAGTCCGGAGAGGCAGAACCTGCAGAAGGTGCTGGAGATCCTGGACCAGGTGAGTCTGGAGAAGCATATAAGGTAGAGGGTACGGCATCTGATGCAGGCCTCTCCACCTTCTTATAATAATGTTCAAAGCTAGTCTGGAAGGATACCTTCTTCTTGCCCTCCCAAATCTCCTTGTAATACCGCAGGCTATCCTTGACCCCTCTGGCAACCTTACTGTACCTGTCACTGTTGGGGTCCTGAGCCTCAAACCTTGCCAAGGCATCCTCTATCATGGCAAAGGCGCCCGCTAATTCTTGTTTGAAAATCTCCTGGTTGGTGTGACTTCCTCTTCAATTAACTGCTGTTTCAGTTGAGTGAGGTCCTCAGCAGATAGCTCCTCTCCATGAGATGCCAGCAGCTCTGTGACATCCTCAGCCTCCACCTCCAAATCAAGCTGATTACTCAACTCAACAACATTCTTGATGACAACCTCCATGGAATCCTCAAAGCCATGGAAATCGTTTACAGACTGGGGACACAATTTTTTCCAAACACCATTCAAGTTCGTCTGCTTAACTTCATCCCAAGAATCAGAAATGTTTTTTTTTACATCAGCAAGAACATTGTAAGATTTCCAAAAGTCATTAAGATTTCCATGAACATTGTAAGATTTCCAAAAGTCATTAAGATTTCCAAAAGTCTTTATCCTTCTCAGTTGCCCTAAAAGCCATAGCAAATGTCCTTTGGAGGTAGTAAGCCTTGAAAGAGGCAATGACACCTTGGCCCATAGGCTGTAAAAGGGAGGTGGTGCTAGGTGGAAGGTAAACCACCTTGACATTTGGATGAATGTCATTCAAATCGGCAGGGTGACAAGGGGCACTGTCCAGAACTAGCAACACCTAAAGGGCAGCCCCCTGGAAGCACAGTAGTCCTTGACTTCTGGCACAAAATGGTTGGTGAACCAGTCCTCAAATACGCTGAGTGTCACCCATGCCTTTTTGTTAGATTTCCAGATGACAGGTAGTAGACCCTTCCATATGCCCTTGATTGCCCTTGGATTCTCGGCCAGACACACCAAGGGCTTCAGCTTGAAGTCACCAGCAGCATTAGCCCCAAGTAGCAAACTCAATCTCTCCTTGCTGGCTTTATGGCCTGATGCTTTCTTCTCCTCCTTGGCAATGTACTTACGTGTAGGCATATGCTTCCAGAACAAGCCTGTCTCATGCACATTAAACACTTGTTTATCACAGTAACCACCCACCCTAATTATCTCAGCCAACGCACTAGGAAAATCACCTGCTGCTTTAGCATCATCACTAGCAGCTTCCCCTGGCAGTTTAAGATTATGCAAATTAGCACGAGCCTTAAAATGCAAAAACCAACCTTTGCTAGCCACAAACTCTTCACTTTCAATCCCTTCCCCCTTTTCTTTTTTCAAGGCCTCAATCTTTTAGCCTTCTCCTGAATCAACATCAGGCTAACTGGGATACACAGTCGATGCTGCTCATCCAGCCAAAGCACTAATAATCTTTCCATCTCAATAATGAGACCACTATGCTGCTCTGTAACCACAGTTGATTTCATAGGAGCAGATCCTTTCCCATGTTCAAGTATATGCTTTTGATCATCGATGATTGTTGACACAGTTGTAGGACTTTGGCCAAGCAACCGGCCGATGTTTGTAGGTGTTTCGTCCTTTTCCAAGCGTCTTATTATGTCTCCTTTCACTTCCATTGTAAGGGTTTTCCTTCTTTTTGTAGCACTGCCATCAGAAGAATCTGCCTTATGCTTAGGAGCCATAAGGAAGGGCAAAAAGTGTTCAAAATAACAATACAAACAAAAGAGAGCGAATGAAGCACAATCCAGAACGGCTTATAAACGGCGATTGAATGACAGCATCTTCCTTGTATAGCGCCGCGTGATGACTTATTCATCCACTCCGCTGGCCAACTAGTTCCAGGGCGAACTTCTTGCAAACGCCTTAAATCGAATGACAGAACTTTTTTTTTATATAAATAAATTGCAGATGCCAATGAAACCACAAAACGACATATGTCGAGTCCGAAGTAACCCGAGGAATTTCTGGAGAAAGAGACAGAGAGAGAGACATCTATTTTTTGTTCCATTAATTTTATGCATTCTTTGATTAACTCTTATAATTGATGTGACCAGGGATGGAACTTGCAACCTTCCGTTATTGAAATTATTCGCTGACCCACTTAGCTGTTTGGCCTCAGTCAGACATATGTAACATTTTAAGTAACAACCCAATAATGTACCTGAGAAGAGATAGGTACAAAAACCATCATGATGACTTAGATAGTGCTGGAAGGCTAGAATAGCATTCATGGGATTTCAAAAGTATCTTTTTTTCCAAGGAAATATTTAAAGTAAGCTATATCACTGTCAGACTGCATTATTGCATCAATTATTTTATAGGCTGAGAATGAAGCTCTGATATGGTCAGTAGGAACCTGGTATCAGCAATACAGGCATGAAGGGAAATATCAAAATGTATTTTTTTTAATGTCCATTTTAAATAATTTCTACTTAAATCAATCTTTAGAAAAGGTTTAATCTTGATGCTTCCCAATAATTTTACTGTTTTATTGTGAAAAGTTTTGAACATATTTGGTGCTACTGAATCATCATATTGGAAACAAAATATAATGATGTACTACGGAAATATATTATGCTGTCCATGTTCAAAATCATCATTTTGGCTGTTTGAACCTCACAAGGAAGAGAGTATTTACACCAGGGATATTAATAAAGATTACAAACTTCCCATAATCGGTACACGCATATAGCTTTTCTCCAATGTGAACTCTCTTGTGGTAAGGAGGTGATTATTGCAGGTAAAAGAGTTCCCACATTCACTACACTCATAAGGTTTTGCACCACGGTGAACTCTCTGGTATTGAGTGAAGTTACTGCGTTGCCTAAAGGACTTACTACAGTCACTACACTCTTAGGGCTTTTCTCCACTGTGAACTCTGTGGTGTTGAATGAGGGTAAACCTGTGTGTAAATGACTTCCCACAGTCTTTATGCTCATGGCTTTTCTCCAGTGTAAATTCTCCTGTGGATAAGGAGGTGATTATTGTGAGTAAAAGCTTTCCCACATTCACTACACTCCTAAGGTTTTCACCAGTGTGAACTCTCTGGTGTGGAGTGATGGTACTGCTTTGATTGAAGGACATCCTGCAATCACGACACTCATATAGCTTTTCTCCACTGTGGACTTTGTGTTGTTGAATGCGTTTGGACATCAGGATGACAGACATCCCATGATCACTACACTCCTATGGCTTTTCTACACTGTAAACTGTTCTATGATGAATGAGGTTAAAGATTTCTCTGAAAGATTTCCCACATTTTTACACTTATAATTCCCTTCATAAAGGTCAGGCTACTGAAGATCACAAAACAAGGAAGACCTCAAATGAAATGACACACACATGGCAAGCACCACATGGAAGAGAAGCAGGATTGTCAGCTCATTCTTCAGCTAACAGTGTTCAGCATGGTTTGTGTTGTGGTGACATGGAAAGCTGTGCTGAGAGATGATTATGTCTTATTGCAAGTAATCTCTCTTTCTTTCTCTCTCTCTCTCTCTATCTATTTATCTCTTTCTTTCTCTCTCTGTATATCTATCTATCTCTATCTCTATATCTATATATACATACACAAGGGTAATATGCAAAGTGTCCCCTCGAGAGTTCAACCAGGAGGACAATCACTCACAATGACATGCGCTGACCACCAAGGTATGGTGCGGAACATGATGGGTGACCAAGGGCAGCAGCAGGGCACTGAGGGAGCGAGGGAAGGAGGAGGCGGGGGGGGGGGTGGGGGGGAAACCATGCCGTGGCAGCACGCTTGCAGTGAGGGATGGAGGAGGTGGGGAGGCAGAGAATCTGAGTGGCCCTGATCGCTAGCCAGGCCTAGAAACCCCATGAACAAATTTTATGCGCCAGGCCTCTAATATTCAATAAATTAGTAGCTGGTGTTAAAGAACTATTTAAGCTCGTATGTACATCTCATAACACATTAACAGGTCAATGTTAGAGAATGCTGAAGACGAAGCAATGCAGTGGAACAGGTGATGTAAAAAGGCCACACAGGTGAAGGTGGTCAAAGTCCAGGAAGTCACAGGTGAAATGACAAGTCAGCACAGTGTCAAGTATGGTAGAGAAAAGGTAGAAATGTGCTATTGCCCATGGTACTTGCACCTAAACACTGTTGGATGTGTGCAGGTGCTTGGTATCATCTAAACACCACCCTTATACCATATCTAGCCCACAGTTGCAACTCAACAGGGCCAGGACTCTTCAGAGACCATCCTGCATGTTCACCCTGTAAAAAAATCAGGGTTCATCCTGCATATTCCTCTCTACAAGTATGTACAACAGAAATATTCCAAGTATTAATGAAAGATGACGGAGATGGGTAGCAGCAATGGCCTAAAGCCATTCGGCTTGCAATCGTATTTAAGGAAGATAATAATACAAACAACAGAAGTGTGATCTTGTAAGAACAGCTCAAGGTTCATGTAAGTAAAGACCATAACCTGGCACAGGCAGTCACCAAGTACCTTTGCCTAGAGGAAGGAGGTAGAAATGGAAGCCATGGATCTGGACATAGTCACCCTGCCAGGGAGAGGAACTGCAGGTAGGACCCATTAAGCTGTCTGTAAGACTCCTAACTCCCAGACACATCCTGCACTGTCTGACACAATGTTTGTGGAGTCCTTCGCTCAGGGCTCTCCACAGACCTCACCCATGGCAGCCACAGCACATTTGACAGGACAGTGAGGGAAATGAGCCGAGCCCATGGTCTGGCTGTAGAAGAGTGAAAGCTACATCAGAGGAATAAAGGAAGAGAGAACATCATCTCAGGACACTGGGAAAATGTGAAGGTCTTACCAACAGATGATACAAGTGCACAAACTTCCAGCATCACATTGCAGTACAGAAGTCTCTGAGGTTCGTAAAGGAGCCCCCATTCCTCCTGAGAGAAGAAAATTGCCACATCCTCATCATTCATATACCGTCATAACGGGGACGGTTCATATACAGTCATAATGGGGACGATCAGATTCACTCCTAAGGTTCCAACTCTGTCATATTGCCACCCTCCACATCAATCTGCTCTCTCCACTCCACACACCAGAGAAGATACCAGGGTTTCATCCCATGAAAGTCACTGTCATCTTATATTTCTACCGATATTTTGTCTTCCCGCAATAAAGGCAGTTGAGCACATAGAAGATAACTGAGCTCTGGGATTCACATGTACACCACACTTCCTCTTGACAGTAGAGTGGATGTCAAGAACATAGGGTAGAAAGAGATGTCAGCCATACAGGGAGTGTGAGTGATTTGATACTCATCTTTATCAGGCAATACCTGTGTAGCCCCTCAGATTGTTCCTCAAAGACACCAAATACATTGCGTAAAACTTCACCTTTACAACCACAATCCCAGAATGCTGAGGCTATAGCTTTGTATTACCTGCTGCACATAGTTGTTTGAACAACACTTCTCTCACACTGCTTCTTTCCCAGAGGCACAACTTCAAAGGTAACACAAATTTGCATTGGCGAGTACAGGTTGTTTCTTAATTACCGTATTTTCCAAATTTATAGATTACCAACTCCATAATCCATTTCTCTCTTACCCTTCTCCCTTACCCAAGTCCATGGAGAATTTCAAGCCTGGGGAACACTGATGTATAATATCTCATTATTAACCATCAGTGTGTCACCCCCAACTACAAAAGGCAGGTGGGTACATAAATGTCATCCAAGCCCTGAACATGGCAGGTAGCACCAAAACATCACCCTTTCAGGCATTACCCAAAAATCACCCTTATTTTATCATCCAGACTCCACCAGAAATGGACTCTCCCTACTTTCACTTTTATGTCAATGTCACTGTGCTCTGGCCATGAAGTCACACTCCCTCTCCAAGTGCTCATCATTCTTTCTACCACACCTCTCTCATACCTGCACTGCTACAGTCCCGCCCCCTGTGATCCTCTCCTCACCCTCTTATTATTCAGCATGTGTGGTCAAGAGAATGCTTGCCAAATTCAAACAGAATCAAGTACTGCCCAGACTGTGATAGTCCACACTCATAGAGACAGCCTTGAGTCCTGCTGTGAAGGCCTCTCTCCATGACTGTTTTTCCCTTAAATTTAACCTATGAAGAACCACAGTCAGATCTCAGATACTCAGACCTCACCTCCCCTGGTGCTGCAGGGTTCAATGGGGTCAGGCTGGAAGCAGAGAGGAGTCTGGGAGGCGCGGAGGCCCGACCGGCCTGCTGGTGCTCATCAAGCTTCAGACACACCCTGCACAGCAAGGACACTGCCTCCCAGGCCTCCTCCTACTCACCACGAGTGGGCTGAAGCCTGTGAGTCCTGGAAGAAACTGAAGAGGTCAAAATGCCTGCCTGGAGGCGTAAGGCGGAAGTCCCGCCCTAACTGGATGCACTGACACAAACTGCCCTTTAGCTCCGCCTACGTAGTCGTATTCCTTTCCGGGTAATGTAGTTTTCCACAAACGCCAAGGGGAGGGCTAGCATCCCAGCCAATGACATTGGTGAATAAAGGTGAGGTGGTTCAGCAAGTGGCCCTGGGGAAGGACAAGATGCGGTCAGAGGCCTGGTTAACTGGAACAGACTGGAAGACCTCCCAAGAGAGGGGCTTGGGGAGAACCGGGAGAGATCCCCCAAAGAATATATGCACAGGCGAAAATGGGAGACATCTGTAATACTATCAACGATCACAAAGACATATTAAATTTTTAAAAAATAGGTAGTATAGCCCAGCTGGTGTGGCTCAATGGTTGAGCACTGATCTATGATCCATGAGGTCCTGTTTCTATTCCTGGTTAGGGAACATATAAATAGAGAAAATTCCTCCATGGTGGGGCCCAGAATTTGAGAGACATTTTCCTCTGGACCCGCGCGTAATAAATGTAACTCCATCTCTAAGTATTGCTTGGTTCTTCTCCAGTTTTCTGTAACAGTACCTGCTCCCTCCTGGGCCCTCAGCCTGAAGCAGGGCCTTGCTTCTTCCCTCATCAGAGCGCAGGGGCAGGTGTTGGGCTCCTTTGGGACCACGGTCCCTTCACCAGGGACGTATTTCATCGCCTTTTAGAGAGCTCACCTTGCTCCGGGGCTGCTGTTGTGGGTGTTAGATTTCCCGGCGAAATGAACAAAGAGAGTAGGGCTGGGTGCACCCTGATTTACCTGAGACGCTTCAGCCACCCATGTTGCTCCCACGCATGGCTGCTGCCATTGGTTCTCTCCCCAGCGCCCTGGGACGAGAGAAAAAAGCCATCCTGTTCCAGAAATTTCAGAGGCAAATGGAGCCGTGAGGGGCCCCACCCAGGACTCTGACCAGGGAAGCCAGGGAGCAGATCCGGTATTTACATGAAGAATTTCCAGAGTCCTGGTCAGTTCCCAGATTGCCTGAAGGCTTGGATGTTAGCACCGATGTGATCAGAACGGTTTTAAAAAGCAAGTTTGTGCCCACATTGGAGAAGAAACTGAAGCAAGATCAAAAGGTCCTTCAGAAAGCTGGGCTTGCCCACTCGTTCCACCAGCTTCCAGGCCCTGGGGATGCCTGGGAGCTGCTTTCTGCAGGCCGCCCTGTGTCAGGAGCTGAAGCCTCATCCCAAGGCCACGGTCACAGCACAGCTGTGAGGGTGACAGAACCGAATCCTCAGAGTACAAACACCCTGAGGAGACAGAAGAGAAGGAATAAAGGAGTCCAGAGCACAGAGAAGGAATGCTTGTGCCTGTTGCTGCATCCCAAGGTAAGCACAGAGAGCTGCAGAAGTACTCCACCATTGGTGGTGAGGGCACCAGAGGCACTGACAGCGGTGGATTGCCAAGTGCGAAGGAGCTGGAAGCACTGAAGGCAAGAGAACTGGGTGAGCAGAACTTCAGCAGCAAGGTAGTGCAGTGGGGGCGAGAGCTCTTTGACGACAATGGGAACTTCCTGTACAGAATTTGAACTGGAGCCTGGCTGGTGGAGGTGTCATGTAAAATACAGCTGAGCGAGCATATTGGTGCTGCCTGGATTTCTGTGTGTGGACTCTCCACCTTGGAAATTATGAACCTGAAGATGGAAGGAGCCGCTTGGATTTCAATCTGACAAGGGACGGTGAACTTCACAGGGCAGATGTGTATGCGGGCAGCGTGAATAACTGGCTAGGTGCAGTCTAGCTCCTGGAGCGTGGCTCCTGGTCTGACCATGTGGATATTCAGTACTCACCCTTCTTGCTTAGGCTTTCTATGTGTCAAAACCAGCCTGTGTCACATATGTAGGAATTTGTTGTCTTTACAATATGTGTATGGGAGGAATTGAAAAGTGATCCTTCTGAGATCATTTACTTCTTGATTAATGAACACTAACAGTTCTGGAGCTGCTTAGTCAATTGGTTGTATTCGTTTTGTGCAAAGTAAAGTGAAATGCTGCAAAAAAAATAAGTATATACATATATGCATATTCCCTAGACATAGACAATAATGTGCTGAGTGCCTAGAAATGGTGGGGGCAGGGTAGAGGGAGGCAAAGGGGGATGAGGATGGGGGAAATTGGGGCTATTTGTAATAGAGCCAACAATAAAAAAGATAGTTCGCCCACATGGCATGCCTCAGTGGTTGGGCATGGACCCATGAAACAAGGTATCTCTAGTTGAATTCCAAGTCAGGGCTCTAGCCTAGGTTGGGGAGCTCCATCACTGTACGAGGCATGCAGGAGACAGCTGATCAAGGATTCTCTCTCATCATTGATGTTTCTCTGTCTCCCTCTCTTTCTAAAAAATCAATAAAAAAAGAAGAGTGTTAAAACTGATTTGATTCAACACCACCAATTTGAGTGAAGACCATCATGTTTTCTCCCACATCCTCTAAGCAAAATCATGCCTTGGTCTGTTTCGTAGAAGATGTCCCAGGCATACCTGTGTTTAGGAACAGGAAGCAGCCTGGAGTAGGTCGGCCTCACCTTGGTCTTTAGTGTTAGAGTTTATTACTTCATGTTCGAAAAGATTTCACTGCCCAAGTTCAGAAGATTTTGGGGGTACATTAATTGAAACTGGGGATAATGAAAAAACGTAGGCCTTATGATAGAACAGGAAGCAGCAGAGAGATAGAACAGGAAACAGCAGGCTCCTTTGACTCTCTAGAAACATTGTGGGAAATAAATGAGCCAAAGCGAGGCTGCTGTTAGCTCACTGGGCATTCAGAGTAAAGGAGGCCTTGAGCGCAGATTCAGGGGTTAGGCCAGGACGAGCCTGCCACTGCTCATTGCTACCCTGTTTGCAGTTTGCGTGGGATCCCTGAAAATCTTAGGAGAGCCAGGCAAGCTTGGTTGAGTGTTAACCTATGACTGAAATATGGTAGCAACTATACTTAGGTAAATACTGCTATTAAATTTTAACCCTGCTATTCTGGCTTCTGCACTCACTTACTTGCTTAAACAATAGGGTAGTTACCTCAGCTCCAGATTGAGACCTGGAAACTCACAGAGGTAATTTTCCTGTGCCTGTGGACCAGAACCAGAGGAGATTGATTCCCACTGACTCAGTGGCTCCAGGAGTTGACTACCTTTAGAGATTATTAACCCTGCTCAGTTCTGGTTTTGTACAATCTGCTTTCGCAAGATAGATCCACATTACAATGTACTTAGAATTTAGAACAAAGGGAAATTCTTGTGGTTTAGACCTTTAAAAGGACTGCCTACACCTGAAACAGCGCAGTCGTGAGGGTGGCCACCTGCGTGTGGTGCCCTCGTGGCCGTCCTGGCCAGTTCAATAAATCCTTGCCTGCTTTTTTTAAATCAATTAGCAGCCTCCTGTGGTCTTATTTTTGACTCCAGGGTTTGACCCCACAACATTTGGAGGCCCCAGCGAGATGCCCAATAGAGAGGTGAGAGGGACCCCCCAGTAGGGGCTGGAGGCTCTCCCGCTCAAGGGAGGTGAGAGGGACCCCCCAGAAGGGGCTGGAGGCTCTCCTTCCCGAGAGGGAGGTGAGAGGGACCCCCCAGAAGGGGCCGGAGGCTCTCCCTCCTGCGAGAGGAGAGAGGGACCCCCCAGTAGGCGCTGGAGGCTCTCCTTCCCGAGAGGGAGATGAGATGGACCCCCCCAGAAGGCTCCGGAGGCTCTCCCTCCTTTCGGGGACCTTAGCCGGAGACAGGAGCCGCAAGGATTTATTGAAAAACAAGGAGACCGGTCTCACAGGAGGTAAGGCGCCTAGGTTGAGATCTCAAGGGTGAGTCTGTCGGAGGGCTGGAAGCAGCATAACCTCCAGACTCTGGCTGGAGAACACGACGGTGTCCTCAGCCCAAGTTGAGAGGAGAGAGGGACCCCCCAGAAGGGGCTGGAGGCTCTCCCTCTCGACAGGTGTTTGTTTTGTGTTTTTGTTGTGTTGGTGTCAGGGCTGTTTGTTTTGTCTTTTTGTCTTCTGTTTGTCTGTCACATTTGGGCCCTATGTGTGTATTATTTGATGAGTTTCGATTTGTTAAGGTTTTGTCAGTTTGTTGAAATCCTCTTGGAGGACATTGAGTGGTTCTTCCCTTCCTGTTTAACCTTTGACTGTGTGATTGGATTCCTGAGCTTTTTATCAAGGTTCCTTGCAAGGTTTTGCCTCTCCTGGAATAACGCTCTGTGTGTAACCTGTCCCTCCCCGACTAAGCACTCTTTTTCCTAGGTCAACGCCAGACTGCAGGATGACTTTTCCCTCAGTCTCTGGCAGACTCCAGGAGTGGTTTTAACTTTTTTTTCCCTTCAACACACTGATCCCGCCCACTGGCCTGTGGCAGCAGTGGCAGCGGAGCCAGAAAAAGCGGCGGCTGCGGCGGGGTGGCAGAGTTTGCAAGTCTATTAGTCTTGTTTCCTTTGTCCAACATGAGTGCTATTTCTGTTTTGCTGAAACATGGGTCAAGAATCCTGTCCTGGGATGTGGGAAAGGGAGGCCCCCACGTCTGTTCCTGTTATCTGCTCAGATCCCAAGACTCTAAGAATACTTGTTTACTGAAAGGGTATAAGTACAGATGTTTGTTTGATATTTTGTTTGTCTGCCTGGGTATAATTATTTGCTCATGTCAGTGTGGACGTCTGTAAGAAGAAAAAAGAAACATTTAATTTGTTTAAGGCTGAGTGCTCTGATGGATAGCAACCCCCCCGAGTGGCCACTGGGATTCCTTTTACCCAGGGGTGTTTGCTCTCTGTCAGAGGGGAATCGGCCCGCCTAACATTTCTATCTATGTTTATTAATTTGAAGGTATGAGGTTATAACAATTGTGGTCCAAAGAGGTTAAAAGCAGGGACCAAATTTTAAAGTTAACTATTTACAAGAAGGAAGCCAGAGCTGGCAAAGTCACCAAGTCTGCCCAGAAAGCTCAAAAACTAAATGAATCTTACTTCTGACACCTGCCACCACCCAGTCTTAATCAGTGGTGGAGAAACGGTCTGAGAAGTGTTTGTCTCAATTGGCCATTTAAATTTGATGTGATTAATGATTTCAGTACATTGTAAAACCTTTAGAAGGAAAGGAAAATATTTTGTGGGCCACATGGTCCTTGTGTGTGTGTGTGTGTGTGTGTGACAACTCTTAAGTTATAGTATTAAAATCAGTAATTTTAATGGAAACACACTCAAGCAGAGGTGCTTTTCAGAGAAGTCAGGGAGTCTGATTGCAGTGTAAGGGTCACAAGGTTTCCCCCATGCCACCTTTCTTGGCAGGAGGCAAGCGCTTTTCTCAGTGGACTGCCAGATAAAAACGCCTTGGTAGGAACACCTCCTTCGCCACCTGGGACCCGAGCCACACTCCCTGCCTCCGCCCACCTGGCATCCAGTCCATCCCCTCCAGGGGTTGTTTTGAGTAGCTGGAGAAGCGGCTAAGAGGGAAATTCCCTTGTGACCCTCTGCGCCCCAATGAGACCCAAGAACCCCCGACGACTCCTTGGACACTTTTCACCGTGTTCTGTTAGGGGGCTTAAAGGTGTGTTCTGTTGGGGGGCTTAAAGACGGCAACTAGAAATTCCCCCATTATCTCTTAGGAAAAATGTGGCAGTTTGAATTTCAAGCAGCTGGAGGCCTGTGAACAGGGTGCTGGACCTACTCCTTCCTCCCTCTGCCTTTTCTAAAGAAGGAAAAGGCCAGCAGCAAATAAGAAGGAATTAGTATGCCTATTATAGGAAGCAGGGGCACTGGAGGAGAGAATGTCCTGGCAGGTTAGCTAGATAAGCAAAAGGGGAGACTCAGACTCCAAGGATCTTTAACTTAGAGAAAGAGGACTGACAGGACTGGGGCTCCTTTCCATTAAACCCCCAGGGTAACCTTACAAGTGGGAGACAAACCTGTTAGTTTCCTGGTGGACACTGGGGCAGCCTATTCAGTCTTGACAGAGCCGATGGGACCCGTAACCTCTAAGAAGACATCAGTCCAGGAAGCTACTGGACAAACTGCCTGTTTCCCTTAGACATCAAAGAGGACTGTGGACCGGGGTTCGTGGAGATTGCTGAACCTCTATACCCAAGTACTGGGGGAACGCAGCCACTGACTGAACCAAAGTAGAACAACGGGCCTTTGAGGAGCTAAAGAAGGTTTTCATCTCAGCACCTGCCCTAGCCTTGCCAGACGTCACAAAGCCCTTCCACCTCCTCGTGAGTGAGGTAAGGGGCATGGCAAAGGGGTTCTCACTAAGACTCTAGGTCCCTGGAAGAGACCTGTTGCCTATCTGTCTAAGAGACTAGACCCCATGGCAGCAGGGTGGCCAGCGTGCCTCCGGGCAGTGGCCGCCACAGCATTGCTGGGAAAGGAGGTAGATAAGCAGACTCTGGGCCAAAAACTAGCCCTGACAACACCCCATGCTGTGGAGGCCCTCCTTCGAGGTGCTCCAGAGAGATGGATATCAAACACCAGGATCACCCAGTGCCAAGCTCTTCTCCTGGACCAGCCCCGCATCCGGTTCCATAAGACACTGGCCATCAACCCTGCCAGCCTGCTTCCAGATGATGATCCAGAGGAACCCATTCATGACTGCACAGAGGTAACAGACGCAGTACAAACGGCTCGCCCAGACCTGACAGATGTCCCGCTATCATCACCAGACGAGGTACTGTTCACGGTTGGGAGCAGTTATGTTCAGGATGGCATCCGATATGCAGGGGCAGCAGTAGTCACCCTAGATCTCACCATTTGGGCGCAGTCCCTGAATAGGGGAACCACGGCACAAAAAGCTGACAGTGCCATCCCCCAGGAAAGAGGGTTACCAACTTCAGCCGGAAAGGACATTAAAAATAAAACAAGAGATTTTAGCCTTATTAGAGGTCATCTGGCTCCCAAGGGCAGTTGCAATAGTGCACTGCAAAGGACATCAGAAAGGGGAGACAATTGAAGCCAGAGGAAATAGAGCTGCAGACCAAACTGCCAAGGAAGTCGCCCTAAAACCAGTGGGGCCTTTACAAGTCTTAGTAACCCTACCGGATCCGGACCTGCCACAGACCCCCTCCTACACCAAACAAGAGGAGGAATTGGCAGAACAGAAGCAAGCCATTAAAGGACCGGATGGTTGGTGTACCCTACCAGATGACAGACTGTTGGTCCCAGAGGCTATAGGTCGGACGTTAGTTGTCCAGTTACACCAGGCTACCCACCTAGGCATCACTAAGATTCTGAACTTCTGCGAGGCAGGTACTACCAAGCTTAGATACGGTAATTAAAAGCATAGTCACTAGAAGTACTGTCTGTTGAACACAGGTAAATGCTAAGCAAGGTAAGAGGGTCCCCCTGGGAATTCGGGCCCCAGGGAAATTCCCTAGGAGAGCATTAGGAGGTAGATTTCACAGAGATTAAGCCACCAGCATAAGGGTACAAATACCTGGTAGTTCTCATAGACACCTTCTCGGTTAGGTTGAAACATACCCCACTAGGACAGAAACTGCCTCTACAGTTGTCAAGAGATTACTCCAGGAGATTATACCTAGATTCAGGCTGCCAGTAGTCATAGGATCAGATAATAGCCCCGCCTTTGTAGCCAAGGTATCTCAAAGTATAGGCCCAGAATCTGGACTGGCATGAGCAGGACTCTAAAAAGTACTTTAACTAAATTTGTCCTAGAAACCGGTGAAAACTGGACCAACCTCCTGCCCTACACCCTCTTATGGGCCAGGTGTACCCCCTACAGGGAGGGGTTCCCCCCTTCTTTTTGAGATCATATATGGTAGACCTCCCCCCATCCTTCCCAGGGTCAGGAAGAAACTGAAAGCTGGAATTCATAACTATTCCTTGCTCAAGTCCTTACAGGCTCTGCAGTATACCCAGAGAGCCACCCATAAGCTTGTTCGAGATGCACTGCCAGTGCCCACCGCCGGACCCTGTACATCCCTTCCAGCCCGGGGACTCAGTGTGGGTAAAGATCACTGCCCAAGTACTCACCCCAACCTGAAAGGGACATTACACTGTTATCCTGAGCACGCCCACAGCTGTTGAAGTAGATAGCATCCAGACCTGGCTACACCACTCCCAGCTCCTGCACCAAGAAACGGCCTGGATCCTGGCAACCAGCGGCCTCATCAATGAGATCCCTAGCCTGGGCTCCATGCAGGCCAGGAGGAGACTCCACGCCTGCAGGAGGGGAACTGAACTTCAGTGTGGACAGTACTGATGGGGACTGTGGTACTAGGGGCCTTAGTAACCGTAAGAACATTTTTGCTAGCCAGTGAGAAAGTCCAGGGCTAAGAAAGGCTAGATGTGCTAGGGGATGGGAGAGCAGGAACAGAACAGAGAATGCCCTTAAAGGAAGTAAGATGAGTCCATGATTTGACTCATGCACATACAACCAGTGGGGAATGAAATATGGTAGCAACTATACTTAGGTAAAAACTGCTGTTTAAATTTTAACCCTGCTATTCTGGCTTCTGCACTCACTTACTTGCTTAAACAATAGGGTAGTTACCTCAGCTCCAGATTGAGACCTGGAAACTCACAGAGGTAATTTTCCTGTGTCTGTGGACCAGAACCAGAGGAGATTGATTCCCACTGACTCAGTGGCTCCAGGAGTTGACTACCTTTAGAGATTATTAACCCTGCTCAGTTCTGGTTTTGTACAATCTGCTTTCGCAAGATAGATCCACATTACAATGTACTTAGAATTTAGAACAAAGGGAAATTCTTGTGGTTTAGACCTTTAAAAGGACTGCCTACACCTGAAACAGTGCAGTCGTGAGGGTGGCTACCTGGTTTGGTGCCCTAGCGGCCGTCCTGGCCAGTTCAATAAATCCTTGCCTGCTTTTTTTAAACCAATTAGCAGCCTCCAGTGGTCTGATTTTTGACTCCAGGGTTCGATCCCACAACAATGACCCTGCATGTCACTGATCAATTCCTGGTCAGGACACATGCTTAGGTGATGGACTAGATTCATATTGTGGTGCATGCAGGAGGCAGCCTATCAGTGATTCTCTCTCATCATTCATCTTTCTCTCTCTCTCTATCCCCCCTCCTTTCCTCACTGAAATCAATAAAAATATAGTTTTGAATGTATATTTTAAATCAATTACACTTACATCAAAGGTTAAAAAATAATTAAAACTTGCCACGGCCCATTATTTCACTATCTATCATGAATGTTCTTGAGTATATTTGTACCTAATGCATCAGCATGTTGGAAATAAAATATAATGATGTGCTATTGAAATATCCTAGCAGGCCCATGTTCAGTGCCAACATTATGTCATTTTGAAACTAATCATGATGAGAGTATTTACCACCATGAATAAGTGGTGGAGAATGTTAGCAACACAGATTTAACTTAAAAGTGTATCATGTAAGTGGGCATTAAATTGTGCTTAAGATAAAATGTGAAAAAAACAATTTTCCTTCCAGTTTTCAAAACATACTGTATAATTCCAAATGGAAAAAAAACCAATTGAGTCCTTAAGGAATGGGTGAAGTGAATAGAGATGTCTTAGATGCTGAACTGCCCTCCGGTTGGTTAAATCCTAAATTCATTTGAAAAATTGAAAAAGTGAGTGCTCAGAGTGCCTTTGAGCCTGGCGACTTCCCATTCATCAGATCCTAGGACTTGCCTCACAGCATGGCCCCAAATGCCAGTCCTACCTCCCACCTCAAACAAAGAAACCGAAACTGGCTCTAGCCCCCAAGCAGGAGAACGAGCCAACTCCATTGGTAGTGCCAAAGGGAGAAAAAGAACAGCAAGAAGCGATTTTGAACATATTGATGAAGTACAAAATGAAATAGACAGACTTAATGAACAAGCCAGTGAGGAGATTTTGAAAGTAGAACAGAAATATAACAAATTCCGCCAACCATTTTTTCAGAAGAGGTCAGAATTGATGGACAAAATCCCTAATTTTGGGGTACCAATATTTGTCAACCATCCACAAGTGTCTGCACTACTTGGTCAAGAGAATGAAGAGGCGCTGCATTATTTGACAAGAGTTGAAGTGAGAGAATTTGAAGATATTAAATCAGGTTACAGAATAGATTATTTTGATGAAAATCCTTACTTTGAAAATACAGTTCTCTCCAAAGAGTTTCATCTGAATGAGAGTGGTGATCCATTGACAAAGTCCACTGAAATCAAATGGAAATCTAAAAAGTATTTGATGAAACGTTCAAGTCAAACATAGAATAAAGCCAGCAGGAAGAGACAGCATCAGGAACCAGAAAGCTTCTTGACTTGGTTTACTGACCATTCTGATTCAGGTGCAGATGAGTTAGGAGAAGTCATCAAAGATGACATTTGACCAAACCCTTTTTTTTATATATATATTTTTTATTGATTTTTTACAGAGAGGAAAGGAGAGGGACAGAGAGCTAGAAACATCTATGAGAGAGAAACATTGACCAGCTGCCTCTTGCACACCCCCTACCGGACATGTGCCCGCAATCAATGTACATATCCTTGACCGGAATCGAACCTGGGACCTTTCAATCTGCAGATCGACGCTCTATCCACTGAGCCAAACCGGTTTCGGCTTGACCAAACCCGTTACAGTACTACTTGGTTCTTGACGTGGATGATGAAGACGGGGAGGAGAAGAAGATGATGATGCATGCACGAATTCATACACTGGGCCCCTCTTCCTCCCTCTCTCTCTCTCTCTCTTTCCATATATATATTAATATATATTAAAGCTTGTTTTAAATCAATTACACATATATCAAACTTTAAAAAATGTTTAAAACTTACGTTTCCAATTTTTCAGCTGTTTAATTATGAATGTTCTTGAGCACATTCATTGCTACTGTATCAGTATGCTAAAAATCTAAATATATGAAAGGCTAAGCAACCTCCCAATGTCCTCACAGGTAGCTACGACCTGCAATGACCACCAGGGAGCAGACGCTCAACACAGGAGCTGCCCAGTGAGTTGTGGTTACTTGTCAGCAGTGGTTCACAGGTAACGCACCCCAGAAGCAGAGAGGAGGGTGCCTGATCCTGGGTTGTGACACCCAAGAACTGCCCTCTTGAAATACAGGACACCTCGGGGGATGTCAGAGAGCCTATTTCAGCCCAATCTCCACAGGCCTGGCCCTTGTTTTGAAAGGGAGAAGGAGAGAAACAGCAATCATCTACCTCCTGCACGACCACTCCAGGGGATTCAGGAAGGCATGTGCCCTGCCCTGGAATCAAACCAGTGGTTGAGGGACCCTACCCATTACACAGATGCCCTTCAAGCCTTGGCACCGCTGTCCAAGGAGGGACTGTGAGAAGTTGGCACAAGGTAGTGTGGGGTCGATCTCACCAAGTCCCGCCCCACCACACAATTTCAATGTGCACACATCCATGTACCTGGTCACTAGTAAAATATAATGATGTACTACTAAAATAGCTTATGTCCATGTGCAATGCCATCATTTTGACAGTTGGAATGTGGTGAAATTGTCAACTACTGCTAACCTAGACTTCACTTAATGTATTATTAAATGCTTAGACTTAAAGAACACTGGTGGAGGATGTTAACAATGCAGACTAAACTTTGAAGTGTATGGTACAAGTGGGCTATAAATAGTACACAGGGTAAAAATTGAGAAAAACTATACTGTTTTTAGAATTCAAAAGCAAGAATTCCATATGGCAAAGAAGCCACTACAGTCATTGAGGAATGAGTGAAATTCAAACATATGTCTTAGAGGCTGCACTATCCTCCTATTGGCTAGGATGATAAATTAACTTTAAAGTACACAAAAATCCTGAGCAGACATTTTAACAAAGGAGATAAAGACAATGTAAAGAAATGCATGAGAAATGATCACCATCAAACATTTTTACAGAAATGGAATGAAAACAAAAGAAAGTTAAAAATACTCGCTGATAGGGCTAGTATTTAAAAAGATTAACCTTCACATGTGCTGGCAGGGTTGCAGAAAAATGGAATTTTCATTATTGTGGGTGGGTCGGGAGGCAAAGTGATTGACCATTTTAGATCACAGTTCCCCAGATGTTAAAATATAACACATTCACTGACACTGGAACAGTTTGGTAAGTAACACATACACCTGTAGAAATAACTCAACACAATATTCCCAACTGTTTTATTTATAAAACCCCAAACATAGAAATCACTGAAACCATAGGCAGCTCAATAGTTAAAGTGGTTACCCATAGAATACAATATTTCCTGGAAATAAATACTTACATAAACATTAGTGTCGAATCTCAAAATATCTGTGTAGCACGAAGGAAGCCAGTGTTTCTGAAAGAGAATACACCTTTTAGTACCAATAAAATTATGAAAAATATGAACGTCTATATTGTACAGGAAGGTAAATCAATGCCTGCATGGAGGGCTGGGAGGTAGAAAGATTACAAAAGGACTGGAGGTAAATACAGGGTGTGGCAAAGTAGGTTTAAAGTTGTTGCTACTGAAAATAATACAATAATTAATAAAGAAGAACGCAAAATATAAACTCTCCATGGTGCCTCATTTTCTTGGGCATGATCACATTAACGGAAAGCCACTGGTTTGATTCCAGGTCAGGGCACAGGCCCAGGTTGTGGGCTGGATCCCCAGAGTTCGGCATGCTGGAGGCAGCTGATCAATGATTCTCTCTCATTGATCTCTCTCCCTTTCTCTCTCTCTGAAATCACAAAAGTATATTAAAAAAAAAAACAACTATTGCCATCAAATTCAATAGGAATGCTGACTACATACAAAAGACATCCTGGGACAGATTGCAGGGTTATCCTTCCTCTACCTTTGACTTCTTGCCTGTTGAGCAACTACATTATGTGAAGACCCTAGACGGGCCAGGGAATACACAATACCGTTAGATTATTCTGCCAATGATGTCAGCTACACGAAATAGTTTTGGAAGTCCTGCGAATGTTTGCACATAAAGGCCACACAAGCCACAGGCCCCAGAACATTTGTGGCCTTATGTTCAGAAGAGGCACTTATCATCTAATTTACTGCAGGTTTTCCCACTCACTATTGAAACAGTGTTTCTGTCCTAATTGTGGTTCCACCTCAGAGACTTACAACAAATGACACCAGCATATGAAATGTCATACTTCCTGGCACATGTCTCCTTTGCAGTACATGGAGAGCAGGTTCCCTAAACATTGCTGAGGTTTATGTAGTACATACTGTGAACAGAGAACATGATTCATATTGGTCACAGTAGCAGAGCAAAGGTCTCATCTCAGACTGACCTTTGCCCTCACCAATAATTGAGGCACTAGGCTGAAAATTAAATGCACAAAGTCACATGGTCTTTCTTTTCAGGTGATGGGCCGCAATAAGTAATAAGCCAATAGTGGACAAAAAGTGATTTCCGGATATTATGTTGTCCCTTTCAAACCTCATACACTTTTGGATAAACACAATATCTATTCATCTATACATGCTGAAAGATCACGTTTGTGTTTGCAAATCATCTGTGGCAGGGAATAAAACCAAAATGAAAGGTACAAATGTAAAAATACCTTTACAAAGATTCTAAACTAGAGTACAGGAGAACAAGGGGTTTGCAGGTTGGTGAATAAGACCCCCCCCCCCAAATTTATCAAAGCATAATGTGAGTACCACTATGTCCCTGAAAGAGGTGGCACTTCTTAGCTGAGAAGGGGTGCTCTGGATGAATCCTGGGTCAGGTCCATTTTCTCGTCACAGACAAATGAATGAAGATACTGCCAAGAGCTTGGAGGAACCATAATTACTTCCAGCAGAAGTGAGAACACAGAATACATTCCCATGAGCACTAAGGGGTGGTGACCGATGCACACACTTCAGGTGAGTCAGGTGTTAGAGGTGAAATCTCTTCAGCGACAGAGACAGTGACATTATTTGGGTGATTGGTCTGGGCATGTTATCAATTACAAAGCAGCTCTTTAAAGTCTCACTTGTACCTGAAATTTACGAGGAATCTAGCAGAGTGTATGTTACCATAAAAGGGGATTACATTCATGGAAAGGGTCTCATAGAGCCCCTTAAGTGTTCTTATAATAAGTGAGAAAAATAAACCATTCGCTGCACATTTATGGCTTTTCTCCAGTATGAACTCTGTGGTGTCTAGTGAGGTAAGACTTTCTACTGAAATGCTTCCCACATTCACTACACATAAATGGCTTTTCTCCAGTGTGAACACTGTGGTGTTTAGTGAGGCGAGACCTTTGACTGAAGGACTTCCCACAGTCACTACACTTATATGGCTTTTCTCCAGTGTGAACTCTGTGCTGTATAGTGAGGGCAGCCCTGTCACTGAAATACTTCCCACATTCACTACACACAAATGGCTTTTCTCCAGTGTGAACTCTGTGGTGTATAGTGAGGCGAGACCTTTGACTGAAGGACTTCCCACATTCACTACTCTAATATGGCATTTCTCCAGTGTGAACTCTGTGGTGCACAGTCAGGTGAGACCTTTGACTGAAAATCTTACCACATTCACTACACTCATATGGCTTTTCTCCAGTGTGAACTCTGTGGTGTCTAGTGAGGGGATCCCTTTCACTGAAATGCTTCCCACATTCACTACACTCATATGGCTTTTCTCCAGTGTGAACTCTGAGGTGTACAGTGAGGTTAGACCTTTGACTGAAGTGCTTCCCACAGTCACTACACTCATATGGAGTTTCTCCAGTGTGAACTCTGTGGTGTCTAGTGAGGGTAGACCTTTTGAATGAAGGACTTCCCACAGTCACTGCACTTATACCGCTTTTCCCTAACGTGAACTCTGTTGTATTTAATGAGAGCAGGGCTTTCACTGAAGACCTTCCCACAATCAGTACACTCACAGGGCTTTTCTACCGTGTGAACGCTCCCATGTTGAGGGTGGTTAAAGATTTGTCTGAACAGTTTCCCACATTTATTAGACTCAATAATCATATCTCCAGAACTGAGACCTTTCTGATGAGCAACTTTCTGTTTCTGGCTGGCAGCTGTTTCACATTCAACCCACTGGTGTTGTCTTTTTCCACGGAGACATTCCTGTGAAATCTCAATGTTACTGTGTGGCTTCTCAGTGTTAAGAGTGGCCTGATACTGGAGAAGCCCTAAGATGTCTGGGGAGTCTACCCCAGATAAGTAGAACCAGCAAGTTGTCACAAGCGAAGCACTCTCCATATCTTCTTTCCAGGGCTTCTCTCCACAGGCATCCTTCTGCTGCTGGAGAGAGTTTGCACTGAAACACAAGTCTCTCACACATGCATCACTTAAGAACACATTCTGCTCAAAGTATGCCACTTGTATCTCAGTCAGGTGCAAAATATCTTTTAACACTGAGAAGCACGGCTTACACAGATGGGTCCTCTGGGTGGCTGTAGCTGTCTTGGAAGCCCTGACCTGAGAATCTCCTACAGATACACTGTGCTCAGAAAAGGCCGCCCCATCATCCATTTTATGACAAGGACCTGAAAACAAAGGAATGATGAAGAAATGAATGTTGACTGTGGTGAAAGAGGGAAGTCCTATTATAAAACTGTGTTGCACATAATTCATTGGTCTCATGTAACTGGCTGAAAATAAAAGACGTGAAAGATGAACTAATAAGATGCAACTGTGAAGGTCTTGACCACTGAAGATCACAAAGCAAGAGAGACTTCAACAGAAATAGAGCAAAAACATGGCAAGCACCACATGGAAGAGAAGTGGACTGTCCAGCTCATTCTGCTGCTAACAGCATTCAGTAGATCTTCTCTGCTGGTGACATGGGCAAGCTCTGCAGAAGGTTGGTTACATCTCATTCCAAATAAAATTCAATAAACACGTAGCTGGTGTTTGAGGGGTATTTAAGCATGTATGTGCACCTTATAACAATTGCATAGGTACATGTTGTAGTATACTGCAGAAAGAGATGTGCAGAGGAATAGGTGATGTAAAAAGGACACAAAGGCCAAGGTAGACAATGCCAGGAAGCTACAGATGAAATGACAAGTCGGCAAAGTGTTAAGTGTGGAAAAGAAAGGTATAAATGAGTTGTGGCCATTGGAACCTGCACCAAACACTGTTGTACAGGAGCAGGTTCCCGGTATAATCTGAACACCAACCTTACGTCATACCTCCCCGCAGTTGCCACTCAGCCGGGCTAAGCATCCTGTAGGACCATCCTGTACGTTCACCCTGGAGAAACCCAGGGTTCTCCCTGCACCTCCTTTTCTAGAAGTAGTAAAAACTAAATATTCTGAGTATCAATGAAAAGACAACAGAGGTGAGCAGCCATCACTTGCCCATAGCATTCAGCTTGCAATAGTATCCAGGGAAGGTAATATTACAAACAATAATTGGAGGGTCTTACAAGAACAGCCCCTGGTTCATATATGTGAAGAAGATAACAGACACAGTGTCTTTATTGACAGGAAAGGTGCAGAATTGGAAGCCGTGGATCTGGATAGAGTCACCCTCCCTGGAGTGAAAGAGCAGGAGGGACCTATTAAGCGGTCTGTAAGAATGCTGACACCCAGACACTTCCTGCAGTTTCTGAGGCAACTTGTGTCAGGGAGGTTTATGGAGTCTATTGCTCAGGGCTCTCTGCAGAGCTTGGCACTGGCAGCCACAGCCCATTTGACAAGACAGTGTGGGAAATTTGCTGATCCCATGGTCTGGCTTTGAGAGAGAGAGAGAGTGCTAAGTCTGGAGAATAAATAAAGAGTGGGCATCACCTCAGGACACTAGGAGAGATGTGAAGGTCTTACCTACGAATGATAAAAGTGCAAACACTTCCAGCATCACATCACAGTACAGACGTCTCTGAGCCTCATCAAGGATCTCCCACTCCTCCTGAGAGAAGGCAATGGCCACGTCCTCAAAGTTCATATCCTGTCATAATGGTCACCGAACATCCCATGATAAGATTCTTTCTTGAAATTCCAAGCTTGCCAAACTACCCACCCTGCACATGCATATGGTCCCCTACTCCCCACATCAGAGAAGAAAGCAGCCCTTGTTCCCATTAAAGTCAATCTCTCCTTATATTCTTACTGATGCTGTGTGTTCCCACAACAATAAAGGCAGATGAACAGATACAAGTTACCTGTGCTCTCATCCTCAAATAGGAGTCACACTGCCCCCTTTCAATAATAGTTGGTGCCAGGAACATAGGGTAGGAGGAGATGTTGCACATAATGGGAATGTGATGGATTTGACTCTGGTCTTGTCAGGCAATAGCCATGTTGTCCTCCAAATTGTCCCTCCAAGACACCAAACAACATAGTAATGCCCATTACACTTCTGACTCCATCCCAGTTTGCTGAGGCCATCACTCTGCATTAACTACTGCCCATAGTTCTGTGATCCACAGTTGTCTCACACAGCTTATTCCCAGAGGCACAACTTCACTGGTAACACAAATAAGCCATGACGAGGACAGGGTGTTTTCTAATCAGCTTCCTTCCCCAAATTGTAGTTCACCACCTCTGTAATACATTTATCTCTCACCCTTCTCTCTTCTCCTTTCCCCATGCCGGTGGGGATTTTCAAGTGCAGGTGACACTGATGTATGCTATCTCATTCCTAATGTTCACTGCGTCAGCCCTCAACAAGAAATGGCAGGTGGGCACATATATGTCCTCTAAGCTCTACACTTGTCATGTAGCATCACAGCAACCCATCCTGTTAGAAATTATCCTAAAATTCCCCATATCATACCATAAAGGCACCATCAGAAATGGACTCCCTTTTCATTCATTTGCACGTCATTGTTAGTGTCCGGCCGCTTTGCATTTAGTCCCAGGGACCACACTGATGTCATCATCCCCTGTGTGTGATTGTGCAGCTCAGCCCGGGTTCCCCACCTGCCACACTGACATAGAGGGCCCCTCCCATACTGTTCTCTGGGTCACTGCATGCTCTGCCCTCAAGAGAACCTTGGCTGCTTGTCCTCACAGGTCCCTAGGCTGTGCTGGTGTTCAGATGTGTGTGGACTGACTGGGTGATTAAAACATATATACTGATTTCAGAGAGAGAGATATGGGGATATACTATATATATATATATATATATATATATATATGTATATATGTATATATGTATATATATATGTATGTGTGTGTGTGTGTATATATATATATATATATATATATATATATATATATGCACACTAATAAAAAAATAATATGCTAATTCAACTGGGAGACCTTCCGGATCTTCTTCTGGATAAAGCCTGCGGTTTGGTTGTCGTGTAAACCACCCCCAAACGACCCTCAGCCCTTTGCCCAGGCCGGACACACACCCCAGCGGGTCCCCTCACCCCGATGGTGGCGTGGCCACCTTGCAAGCAGCCCTCAGCCCCTCGCCCAGGCTGGCAACGCCCCCAATTGGGGACGCTCAACCCGATGGGGGCATGCCTGGCCTGCATACTATTCCAGTTCCTCACCCAGGCAGGCACCGCTCCCAGTGGTGACACACACTATGATGGGGGCATGGCCGGCATGTAAACTGCCCCAGGCCCCTCACCCAGGCCAGTCCCGCCCCCCCAAAGGTACCCTCTCCCTGAATCTGGACCCCCTTCAGGGCTCTCCAGCCGGCCCCCACCTGTGCACCAGACCTCTATCTATACTAACAAAAAGGCAGTATGCTAATTAGACTGGGAGACATGCTGGATGTCCTTCAGGACAAAGCCATGGTAGCGGGTCCAAGGCAGAGGCAGTTAGGGGTGATCAGGCCAGGAGGGGAGAGCATTTGGTGGTGATCAGGACAGGAAGAAAGGGCTTTTGGGGGTGATCAGGACAGGAGGGGAGGGCATTTGGGGGTGATCAGGCCAGGAGGGGTGGGCATTTGGTGGTGATCAGGCCAGGAAAGGAGGGCATTTGGGGGTGATCAGGCAGTCAGGGGGGGCCAGTTGGGGGTCCAGGCCAGGAGGGGGTAGTTAAGGGCGAGCAGGCTGGCGGGAGGACAGTTGGGGGTGATCAGACCAGCAAGGTGGGCAGTAGGGGGCAAGAAGGCCAGTGGTGTGGGGCAGTTGGGCACGAGCAGGCTGGCATCAGAATGGTTAGGGGCGATCAGGCAGGCAGGCAGGTGAGCGGTTAGGAGTCAGCGGTCCTAAATTGTGAAACAGATGTCCGACAGACATCCCCTAAGGGGTCCCAGATTAGAGATGGTGCAGGCCAGGCTGAGGGACATCCCCTACCTCCAGTGCATAAAACTCATGCACCGGACCTCTAATACACACACACACACACACACACACACACACTGAGTGGCCAGATTATGATCTCTGAACACATAATAATCTGGCCACTCAGTGTATATCGTACATAATAAAAGGCTAATATGTAAATTGTCCCCTCGACCTGGATTTTGACCAGCAGGCAGGCCATCCAACCATGTCTGCACCCACTGGCCAGGCTGGCCAGACCCAACCCATTACCTATGCATGAATTCATAATTCATGCACCGGACCTCTAATACACACACACACACACACTGAGTGGCCAGATTATTATGATCTCTGAACACATAATAATCTGGCCACTCAGTGTATATCGTACATAATAAAAGGCTAATATGTAAATTGTCCCCTCGACCTGGATTTTGACCAGCAGGCAGGCCATCCAACCATGTCTGCACCCACTGGCCAGGCTGGCCAGACCCAACCCATCACCTATGCATGAATTCATAATTCATGCACCGGACCTCTAATACACACACACACACACACACACACACACACACACTGAGTGGCCAGATTATTATGATCTCTGAACACATAATAATCTGGCCACTCAGTGTATATCGTACATAATAAAAGGCTAATATGTAAATTGTCCCCTCGACCTGGATTTTGACCAGCAGGCAGGCCATCCAACCATGTCTGCACCCACTGGCCAGGCTGGCCAGACCCAACCCATTACCTATGCATGAATTCATAATTCATGCACCGGACCTCTAATACACACACACACACACACACTGAGTGGCCAGATTATTATGATCTCTGAACACATAATAATCTGGCCACTCAGTGTATATCGTACATAATAAAAGGCTAATATGTAAATTGTCCCCTCGACCTGGATTTTGACCAGCAGGCAGGCCATCCAACCATGTCTGCACCCACTGGCCAGGCTGGCCAGACCCAACCCATCACCTATGCATGAATTTATAATTCATGCACCGGACCTCTAATACACACACACACACACACACGCGTGCGCGCGCGCACACACACACATACAATGTGTGGCCTCATTTTTATGAGTTCAGAGGTCATAATAATCTGGCCACTCAGTATATCTTACCTAATAATAGACATGTAAATTGACCGTACCTTCGCTACACCCACAGCCAATCAGAGTGAGTATGCAAATTAAACTAAAAAAGATGGCGGCAGCCCCGTCCCCCAGCCGCTCCTGGCCTGTGAGATTTGGAGAAGTCAGGCGTCAGCGCCTGAGGCTGGCTGCAGCCATGGAGACCAAGAAGCCGCCTGCCACGTGATCCCAGGCTGCAGCCAGCCTCAGAAGCCTCACATCCGCCTGCCCCATGTCCTAGGGGAGACTGAGAAATGGGCCCCAGCGCCTGAGGCTGGGTGCGGCCTGGGAGACGAAAAAGCCGCCTGCCCCGATTTCCCAGGCTACAGCCAGCTGGAGAAGCTGCCCACTCCATGTCCACCCGCCCCACAACCTGGGGGAGACTGAGAAACCGGCCCCAGCGCCTGAGGCTTGCTGCAGCCATGGAGACCAAGAAGCTGCCTGCCACATGATTCCAGGCTGCAGCCAGCACCAGAAGCCTCATGTCCGCCTGCCCCAAGTCCTGGGGGAGACTGAGAAACCGGGCTCCAGCACCTGAGGCCGGATGGGACCTGGAAGACGAAGAAGCCGCCTGCCCTGTGATCCCAGGCTGTAGCCAGCTGGAGAAGCCGCCCACCCCATGTCCACCCGCCCCACATCCTGGGGGATATGGAGAAACCGGGTGCCAGTACCTGAGGCTGGCTGGAGCCCGGGAGATGAAGAAGCCGCCTGCCCTATGATCCCAGGTCGCAGCCAGACGGAGAAGTTGCCCACACTGCATCCCAGGGAAGATGGAGAAGCTGCCCACCTGTGGTCCAGGCGCCAGCACCTGCAGCTGGCTACAGCCTGGTAGACGGAGAAGCCGCCCACCCCGCAGTCCTGGGCACCAGTACCTGCGGCTGGCTTTGGCCAGGGAGACCGAGAACCCACCCACCCCACAGTCCCGGGCACCAGTACCTGCGGCTGGCTTTGGCCTGGGAGATGGAGAACCCGCCCACCCCGCGGTCCTGGGCACCAGTACCTGTGGCTGGCTGAGGCCTGGGAGACGGAGAAGCCGCCTACCCTGCGGTCCTGGGCACTAACACTTGTGGCTGCAGCACAAGCGAAGCCACCTGTCCACCATCTCCTGAGGCTGCAGCCAGCCTGGGCGTCTATGGCTGACCAGAGGGAGGGAAGCCCAGATCCCGGGTGCCTGTGGTCGGCTGGAGGAGGGAATCCTGGGTACCGGGTGTGGGATGAGGTAGAGGTGGTTAGGGGCAATCAAGCCAGCAGGGGAGCAGTTAGGCTGGCAGGCAGAAGCAGTTAGGGGCAATCAGGCAGGCAGACGAGCGGTTAGGAGCCAGCAGTTCTGAATTGTGAGAGGGATATCCAACTGCCGGTTATCCCACGAGGGGTCCCAGATTGCAGAAGGTGCAGGCCAGGCTGAGGGACACCCTCCCGGCCGCCCCCCCCCGTGCACGAATTTCTTGCACCGGCCCCTAGTATACTAATAAAAGAGTAATATGCTAATACAACCTGGAGACCTTCCAGATGTCCTTCTGGACAAAGCTGGGGGTTTGGCTGGCCTACAAACAACCCACAAACGGCCCTCAGCCCCTGGCTCAGGCCGACCACACCCCCCAGCAGGTACCCTCAACCCAATGGGGGCGTGACCAGCCTGCAATTGCCCTCAGCCCCTAGCCCAGGCCGGCCATGGCCCCCATCTTAGACCCTTACCCTGATGGGGGCGTGGCTGGCCTGCATACTGCCCCAGTTCCTCACCCAGGCTGGCATCACCCCAAGTAGGAACCCCCACCCCAATGTGGACTTGGCCGGCTTACAAACCACCCCAGACCCCTCACCCAGGCCATCTCTGCTCCCCAAGTGGACCCCTACCCTGAACCAGGACCTCCTTCAGCACAGACCAGCCGGCCCTCACCCATGCACCAAGCCCCTATCTATACTAATAAAAAGGTAGTATGCTAATTAGACCAGGAGACATTCCGGACATCCTTCCAGACAAGGCCATGGTGGCGGGGCTAAGGCAGAGGTGGTTAGGGGTTATCAGGCCAGGAGGATAGGGCATTTGCAGGTGATCAGGCCAGCAAGGGGGGCCAGTTGGGGGTGAGTAGGCTGGCAGCTGGGGGCAGTTGGGGGCAAGCAGGCTGGCAGTGGACAGTTGGGATAAAGCAGGCCAGCAGGGGGGAAAGTTGGGTGTTAGCAGTCTGGCGGGGGGAGGGGGGGCAGTTGCAGGTGAACAGGCCAGCAGGGAGAGCCAGTTGAGGGTGAAAAAGCCAGCGGGGCGGGATAGTTGGGAAAAAGCAGGTTAGCAAGCAGAGTGGTTAGGGGTGATCAGGCTGGCAGGCAGGTGAGTGGTTAGGAGCCAGCCCTCCTGGATTGCAAGAGGGATATCCTACTGCCGGTTTAGGCCTGATCCCACAGGGGATCCCAGATTGGAAGGGGTGCAGGCCAGGCTGAGGGACATCCCACACCCCCGCCCCCCCCAAGCATGAAATGCATGCACTGGTCCACTAGTATATATATACACTGAGTAGTCAGGTAATTATGATCTCTGAATGCATAATAATCTGGCCACTCAGTATATATCCTATAGAATAAAAGGTTAATATGCAAATTGTCACTTCGACCAGGAGTTCAACCAGCAGTCAGGCTGGCCAACTGCCCATGTCCCCTCCTCCTGGTCAGGCTGGCCAGACCCCACCCATGAATGAATTCATGCACCAAGGGTCTTATATATATACTAGTGGCCCGGTGCACGAAATTCGTGCACAGCGGGGGGAGGGGCGGGGAGGGGAGGTGTTTCTCAGCCCGGCCTGCATCCTCTCCAATCTGAAACCCCTGTGGGATCACGCCTAAACTGGCAGTTGGACCACCCCTTCGCAATCCAAGACTGCTCGCTTCTAACTGCTCACCTGCCTGCCTGTTTGATCACCCCTAACCACTCTGCCTGGCAGCCTGATCACCCCCAACTGCCCTCCCCTCCTGGCCTGATCACCCCCAACTGCCTTCCCCTCCTGGCCTGATCATCCCTAACTGCCTCTGCCTCGGCCCCGCCACCATGGCTTTGTCTGGAAGGACTTCTGGAAGGTCTCATGGTCTAATTAGCATATTATCCTTTTATTAATATAGATAGGATATGACATACTGCCATAACTATAACATATGTACCAGTATTACTCTATGAGAATACATACTTCATGCGATAGGAAGGCATCTAATACATTACATTGTAAGTAGTAGGAAATACTGTATTCATAGCAATAATATACACCCTGTGACTTCCCTTCCTGATTTGGGAATGGTTCCCCAGTTCTTTGAACGTTTCCTGGCCCCTAATGTTTTTTTTTTTTTTTTTTTTGTCATTCAGTGTAACTTTATTTACTGTTTATTGCACATGATTTGAGGTCTTTAATTTCTAACCACTAAAGACTCAAAGGACTATTTTTTCCATGAAGTTTAATATTAACATCAGTAAATTCATGTATTCATGTGTTTTTATTGTAAACATCTGAATTATTCACATTGTCATAGATCCTGAACTCATAAGCATGGACCATGCACAGGCTGGCAGCAAGCCAGGAAGCCATTCTGCAAGCAAACAGATACTCTGCATAAGGAGAAAAGTCATAGCACAACATTTAATGTCCAACCTGAGTCACCTCAGAATGTTACATATATTGACTTCTTAATTCATATAGTATCGGGAACTCAACTGCTTGGTTGGTGACAGGGTCGACCTGGTTTCAGGAGGATTATTCCTGAAATAAATAAGGAAAGGGGGGGCTCAATCTTTTCTTGGTTGCTTGCTCCTCCCAAGCACCTTCATCTTTCTTCTCATCCTCAGCTTCTTGGGTATCTTCTCCTTCACCTTCACCTCCTTCTTCTTCCTCCTTGGCATCCTCAAATTCTTCCTTGGCACCTTCTTCCTCTTCCTCTCCTTCCTCTTCATCAGACACTACCTTTTCCTTCTCCTCCTCTTCAGCTTCTCCTTCAGAGGGGTGTTCATCCTTAGCTTTCTCAGCTTTTGCAGCCTTAATGGTCTCCTCCACCTCGATCTGCTCCTCCTGGACGTGGCTGGTGTATTAAGAAGGGAAGGAGTGAGTGGACATCAAGTAGGAGCTAGTCTGTAAACTACCTTAGGCAGATCGACCAAAGACCTGGGAACTCTGGGAGTAGCCACTGGCTATGCTTCCCACACTGGTGAAACTGAGCTGGGTCTCCCTACCTTCCAAGAGTTTCCTGTAAGCTGCAGTGTCAATGTCCAAAGCCACATTGAGGAGGTCCTGGTATTCTTTTAAATATCATGCCATTTCACTCTCTGTAGTTCTCAACTCATTTTCTAATTTGTTGATTGTGTCCTGCATAGCACTAACATCAGAGTTCTGCTTATCCTCCAGCCCTCGCAGCTGCTTTCCCAGAGCTTAGTTCATGCCCCGGCATGCTTTGATCTTCAGGGTCTTGGCCTTGAGCAGGCGGCGGCTTTCAGACACCTCCTCCTTGGTGAACACCTCGTAGGTGTTCTTGGCAGTGCTCTCGGTCAGCATGGTGAAGCAGCTCTTGTACCATTCTTCTGCATTCTGGATGTTTTTGGCAGCCAGCTTCTCGTACTGGGCGCAGATGTCCTTGAGCATGGCAGAGAGGTCGGAATTGGAAAACATGTCCATCTCCACGGAGATCTGAGCTTATTGGATCTGTGCCTGCAGCTCAGCGATCTCCTCTTCATGCACCTTCTTCAGAAAGGCGATTTAGTTCATCAGGCTGTTGGTGCGCTTTTTAAGCTCAGCATCAGCGAGAGCCACCTCATCTGCACCTTTTCACCCCTCTATCAGCCAGCCCTCTGCGTCATCATGGTTCATCACCTCTTCCTGGTAGCATGTCTGCAGGTTGCTCCCAGTCCCTTCCAAGCCCTGGTGCCTGCTAACTGCCCACTGCCCTCTCCTCTCCAGGGACTGGGCGCAGTGGGCTGGTGCACAGGCATCCCATTTTCATTAAAATGTTCAACCCAGGCCTGCTCCACCGGTGTCCATAGGCGGCCTGGGGCAGACAGTGATCCCAGAGACGCTGGCCACCCCAGCCTACCCAGGGTCCCGATGGCTGCCTGGACACTGTGGGTGGTGTCAGGCGCTGCCCCGCCCCCCCTTGCCCGGTTACCTATCGCGGCCTCGACCCAGCAGGCGACATCAGGCTCTGCCCACCTGGCCTGCTCAGTCCTCCATGGTGGACTGGACACTGCGGGTGGCATCAGACACTGCTCACCAGGCCTGCCCTGTTACCAATGGTGGCCTGGACCCATGGGCTGCATCAGGTACTGCCTGCCCGGCCTGCCTGGTGCCCGATGGTGGCATGGACACCGCGGGTGGCATCAGGTGCTGCCCACCAGGCCTGCCAGACCCCGATGGCTGCCTGGACCCCACGGGCTGCATCAGGCGCTGCCCGCCAGGCCTGCCTGGTCCCTAATGGAGGCCTGGACACCGAGGCCAGAGTCAGGCGCTACCCGCCAGGCCTGCCTGTTCCCTGATGGAGGCCTGGACACCAAGGGAGGAGCCAGGCACTACCCGCCAGGCCTGCCTGTTCCCTGATGGAGGCCTGGACACCACGGGTGGAGTCAGGCGCTGCCAGCCCAGCATGCCTTGTCCCCGATGGCAGCCTGGTCCCCACGGGAGGAGTCAGGCGCTGCCCAGCACACCTGCCCGGTTACCAAGGGCGCCTGGACCCCGCGGTTGGTGTCAGACTCTACCCACCCCCCCGCCCTGCCCCCGCCCACTTACCTATAAGCTCGACCCTGCAGACCATGTCAGGCGCTGCCCACCTGACCTGCCGGGTCCCTGATGGTGGACTGGACCCCGCAGGGGGCGCTGCCCCCGACTCACTTCCTGGTTACCTATCGTGGCCTCAACTCACCAGGCGGCTTCAGGTGCTATGCGCCTGGCTTGCCCGGTCCTCCATGGTGGCCTGGACACCGCCGGCGGAGTCAGGCGCTACCAGCCCGGCTTGCCTAGTCCCCGATGGTGGCCTGGACCCCGTGGGCAGCGTCAGGCACTACCCGCCAGGCCTGCCGGGTTACCAATGGCTGCCTGGACACCGCTGGCAGAGTCAGGCGCTGCCCGCCAGGCTCTCCTGGTCCCGGAATGCAGCCTGGACACCACGGGTGGAGTCAGGCACTGCCCGCCAGGCTTTCCTTGTCCCCATGGCAGATTCAGGTGTAGCCAGCCCCTCCTGCATATGTAAATTACCCTCCATCTTTGTTGGCTTGATTTGCATATCACTGCTGATTGGCTGTGGGCATAGAGAAGGTACGGTCAATTTACATGTTTCTCTATTATTACGTAAGATACATACTGAGTGGCCAGATTATTATGCATTCAGAGATCATAATAATCTGTCCACTGTGTATGTGTGTGTGTGTGTGTGCATATATATATATATATATATATATATATATATATATATATATATACACACATATATATATATATATATTTAGAGAGAGAGAGAGAGAGATAGAGAGATCTATTTTTTGTTCCATTAATTTTATACATTGTTGTAATTGATATATATATAGTAGGACTTTGGGTTACATCGGAGATCTGTTCCTATGGCGCGACATAATGCAATTTTCGCTGTAAGTCAAAACCCACCTACATAAGCACCTACGTCACTCACATGGCACACATACACAGCAGAAATGAAGTGAAACAGGAAAAACAATTTAAAAGAAAAATAACAATTCCTGACCTTTACTTATCTTACCTAATAATAGACAAACATGTAAATTGACCGTTCCTTCGATACTCCCAGAGCCAATCAGATTGATTATGTAAATTAACCCAACTAAGATGGCAGCTAATTTGCATAAGTAGGCACCCAGCAGCCTTCATCCAGGAACAGGGAACATCCTCAGCACCCAGAGTGAGAGGGAGCCAGCCATAGGAGAGAGAGGGAGCCACAGAGAGCCAGCAATCGGAGCAAGAGGGAGCCATCCATTGGAGAGAGAGGGAGCCAGCCATCAGAGGGAGAGGGAGCCAGCCATCGGAGAGAGAGCGAGCCAGCCATAGGAGGGAGAGGGAGCCAGTGATCAGAGCCAGCGGGAGCCAGCGATCGGAGGGAGAGCGAGCCAGCCATAGGAGGGGAGGGAGAGCAAGACAGCCACAGGTGGGAGAGCAAGCCAGCAATAGGAGGGAGAGGGAGCCAGCGATCAGAGCCAGCGGGAGCCAGCGATCGGAGGGAGAGCGAGCCAGCCATAAGAGGGAGAGCAAGCCAGCAATAGGAGGGAGAGGGAGCCAGCGAGAGCCAGCGATCGGAGCAAGAGGGAGCCAGCCATTGGAGAGAGAGGGCACCAGCCATCAGAGGGAGAGGGAGCCAGACATCGGAGGGAGAGTGAGCCAGCCATAGGAGAGAGAGGGAGCCAGCCATAGGAGGGAGAGGGAGCCAGCCATAGGAGGGAGAGGGAACCAGCAATCGGAGTGAGAGGGAGCCAGTGATTGGAGAGAGAAGGATCCAGCCATCAGAGCGAGAGGGAGCCAGCGATGGGAGAGAGAGGGAGCCAGTGACTGGAGAGAGAAGGATCCAGCCATCAGAGCGAGAGGGAGCCAGCGATCAGAGCCAGCATTGGAGGGAGAGCAAGCCAGCCATAGGAGGGAGAGGGAGTCAGCAATCGAAGCGAGAGGGGGCCAGCGAGAGCCAGCAATCAGAGAGAGAGGGAGCCAGCCATTGGAAAGAGAGGGAGCCAGCCATCAGAGGGAGAGGGAGCCAGCCATCGGAGGGAGAAGGAGCCAGCCATCGGAGGGAGAGGGAGCCAGTCATCAGAATAAGAGGGAGCCAGCCATCAGAGGGAGAGGAAGCCAGAGATTGGAGCGAGAGGGAGCCAGTGATCAGAGTGAAAGGGAGCCAGTGATTGGAGGGAGCTGGAGGGCCCCATAGGCTTTCGGCCTGGGCAGGGGCAGAGCCAGTGATTGGAGGGTGCTAAAGGGCACCTGCCCAGGCCTAAGACTTTAGGTCCCAGCGGGGGCAGAGCCGGAGATCGGTGTGAACTGAGTTTCTAATCTACTTGATATATGTACCTTTTCTGATTGCTCATTGGCTAAGCTCCCTGTATGCCACTGGTAATATTCTTAGGAACTTGGGTAATAAGAATCCAAAAAGGGGATCTAGGGTTTTTCCACTACACTCCTGGAGAAAAAAAAATATAGGTCCGCTGCTGGAGGGCTAAGAAATGTCATATCCTGCCCTAGCTGGATTGGCTCAGTGAATAATGCATTTGCCTACCAACAGCAGGGTCTGGGTTCAATTCTGATCAAGGGCAAGTACGTAGGCTGCAGGCTCCTCCCTGGCCAGGGCCCAGGTCAGGGTTCATGCAGGAGGCAACCAATCAAAGTTTTCCTTTCACTTTGATGTTTCTCTCTGTCTCTCCCTTTGTCTTCCACATTCTCTAAAAATCAATGGAAACATATCCTCAGGTGAGGATTAAAAAAAAAAGAACGAAATGTCATATGCTATGAAAGACACATCTTGAAAATGCCTAAAGAAAGTTGTCATTTTTTCATGATGAAGGGACTGGAGTCCGTGTTGATGAAAACACCTTGGTGGTTGCAGTGGTGATGGCTGCAGCAGTGGGGTGATGGGGCTGGTGCCTTCCCCTGATCAGCCCAGTTTCCTCCATAAAGGAAGCGGATGTAAGCAGATGTAGGACATACCCTGAGTGCTTCCAGTATGTGAGAGGGGGCAGGCTGGGCTGAGGGACAACACTCCCCCCTCCCCCCCCGCGCCTGTGCACAAATTTCTTGCACTGGACCCCTAGTGGTAAATAAATAATAAAAAGCATAAAGCACATACCTACATATAAGGGTAAATACTGGATTATCCTTACCTTTACTACTGTTGTTGGCTTGCACACTGGACGTTGCAAAGTGGGGAAAGACAGGCTTAAACTAGGCTGCTGTGGGGAGGAGGTTTGAGAGGCAGAACCTGCAGAAGATGCATGTGAAACTGGGTCAGGTGAGTGTGGAGAGGCAGAACCTGAAGAAGGTTCTGGAGATCCTGGGTCAGGTGAGTGGAGAGGCAGAACCTGCCTGGAGAGTCAGAGATCATAGGTCAGGTGAGTCTGGAGAGGGATAACCTGCAGAAGGTGCTGGAGATCCTGGGTCAGGTGAGTCTGGAGAGGTAGAACCTGCAGAAGATGCATGTGATACTGGGTCAGGTGAGTCTGGAGAGGCAGAACCTGCAGAAGATGCATGTGATAATGGGTCAGGTGAGTCTGGAGACGCATATGAGGTAGAGGGTATGGGATCTGTGGCAGGCCTCTCCACCTTCTTAAAATAATGTTCGAGGCTGGTTTGGATGGGTATCTTTTTTTTGTCCTTCCAAATCTCCTTGTAACACCGCAGGCTATCCATGACCCCTATGGCAGCCTTAGTGTACCTGTCACTGTTGGGGTCCTGAGCCTCAAACCTTGCCAAAGCATCCTCTATCATGGCAAAGGCCCTCGCTAATTTCTTGCTTGTAAATCTCCTGGGCTCTGGGGTTGGTGTGTCTTCGTCTTCAATGAACTGCTGTTTCAGTTGAGTGACGTCCTCGGCAGATAGCTCTTCTCCATGAGATGCCTGCAGCTCTGTGACATCCTCACCTGCACCTCCAAATCAAGCTGCTTACTCAACTCGACAACATTCTTGATGACAACCTCAATGAATCCTCAAAGCCATGGAAATCATTCACAAACTGGGGACACAATTTTTTCCAAACACCATTCAAGTTCGTCTGCTTAACTTCATCCCAAGAATCAGAAATGTTTTTTACAGCAGCAAGAACATTGTAAGATTTCCAAAAGTCATTGAGAGTCAACTCTTTATGCTTCTCCGTTGCCCTAAAAGCCATAGCAAATGTCCTTCGGAGGTAGTAGGCCTTAAAAGAGGCAATGACACACCTTGGCCCATAGGCTGTAAAAGGGAGGTGGTGTTAGGTGGAAGGTAAACCACATTGACATTTGGGTGAATGTCATGCAAATCGGCAGGGTGACAAGGGGCACTGTCCAGAACTAGCAACACCTTAAAGGGCAGCCCCCTGGAAGCACAGTAGTCCTTGACTTCTGGCACAAAATGGTTGGTGAACCAGTCCTCAAATACACTGAGTGTCACCCATGCCTTCTTGTTAGATTTCCAGGTGACAGGTAGTAGACCCTTCCATATGCCCTTGATTGCCCTTGGATTCTCGGCCAGATACACCAAGGGCTTCAGCTTGAAGTCACCAGCAGCATTAGCCCCAAGTAGCAAAGTCAATCTCTCCTTGCTGGCTTCATGGCCTGATGCTGTCTTCTCCTCCTTAGCAATGTACTTACATGTAGGCATATGCTTCCAGAACAAGCCTGTCTCATGCACATTAAACACTTGTTTATCACAGTAACCCCCCTCCCTAATTATCTCAGCCAACGCACTAGGAAAATCACCTGCTGCTTTTAGCATCATCACTAGCAGCTTCCCCTGGCAACTTAAGATTATGCAAATTAGCACGAGCCTTAAAATGCCATAAACCAACCTTTGCTAGCCACAAACACTTCACTTTCACTCCCTTCCCCCTTTTCTTTTTTCACGGCCTCAAACAATCTTTTAGCCTTCTCCTGAATCAACATCAGGCTAACTGGGATACGCCGTCGATACTGTTCATCCAGCCAAAGCACTAATAATCTTTCCATCTCAATAATGAGACCACTCCGCTGCTCTGTAACCACAGTTGATTTCATAGGAGCAGATCCTTTCACATGTTCAAGTATACGCTTTTGATTGTCGATGATTGTCGAGACAGTTGTAGGACTTTGGCCAAGCAAGACTGGCCAACATTCGTTGATGTTTTCCCCTTTTCCGAGTGTCTTATTATGTCTCCTTTCACTTCCATTGTGAGGGCTTTCCTTCTTTTTGTAGCACTGCCATCAGAAGAATCTGCCTTATGCTTAGGAGCCATAAGGAAGGGCAAAAAGTGTTCAAAATAACAATACAAACAAGAGAGAGCGAATGAAGCACAATCCAAAACGGCTTATCAACGGCGACTGAATGACAGCGTCTTCCTTGTGTAGCGCAGCGTGATGACTTATTCATCCACTCCGCTGGCCAACTAGTTCCCGGGTGAGCTTTGTGCAAAGGCCTTACATCGAATGACAGAACTTTTTTTTATATAAATAAATTGCAGGTGGCGACATAACCACAAAATGACATATGTCGAGTCCGAAGTAACCCGAGGACTCTCTGGAGAGAGATAGAGATGTATTTTTTGTTCCATTCATTTTATACATTCTTTGATTAACTCTTGTAATTGATGTGACCACGGTTGGAACTTGCAACCTTCCGTTATTGAAATTATTCGCTGACCCACTTAGCTGTTTGGCCTCGGTCAGACATATGTGACATTTTAAGTAACAACCCAATAATGTACCTGAGAATAGATAGATACCAAAACCATCATGATGACTTAGATCAGGGGTCCTCAAACTACGGCCCGTGTGCGGCATGCAGCCCACAGAGGACATTAATCCGGCCCGGCAGGTGTTTTTGCAGCCGCTGCTTGTCCTCCTGAGCAGCCGACTTAGCAGTGTGCATAGGAATTTGTTCATAGGCTTTTTTTTATTTTTATTTTTTTTAATTACTTTATTGATTAAGGTATCACATATTTGTCATCAACCCCCCCATTCCCTTCCCAAAACCCCCCCACATGCATGCTCCCCCTCCCCCTGTTGTCCGTGATCACTGGTTAGGCTCATATGCAAGCACACAAGTCCTTTGATTGATCTATCTCCCTTGTCCCCACCCTCCCCTACCTTTCCTCTGAGGTCTGACAGTCTGATCAATGCTGTTCTTGTTCTTCAGTCTATGTTGTTCATCTTTTCCCCTAGATGAGTGACCTCATGTGATACCAGGAACACATTTATAGGAACCGAAAATGAGACAAGCAATAATAGTTATGCTGAGAGGCAAATGAATCAGTCTATAGTGAGTTTCTTTCTGGGCCAACAGTTCTTTTGAGTCCCGGTTTCTATGTCCAACAGTTGTTTATGTGTTCATAACAGCAATGATATTTCAGTTCTGGATGGTGGACAAATGGTGGTAATGCAGGTCCGACCCTCTCTGGTTTGGTCCTGGGCAATCTGCAGTGACGCACATCTGCTGACTGCTAGTATGGCAAGGCATGGTCAGCATCTTCCATCTCTGGACTGTTTCTGTTCTGACTTCATGGCTGGAGCACTCCTGTCAATTCCTCTCTGTTGCAGGAATCCACATGGTCTCAGAGTTGTTTTCTGAAAATATACAAACATATTCTCTACCAAAAGTTAATAAAGGAATATTTTCTATAAATTTGACTTGTGATCCTTTTTCATTTTTTTGCCCAAACGATTTTCCTTTGACTTGTTTTGACACCATGTATGTTTTACCTGGGTGTCTTGCTATTAGCATTACAAATGAAAGTCAATTTTCTAAAGTAAAAATTTTCTAGATGTAATTTATTTACAGGATATTTTTCCTTACATGATATTCTTCTACTATCCCCCCTTTTTTGGTTTAAATATTGGGAGGCTTTTGGAAATTTTATGCTGTAATCTTGATAGCTTTTAAATTTTACTTTTTTGCACTAAAATGTGACTGCTTTAGGTTCATTATATGTTACGCAATTTTACCATGAGATGAACTACCAATAAAAATTTTAGTTAACACTTTAGGAACAGCTTTTTTGTCCAGTACAATTGATTTTTCTAGAGTATTTGCTTATTTTTTTTTTTTGATTTTTTACAGAGAGGAAGAGAGAGGGATAGAGAGTTAGAAACATCGATGAGAGAGAAACATCGATCAGCTGCCTCTTGCACACCCCCTACTGGGGATGTGCCCACAACCAAGGTACATGCCCTTGACAGGAATCGAACCTGGGACCCTTGAGTCCGCAGGCTGACGCTCTATCCACTGAGCCAAACCGGTTTTGGCAAGAGTATTTGCTTATTTTGATTGGCCAATTTAAATTAGTCTGAAAACTTGACTACTATTTTACTGTCAAATTTAATACTCTAACAACCATCTTGTTTTACCCTGTAATTATTCGTGGAGAGGATTATTTGCCTTCTTGAGTAGGCCCTGAGCATTCCTGGTGCTAGGCTGGATTTAGATATCATATAACCCAGTTCCCCGGATCATGGGTGCAAGACATCTCCATCAAGTGGCTTTTTTTTTAAACTATAGTCCGCCCCTCTAATGGACTGAGGGACAGTGAACTGGCCCCCTGTTTAAAAAGTTTGAGGACCCCTGACTTAGATAGTGGTGCAAGGCTAGAAAAGCATTCATGGGATTATAAAAGTGTCTTTTTTTCCAAGGAAATATTTAAAGTAAGCTATATCACTGTGAGACTGTATTACTGCATCAATTATTTTATAGGCCGAGAATGAAGCACTGATAAGGTCAGTAGGAACTTGGTATCAGCAATGCAGGCATGCAGGGAAACACCAAAAGTGTATTTTTTTAAATGTCCATTTTAAATAAATTCTACTTAAATCAATCTTTAGAAAAGGTTTAATCTTGATGCTTCCCAATAATTTTACTGTTTTATTGTGAAAAGTTTTGAACATATTTGGTGCTACTGAATCAGCATATTGAAAATAAAATATAATGATGTGCTACTGAAATATATTATCATGTCCATGTTCAAAATCATCATTTTGGCTGTTTGAACCTCACAAGGATAAGAGTATTTACATCAGGATATTAATAAAGATTACAAACTTCCCATAATCAGTACACGCATATAGCTTTTCTCCAATGTGAACTCTCTTGTGGATAAGGAAGTGATTATTGCAGGTAAAAGATTTCCCACATTCACTACACTCATATGGTTTTGCACCACTGTGAACTCTCTGGTATTGAGTGAAGTTACTGTGTTGCCTAAAGGACTTCCTACAGTCACTACACTCTTAGGGCTTTTCTCCACTGTGAAGTCTGTGGTGTTGAATGAGGGTAAACCTGTGTGTAAATGACTTCCCACAGTCATTATGCTCATGGCTTTTCTCCAGTGTGAACTCTCCTGTGGATAAAGAGGTGATTATTGTGGGTAAAAGCTTTCCCACATTCACTACACTCCTAAGGTTTTCACCAGTGTGAACTCTCTGGTGTTGAGTGATGGTACTGCTTTGATTGAAGGCCATCCTGCTATCACGACACTCATACAGCTTTTCTCCAGTGTGGACTTTGTGTTGTTGAATGAGTTTGGACCTCAGGGTGACAGACTTCCCATGATCCCTACACTTTCACACTGTTAACTCTTTTATGATGAATGAGGTTAAAGATTTCTCTAAAAGCTTTCCCACATTTTTACACTTATAATTCACTTCTCTGGAGCAGACAACCTGATGTTAAACAACTTTACGGTTGTAGCTGGAAGTTCTTTCACATTAACACCACTTATCATGACCTCTTCCACTGAGAAATTCCTGTGAAATCTCACTACCATTGTGTGGCTCCCCAGTGTTAGAAGTAGCCTAGTGCTGGAGAACGCCCAAGATGGCTGGCAAGTCTTTCCCAACCTCCCTATTGATGAAGGCACCCATATTAAGTAAAAGCTGCAGTGGGACACAAATGAGGCCCTGTCCATATCTTCTTTCCAGAGCTTCTGTCCACTGGCATCTCTGTGTTGCTGGTGAGGGTTTGCACTGAAACAGAATTCTCTCACACATGTGCCAGTGTAAAAGGCTTTCCGATCAAAATATGCTGCTTGTAACTCAGTCAGGTGCAAAGTATCTTTTAAGACTGAAAAAAAGTTGGGTCTTCTGGGTTGCTGGAGCTGTCTTAAAAGCCCTGACCAGTGACTCTCCTGGTACATATACGCTCTGCTCAGAATTGGGCTCTTCGTTGGCCTGCGGACTGGGAGGTCCCAGGTTCGAATCCCGTCAAGGGCATGTACCTTGGTTGCGGGCATGTCCCCAGTGGGGGGTGTGTGGGAGGCAGCTGATCGATGTTTCTCTCTCATCGATGTTTCTAGCTCTCTATCCCTCTACCTTCCTCTCTGTGAAAAATCAATAAAATATATTTTTAAAAAAAAAAAGTATAAAAAGAATTGGGCTCTTCATCTTCCATTTTATACCAACAACGTGAAAACAGAAAGATAGTGAAGAACTGAATGCTGACTGTGGTGACAGGTGGGAGTCCCTTTAAAAAAGTTTGTTGCACATAACACGTTGGTTCTGTGCAATTGACTGACAATAAAAGATCTGTAGGCAGGATTTATAAGATACTGCCATGAAGGTCTGGGTACTGAAGATCAGAAAACAAGGAAGACCTTAAATGAAATATGACTCACTATGGCAAGCACCACATGGAAGAGAAGCAGGATTGTCAGCTCATTCTTCTGCTAATAGTGTTCAGCATGGTTTGTCTGCTGGTGACATGGAAAGCTGTGCTGAAATATGGTTAGGTCTTATTCCAAGTTATACACATGCACACACACACACACACACACATACACACACACACACAAACACACACACATAAGGCTGATATGCAAAGTGTCCCCTTGGGAGTTCAACCAGGAGAACGATTGCTTGCTATGACATGTGCTGACCACCAGGGTGTGGTGAGGAATGTGGTGGGTGAGCAAAGGCGGCAGCAGGGCGCTGAGGGAGTGTGGGAAGGAGGAGGCGGGTAGGTGAATGGGGATGGGGGGAGAAACCATGCAATGGTGGCGTGCGGGTGGTAAGTGATGGAGGAGATGGGGAGGCAATGAACCTGATCGCCTGCAAGACCTAGGGACCCTACCCATGAACAATTTGCATGCACCGGGCCTCTAGTATTCAATAAATTACTAGTATTCAAGAACTATTTAAGCTCGTATGTGCATCTCATAACACATGTGCAGGTCAATGTTAGAGAATACTGAAGATGGAGCAATGCAGAGGAACAGGTGATGCAAAAAGTCCACACAGGTGAAGGTAGTCAAAGGCCAGGAGGTCACAGGTGAAATGACAAGTCAGCACAGTGTCAAGTATGGCAGAGAAAAGGTAGAAATGTGCTGTTGCCCATGGTACTTGCACATAAACACTGTTGGAAATGAGCAGGTGCTTGGTATCCTCTAAATACCACCCTTACACCATATCTAGCCCACATTTGCAACTCAACAGGACCAGGCCTCTTCTGAGACCATCCTGCATGTTTACCCTGTAAAAAAATTAGGCTTCAGCATGCATATTCCTCTCTACAACTATGTACAACAGAAATATTCCAAGTATTAATGAAAGATTATATAGATGGGCAGCCAACACTGGCCTAGAGCAATTTGGTTTGCAATCATATTTACAGAAGATGATATTACAAACAATGGAAGTGTGATCTTGTAACAACAGTTCAAGATTCAGGTAAGTAAAGACCATAACCTGGCACAGACAGTCACCAAGGACCTTTGGCTAGAGGAAGGAAGTAGAAATGGAAGCGATGAATCTGGACATAGTCATCCTCCGAGGGAAAGAAATAGCAGGTGGGACCCATTAAGCTGTCTATAAGACTCCTGACTCCCAGACACACCCTGCACTGTCTGAGGTAATGTTTGTGGAGTCCTTCGTTCAGGGCTCTCCACAGACCTCACCCATGGCAGCCACAGCACATTTGACAGGACAGTGAGGGAAATGAGCAGAGCCCATGGTCTGGCTGTAGAAGAGTGAAAGCTACATCAGAGGAATAAAGGAAGAGAGAACATCATCCCAGGACACTGGGATAATGTGAAGGTCTTACCTACAGATGGATACAAGTGTCAAAACTTCCAGCATCACATCTCAGTACAGAAGTCTCTGAGGGTCATCAAGGAGCCCCCATTCCTCCTGAGAGAAGACAATGGCCACATCCTCAACGTTCATATACCGTCATAATGGGGACATTACAGCCCACGATCAGATTCACTCCTAAGGTTCCAACTCTGTCATATTCCCACCCTCCACATCAATCTGCTGTCTCCACTCCACACACCAGAGAAGATACCAGGGCTTCATCCCATGAAAGTCACTGTCATCTTATATTTCTACCGATATTTTGTCTTCCCACAATAAAGGAAGTTGAGCAGATAGAAGATAACTGAGCTCTGGGATTCACATGTACACCACACTTCCTCTTGAGAGTAGAGTTGGTGTCAAGAACATAGGGTAGGAAGAGATGTCATACAGGGAGTTTGAGTGATTTGATACTGGTCTTGTCAGGCAATACCTGTGCAGTCTCTCAGACTGTTCTTCAAAGACACCAGATACACGGCATCAAACTTCACCTTTACAACCACAATCCCAGAATGCTGAGGCCATAGCTTTGCACTGCCTGCTGGACATATTTCTTTGAACAACACTTCTCTCACACCGATTCATTCCCAGAGGCACAACTTCAAAGGTAATGCAAATTTGCCATGGCAAGGATGGGTTGTTTCCTAATTACCTTATTTTCCAAAATTATAGAGAACCATCTCCATAATCCATTTCTCTCTTACTCTTCTCCCTTACCCATGTCTGTGGAGATTTTCAAGCCTGGGGAACACTGATGTATACTCTCATTCTTAACCATCATTGTGTCACTCCCATCAATAAATGGCAGGTGGGTACATAAATGTCATCTAAGCCCTGAACATGGCAGGTAGCACCAAATCATCACCCCTTTCAGGCAACTACCCCCAAACTACCCTTATTTTATCATCCAGACTCCACCAGAAATGGACTCTCCCTTCTTTCACTCTTATGTCAATGTCAGGGTGCTCTGGCCATGAAGTCACACTCCCTCTCCAAGTGCTCATCACTCTTTCTACCACACCTCTCTCACACCTGCACTGCTACAGTCCCACCACCTATAATCATCTCCTTACCCTCTTACTTATTACTCAGCATGTGTGGTCAAGAGAATGCTTGCCAAATTCAAACAGGATCAAGTACTGGCCAGACTCTGATAGTCCACACTCATAGAGGCAGCCTGGAGTCCTGCTGTGAAGGCCTCTCTCCATGACTGTTTTTCCCTTAAATCTAACCTATGAAGAACCACACTCAGATCTCAGATAACCAGAGCCCACCTCCCTGGTGCTGCACTCGATGCCCTTTCACCAGTCACAGCCAACATCTCTCCACTTAACTGTTACTCAAGTCCCAGCTGCGCTGGCCCATGCCTTGTGAGTCTCAGAGATGACCATTCAAGCCGCTAAGCTAATCCACAAGACTGACTGTTACTCCCCCAACCAGGCCACACCGAGGATCACAACAATATCCTAGTGAGGGTTTAGAGAAATTAATATGTACCAACACAATCTCATTTTGTTTGAATTACTCTTCAGCCTCCAATTAATCTCAGGTATTCTCATCTTTTAAAGACCTTGGCCACTGCAAAACCTCTCTCCCCCCGACACTCTACAGGAGAACTCTGTCACTAGGCTGTGCTGTGACCCACCTCCCACAAGCAGTGGCCCCAGCAGGAAAGCTAGCACTCAGGCTCACACTGTCCCATCCTGACCTTGAGTCCCTGTACTAAAGTGATCTACATTCCTGGCTGATGTCTGACATGGTTGAGCATAGTCCATGCACTGGTGAGGTCACATGACTGGGTTATGGGCTGGACTCACAGTACGGTTTGTGCAGGCAGCAACTGATCCTTCTTTTTTGCTCATCGCTGTCTCTCTTCTCCCTGTCTCTCTACACCCTTATATATATATATATATATATATATATATATATATATATATATATATAATCCCCAAAACATACCTCTCAGTTCCTGAATCAGCTCACTCTTCACTCCAAGCCTTGGCACATTCTGGAACCTATGCCCTGGAGGACCCCCCACTCATTACACTGGTTGACAGAATAAAGATCCACTTCAAGCAGCCCTAGCCCTGGCCTTAGGAGTCTGGGCCTAGTGTCTGTTCCAAGTCCCCAGGTCCAATAGCTATAAGAGCAACTGGGTAGGCCCAGCACTCTACTCTATCAGAGGCCGCAGGTGTGCGAGGCCCTGAAATAAGCTCCACAAACCCGTACACCTGATCGATTCCGCATTAGAGAGAATTCATGGAAATAAATGGTCTGTTGAGAGCCTGGCAACCACCAGCCTCTATGGGCTCAGGCTGCTCAGTACTCTTACCCAGCCAGGTGCCCTCCCGATGCCTGCGTGATCTCAGGGCTCAGTCCTCAGTGCTCACTCTTCCAGTTCCCTGACCATTTACAGGACTTCCCCTTCCTGTCCACAATGCTGTCCTCTGTCTTCTAGTCTGTTCTTCCTCTGAGCAATGTTAGGAAAGGTTAGAAATCTACCTCAGAAAATGTCCCTCTTTCTTGCACAACCATCTATGGTCCCAGCGTTCTGAGTCAAAGGAAAACTCCTCTTGCAAAATCCACACCTCATCTCTCTGTTGCCTTTAGATCCCAAACAGGCCCGGGTTTTCCTAAGCCTCCAGGCTCAGCCCCACCCCCGTGTCCTTACCAAGTGGCATTGCAGCCTGTGGCCCTCTTCCCCCCTTTACACCCCGGAGCGACTCACTGTTCTGGATGCGGCTTCCTAGGCTGCAGTAACTGAGAGGCGCCACTCCCCAAGGCTGGGGGGTTCAATGGGGTCATGCTGAAAGAACGCTGCAAGCAGAGAGGAGTCTGGGAGGCGCGGAGGCCCCACCTGGCCTGATGGTGCACAACAAGCCTCAGACACACCCTGCACAGCAAGGACGCTGCCTCCTAGGCCTCTTCCTACTCACCACGAGTGGGCTGAAGCCTGTGAGTCCTGGAGGAAACTGAAAAGGTCAAAATGCCCGCCGGGAGGAGGAAGGCGGAAGTCCCGCCCTAACCGGATGCACTGACACAAAGTGTCCTTTAGCTCCACCTACGTGGTCACATTCCTTTCTGGGTAATGTAGTTTTCTCAAACGCCAAGGGGAAAGGCTAGCATCCCAGCCAATGACATTGGCGAATAAAGGTGATGTGGTTCAGCAAGTGGCCCTGGGGAAGGACAAGATGGGGCCAGAGGCCTGGTTTACTGGGACAGACTGGCAGACCTCCCAGGAGAGGGGTGTGGGGAGAACTGGGAGAGATTCCCCCAAAGAATATATGCACAGGCGAAAATGGGAGACATCTGTAATCCTATCAACGATCAAAAAGACATATTAAATTTTTAAAAATATATATAATATAGCCCAGCTGGTGTTGCTCAATGGTTGAGCACTTATCTGTAATCCATGAGGTCCTGGTTCTATTCCTGGTTAGGGAACATTATAAATAGAGAAAATTCCCCCATGATAGGGCCCAGAATTTGAGAGACATTTTCCTCTAGACCTGCGTGTAATAAACGTAACTCCATCTCTCTAAGTATTGCTTGGTACTTCTCCAGTTTTCTGTAACAGTAACGGCTCCTTCCTGGGCCCTCAGCCTGAAGCAGGGCCGTGCCTCTTCCCTCATCAGAAGCACAGGGGCAGGTGTTGGGCTCCTTTTGGGACTACGGTCCCTTCACCAGGGACTTATTTCATCGCCTTTTAGAGAGCTCGCCTTGCTCAGGGGCTGCTGTTGTGGGTGTTAGATTTCCCAGGGCAATGAACAAAGAGACGAGGGCTGGACGCTCCTTGATTTGGTTGAGAAGCTTCAACCACCCATGTTGCTCCCATGCATAGACATCTGCCATTGGATCTCCCCCCAGCGCCCTGAGACGACAGAAAAAAGCCATCCTGTTCCAGAAAATTCAGAGGCAAATGGAGCCCCGAGCAGCCCTGCCCAGGACTCTGACCAGGGAAGATAGCAAGCAGATCTGGTATTTACATGAAGAATTTCCAGATTCCTAGTCAGTTCCCAGATTGTCTAAAGGCTTGGATGTTAGATCCGATGTGATCAGAAAGGTTTTAAAAAGCAAGTTTGTGCCCACATTGGAAAGGAAACTGAAGCAGGATCAAAAGGTCCTTCAGAAAGCTGGGCTTGCTGACTTGCTCTGCCAGCTTCCAGGCCCTGGGGATGCCTGGGAGCTAATTTCTGCAGGCTGCCCTGTGTCTTGAACTGAAGCCTCATTCTAAGGCCACGGTCATAGCACAGTTTTGAAGGTGACAGAACCGAATACTCAGAGTACAAACACACCAAGGAGACAGAAGGGGAGGAATAAAGGAGTCCAGAGCCTGGAAAAGGAAAGCTTTGTGCCTGTTGCTGCAGCCCAAGGTCAGCACAGAGAGCTGCAGAAGTAATCCACCAGTGGTTGTGAGGGCGCCAGAGGCACTGACAGCGATTCATTGCCAAGTGTGAAGGAGCTGGAAGCATTGAAGGCAAGAGAACTGGGTGAGCAGAACTTCAGCAGCAAGGTAGTGCAGGGGGGCGAGAGTTCTTTGATGACAACGGGAACTTCCTGTACAGAATTTGAACTGGAGCCTGGCTGGTGGAGGTGTCATGTAAAATACAGCTGAGCGAGCATATTGGAGCTGCCTGGATTTCTGTGTGTCGATTGTCCACCTTGGAAATGATGAGTCTGAAAATGGAAGGAGCCGCTTGGATTTCAATCTGACAAGGGACAGTGAACTTCACACAGAAGATGTGTATGCGGGCAGTGTGAATAACAGGCTAGGTGTAGTTTTAGCTCCTGGAGCATGGCTCCTGGTCTGACCATGTGGATATTCAGTACTCACCCTCTTGCTTAGGCTTTCTATGTGTCGAAACCAGCCTGTGTCACATATGTTAGCAGTTTGTTGTCTTTACAATATGTGTATGGGAGGAATTGAAAAGTGTTCTTTCTGACATTGTTTACTTCTTGATTAATGAACACTAAACAGTTCTGGAGCTGCTTAGTCAATTGGTTTTATTAATTTTGTGCAAAGTAAAGTGAAATGCAGCAAAAAAAAATAAGTATATACATATATGCATAGTCCATGGACATAGACAATAATGTGCTGAGTGCCTAGAAATGGTGGGGGCAGGGTAGAGGGAGGCAAAGAGGGAATGAGGATGGGGGAAATTGGGTCTATTTGTAATAGAGCCAACAATAAAAAAGATAGTTTGCCCACATGGCATGGCTCAGTGGTTGGGCATGGACCCATGAAACAAGGTATCTCTGGTTGGATTCCAAATCAGGGCACTTGCCTAGGGTGATGAGCTCCATCCCTGTACGGGGCATGCAGGAGAGAGCTGATCAATGATTATCTCTCATCATTGATGTTTCTCTGTCTCCCTCTCTCTCTAAAAAATCAATAGAAAAAGAATAGTATAAAAATTGATTTGCTGAAACCGGTTTTGCTCAGTGAATTCAAAATTGAGGTTTGATCCGGTCAACAACACCCATTTGAGTGATCAATGTTTCTCTCTCATCACTAGCTCTTTCCCTCTCCCAGGTCCTCTCTGTAAAAAATCATAAAATATATTTAAAAAAATAAAATTGGATTCAACACCTTTGAATGAAGACCAGATGTCCCAGGTCCTCTAAGCAAAATCATGCCTTGGTCTGTTGTGTAGAAGATGTCCCAGGCATACCTGTGTTTAGGAACAGGAAGCAGCCTGGAGCAGGTCGTCCTCACGTTGGTCTGTAGTGTTAGAGTTCATTTCTTCATGTTCAAAAAGATTTCACTGCCCAAGTTCAGAAGATTTTGAGGGTACGTTAATTGACACTGGGGATAATGAAAAAACGTAGGCCTTATGATAGAACAGGAAGCAGCAGAGAGATAGAACAGGAAACAGCAGGCTCCTTTGACTCTCTAGAATCTGTGGGAAATAAATGAGCCAAAGTGAGGCTGCTGTTAGCTCACTGGGCATTCAGAGTAAAGGAGGCCTTGAGCGCAGATTCAGGGGTTAGGTCAGGATAAGCTGTCACTGCTCATTGCTACCCTGGTTGCAGGTTGCATGGGATCCCTGAAAATCTTAGGAGAGCCGGACAAGCATGGTTCAGTGGTTGGGTGTTAACCTATGACCCTGCAAGTCACTGATCAATTCCTGGTCAGGACACATGCTCAGGTAGTGGGCTGGATTGATTCATATTGTGGTGCCTGCAGGAGGCAGCCTATCAGTGATTCTCTCTCATCATTCATCTTTCTCTCCCTCTCTATCCCCCTCCCTTCCTCACTGAAATGAATAAAAATATAGTTTTGAATGTATATTTTAAATCAATTACCTTTACATCAAAGTTTAAAAAATAATTAAAACTTGCCACTTCTAATTATTTTACTACTAGAGGCCCGGTGCACGAAATTCGTGCATGGAGGGGGATTGTCCATCAGCCCATCCTGTACCCTATCCAATATGGGACCCCTCAAGGGATTTCCGACTGCCCGTTTAGGCCCGATCCCACAGGGATCAAAACGGGCAGTCCGACATCCCTCTCACAATCCAGGACTGCTGGCTCCCAACTGCTTGCCTGCCTGCCTTCCTGATTGCCCCTAACCACTTCTGCCTGCCAGCCTGATCACCCCCTAACCACTCTGCTGCCAGCCTGTTTGCCCCCAACTTCCCTCCTCTGCCGGCCTGGTTACCCCTAACTGCCCTCTCCTGCAGGGTTGACCACCTCCAACTGCCCTCCCTTGCAGGCCTGGTCCTTCTTAACTGCCCTCCCTTGCAGGCCAGGTGCCTCCCAACTGCCCTCTCCTGCTGGCCATCTTGTGGTGGCCATCTTGTGTCCACATGGGGGCAGGATCTTTGACCACATGGGGGCAGCTGTATTGTGTGTTGTGGTGATGATAATCTGTATATTACTCTTTTATTAGATAGGATAGAGCCCTCGTACAGGGGTGGGGGCCAGCTGGATTGCCCTAAAGGGTGTCCCGGATCAGGAGGGGGTTCCCTTGGGGCCTGCGGCGGCCTGAGTGAGGGGCCTGTGGTGGTTTGCAGGCCGGCCACGCCCCCTGGCAACCCAAGCAGAGGCCCTGGTATCTGGAATTTATTTTCCTTCTACAATTGAAACTTTGTAGCCTGGTGCAGAGCCAAGCCTGGGGCTCCCTCCGAGGCTGGCAGCCATTTCTGTTGGGGTTATAATTGAAACTTTGTTGCCTTAAGCGGGTGGACCCGGCCAGGGTGTGCAGAAATCTTTGCTTCCCCTATTGCCGGCGGCAACCCTGGCTTGCTCTCTAAAGCTCCAATCTGCCGCCACTTGTTTGAATTTGTTTACCTTCTATAATTGAAACTTTGTAGCTTGAGTGGAGGCTTAGGCCTGGCAAGGGCAGGCGGAAAGCTTGGCTTCCTCTGTTTCCTAGGAAACCTTGCTCTCTGTGGCTGTAGCCATCTTGGTATGGGTTAATTTGCATGCTCTCTCTGATTGGATGGTGGGCGTGGCTTGTGGGTGTGGCTTGTGGGTGTGTCGGAGGTGTGGTCAATTTGCATATTTGTCTATTATTAGGTAGGCTTTTATCATGAATGTTCTTGAGTATATTTGTACCTAATGCATCAGCATGGTTGTAATAAAATATAATGATGTGCTACTGAAATATCCTAGCAGGCCCATGTTCAGTGCCAACATTTTGTTATTTTGAAACTAATCATAATGAGAGTATTTACCACCAGGAATAAATGGTGGAGAATGTTAGCAACATAGATTGAACTTAAAAGTGTATCATGCAAGTGGTCATTAAATTGTGCATAAGATAAAATGTGAGAAAAACAATTTTCCTTCCAGTATTCAAAACATACTGTATAGTTCCAAATGGAAAAGAAATCAATTGAGTCGTTAAGGAATGGGTGAAGTGAATAGAGATGTCTTAGATGCTGAATTGCTTTCCTATTGGTTAAATCCTAAATTCATTTTAAAAATTGAAAAAGTGAGTGCTCAGAGTGCCTTTGAGCCTGGCGACTTCCCATTGATCAGATCCTAGGACTTGCCTCACAGCATGGCCCCCAAACGCCATTCTTAGCTCCCACCTCAAACAAAGAAACCGAAACTGGCTCCAGCCCCCAAGCAGGAAAAGAAGCCGACCCCTCTGGACGTGCCAAATGGAGAAAAAGAACAGCAAGAAGCGATTTTGAACATATTGATGAAGCACAAAATGAAATAGACAACTCAATGAATAAGCCAGTGAGGAGATTTTGCAAGTAGAACAGAAATATAACAAACTCCGCCAACCATTTTTTCAGAAGAGGTCAGAATTGATCGCCAAAGTTCCAAATTTTGGGGTAACAACATTTGTCAACCATCCACAAATGTCTGCACTGCTTGGGGAAGAGAATGAAGAGGCACTGCATTATTTGACAAGAGTTGAAGTGAGACTATTTGAAGATATTAAATCAGGTTAGAGAAAAGATTTTTATTTGGATGAATATCCTTACTTTGAAAATAAAGTTCTCTCCAAAGAGTTTCATCTGAATGAGAGTGGTGATCTATCTTCAAAGTCCACTGACATCAAATGGAAATCTGGAAAGCATTTGATGAAACGTTCAAGTCAAACACAGAATAAAGCCAGCAGGAAGAGACAGCATCAGGAACTAGAGAGCTTCTTTACCTGGTTTACTGACCATTCTGATGCAGGTGCAGATGAGTTAGGGGAAGTCATCAAAGATGACATTGGGGAAAATCCTTTACAGTACTACTTGGTTCCTGACATGGATGATGAAGAAGGGGAAGGAGAAGAAGATGATGATGCATGCACGAATTCATATACTGGGCGTCTCTCTCTCTCTCTCTCTCTCTCTCTCTCTCTCTCTCTCTCTCTATATATATATATATATATATATATATATATATATATACATATATATACATATATATATTTAACTGATTTAAAACAACCTTTAATATATGTTAAATCTTGTTTTAACTCAGTTACATATATATCAAACTTTGAAAAATGTTTAAAACTTACGTTTCCAATAATTCAGCTGTTTAATTATGAATGTTTTTGAGCACATTCATTGCTACTGTGTAAGTATGCTAAAAATTTATTTATATGAAAGGCTAAGCAACCGCCCAACTCCCTCACAGGTACCTAAGACCTGCAATGATCACCAGGGTGCAGACGCTCAACACAGGAGCTGCCCAGTGAGTTGTGGTTACCTGACAGCAGTGGTTCACAGGTCACGCACCCCAGAAGCAGAGAGGACGGTGCCTGATCCTGGGTTGTGACACCCAAGAACTGCCCTCTCGAAATACAGGACACCTTGGGGGATGGCAGAGAGCCTGTTTCAGCCCAATCTCCACAGGCCAGGCCCTCGTTTTGAAAGGGAGAAGGAGAGAAACAGCAATCATCTACCTCCTGCACGACCACTCCAGGGGATTCAGGAAGGCATGTGCCCTGCCCTGGAATCAAACCAGTGGCTGAGGGACCCTACCCATCACAAAGATGCCCTTCAAGCCCCAGGTGCCACCGGCCAAGTAGGGACTGTGAGAGGTTGGCACTGGGTAGTGTGGGGCCGTACTCACCAAGTCCCGCCCCACCACACACTTTTGGATTAATTTCATTTCAATGTGCACGCATTCATGTACATGGTTCCCAGTAAAATATAATGATGTACTACTGAAATAGCTTATGTCCATGTGCAATGCCATCATTTTGACAGTTGGAATGTGGTGAAATTGTCAACTACTGCTAACCTAGACTTCACTTACTGTATTATTAAATCCTTACACTTAACACTGGTGGAGGATGTTAACAATGCAGATTAAACTTTTAAGTGTATGGCACAAATGGGCTATAAATAGTACATAGGGTAAAAATTGAGAAAAAAATATATTGTTTTTAGAATTCAAAATCAAGAATTCCATATGACAAAGAAGTCACTAGAGTCATTGAGGAATGAGTGAAATTCAAACATATGTCTTAGAGGCTGCACTATCCTCCTATTGGCTAGGATGATAAATTAACTTTAAAGTACACAAAAATCCCGAGCAGACATTTTAACAAAGGAGATAAAGACAATGTAAAGAAATGCATAGGAAATGATCACCATCAAACATTTTTACAGAAATGGAATGAAAACAAAAGCAAGTTAACAATACTCGCTGATAGGGCTCGTATTTAAAAAGATTAACTTTCACATGTGAAGGCAGGGTTGTAGAAAAATGGAATTTTCATTACTGTGGGTGGGTCGGGAGGCAAAGTGATTGACCATTTTAGATCACAGTTCCCCAGATGTTAAAATATAACACATTCACTGACACTGGAACAGTTTGGTAAGTAACACATACACCTGTAGAAAGAACTCAACACAATATTCCCAACTGTTTTATTTATAAAACCCCAAACACAGAAATAACTGAAACCATAGGCGGCTCAATAGTTAAAGTGTTACCCATAGAATACAATATTTCCTGGAAATAAATATTTACATAAACATTAGTGTCGAATCTCAAAATATCTGTGTAGCACGAAGGAAGCCAGTGTTTCTGAAAGAGAATACACCTTTTAGTACCAATAAAATTATGAAAAATATGAACTACTCTATTGTACAGGAAGGTAAATCAATGCCTGCATGGAGGGCTGGGAGGCAGAAAGATTACAAAAGGACTGGAGGTAAATACAGGGTGTGGGAAAGTAGGTTTAAAGTTGTTGCTACTGAAAATAATACAATAATTAATAAAGAAGAACACAAAATATAAACTTTCCATGGCCACTGTGCCTCATTTTGTTGGGCGTGATCACATTAATGGAAAGCCACTGGTTTGATTCCAGGTCAGGGCACATGCCCAGGTTGTGGCTGGATCTCCAGAGTTGGGCATGCAGGAGGAAGCTGATCAATGATTCTCTCTGATTGATCTCTCTCTTTTTCTCTCTCTCTCTGAAATCATAAAAGTATATAATAAAAAAAAATTATTGCCATCAAATTCAATAGGAATGCTGACTACATACAAAAGACATCCTGTGAGGGAGATGAGGAGGAACCAAGATGGCGGCAAAGTGAAAAAACTAATCTGCTGCCTCGCACAACAATTTCAAAAATACAACTCATCTAAAAGACAAAACGTCTACCACCCAGAACCACGGAAAAGCTGGCTGAGTGGTAGATTTACAACTAAGGAGAGAAAAGAGCACTAGCGCTGAAAAGCTGAGTGAGGTACGGAGGCTTGAATCGCGCGGCTTTTCTTCAACCCGCATGGAGACAAGCTCCCGATCACTCTGAAATCCCGTTTTTGGGGACACGGGGAGGGGGGGACCCAGACACCTACGGGGAGAAGCTGGACTCTCGGCCATCAGGTCAGAAAGTGAGAGTGACTCTCTTGCAGAGGTGCGCCCAGCAATCATTGTTTACTGCGCTGGAGCATGGGACGCAGGGACTTGGAAACGTGGAAAGGCAGAGAAGGCTGAGGGCAGCCATCGCCGTTTGCCACGCCCTAGCCTAGTGAAGCCCTGAGACTCTGCCCCGCACAATCTACAAACCCGCCCAGGCTCCACACAGCGGCTTTTGCATATAAATGGTCTTTTCTGTGGCAGCTTAACCAAATAAACTACAGCTCCAGTCAGAGTGCTCCAAAAGCACCCAAGCAAAGGAGGAGAAAACTAGTCCTTGCTGTAGCTCCTGCTGGGGGACACACAGTACACAAGTGTACACCAAGAGGGTCCACCTCAGGTAACTGGGAGGCTGACCCGTTGAACCAATAGGACACCTAGTACACAAAGCTACCCTACCAACTCAGGGAAGCAGCGAAAATGAGGAGGCAAGGAAACAGATCACAAACCAAAGAAATGGAGGAGAACAAGGGACTGGACATAGAGTTCAAAACCACGGTTATAAGGTTTTTCAAGAATTTCACGGAAAAGGCCGATAAATTTAATGAGACCCTTGAGGATATGAAAAAGGACCAACTAGAAATTAAACATACACTGACTGAAATAAAAAATATTATACAGAGACCCAACAGCAGACTAGAGGATCGCAAGAATCAACTCAAAGATTTGGAATACAAAGAGGCCAAGGACACTCCTCCAGAGAAGCAAGAAGAGAAGAGAATTCAAAAAGTTGAAGATAGTGTAAGAAGCCTCTGGGACAACTTCAAGCGAACCAACATCAGAATTATGGGAGTACCAGAAGAAGAGAGAGAGCAAGATGCTGAAAACCTATTTGAAGAAATAATGACTGAAAACTTCCCCCACCTGATGAAGGAAATAGACTTACAAGTCCAGGAAGCACACAGAACCCCAAATAAAAGGAATCCAAAGAGGACCACACCAAGACACATCATAATTAAAATGCCAAGGGCAAAAGACAAAGAGAGAATCTTACAAGCAGCAAGAGAAAAACAGTTAGTTACCTACAAGGGAGCACCCATACGATTATCAGCTGATTTCTCAACAGAAACTATGCAGGCCAGACGGGAGTGGCAAGAAATATTCAAAGTGATGAATAGCAAGAACCTACAACCAAGACTACTCTACCCAGCAAAGTTATCATTCAGAATTGAAGGGCAGATAAAGAGCTTCACAGATAAGCAAAAGCTAAAAGAGTTCATCACCACCAAACCAGTATTATATGAAATGCTGAAAGGTATTCTTTAAAAAGAGGAAAAAGAAGAAATATAAAACTTATGAACAACAAATACATATCTATCAACAAGTGAATCTAAAAGTCAAGAGAATTAAAAATCTGAGGAACAGAATAAACTGGTGAATATAATAGAATCAGAGGCATAGAATGGGAGTGGATTGATAATTCTCAAGGGGAAAGGAGTGTCTGTGTGGGGAGTACGGGAAGAAACTGGACAAAAATCATACACCTATGGATAAGGACAGCGGGAGGTAAGGTCAGAGAGGGAGTGGGAACCGGGTGGTGGGGAAATATGGGGTGGGGGGGAAGGAGAAACAATTGTAATCTGAACAATAAAGATTTATTAAAAAAAAAAAAGACATCCTGGGACAGATTGCAGGGTTATCCTTCCTCTACCTTTGACTTCTTGCCCGTTGAGCAACTACATTATGTGAAGACCCTAGAGGGGCCAGGGAATACACACTACCATTAGATTATTCTGCCAATGACATCAGCTACACAAAACAGTTTTGGAGGTCCTGAGAATGTCTGCACATAAAGGCCACACAAGCCACAGGCCCCAGAACATCTGTGGCCTTATGTTCAGAAGAGGCACTTATCATCTAATTTACTGCAGGGTTTCCCACTCACTATTGAAACAGTGTTTCTGTCCTAATTGTGGTTCTACCTCAGAGACTTACAACAAATTACAAAACCTATGAAATGTCATACTTCCTGGCACATGTCTCCTTTGCAGTACATGGAGAGCAGGTTTCCTAAACATTGCTGAGGCCTATGTAGTACATACTGTGAACAGGGAACATGATTCATATAGGTCACAGAAGCAGAGCAAAGGTCTCACCTTCAGACTGACCTTTGCCCTCACCAATAATCGAGGCACTAGGCTGAAAATTAAATGCACAAAGTCACGTGGTCTTTCTTTTCAGGTCATGGGCCGCAATAAACAATAAGCCAATATTGGACAAAAAGTGATTTCCCGACATTATGTTGTCCCTTTCAAACCACATACACTTTTGGATAAAAACAATATCTATTCATCTCTACATGCTGAAAGATCACATCTGTGTTTGCAAATCATCTTAAAAGCAAAATTAAAGGTACAAATGTAAAAATACCTTTAAACAGATTCTAAACTAGAGCACAGGAGAACAAGGGGTTTTCAGGTTGGTGAATAAGAATCCCCCCAAATTTATCAAAGCATAATGTGAGTACCACTATGTCCCTGAAAGAGGTGGCACTACTTAGCTGAGAAGGGGTGCTCTGGATGAACCCTGGGTCGGGTCCATTTTTTCGTCACAGAGAAATGAATGAAGATATTGCCAAGAGCTTGGAGGAACCATAATTACTTCCAGCAGAAGTGAGAACACAGAATACATTCCCCTGAGCACCCAGGGATGGTGACCGATGCACACTCCTTAGGTGAGTCAGGTGTTAGAGGTGAAATCTCTTCAGCGACAAAGAGACAGTGACAGCATTGGGGTGGTAGGTCTGGGCATGTTAGCAAGTACAATGCAGCTCCTTCAAGTTTCATTTGTACCTCAAATTTATGAGGAATATAGCAGAGTGTATGTTCCCATAAAATGGGTTTACATTCATGGAAAGGGTCTCATAGAGCCCCTTAAGCGTTCTTATAATAAGTGAGAAAAATAAACCATTTGCTGCACATTTATGGCTTTTCTCCAGTGTGAACTCTGTGGTGTCTAGTGAGGTGAGACCTTCCACTCAAATGCTTACCACATTCATTACACTCATATGGCTTTTCTCCAGTGTGAACTCTGAGGTGTACAGTGTGGTGAGACTTTCGATTGAAATACATCCCACATTCACTACACTCATATGGCTTTTCTCCAGTGTGAACTCTGTGGTGTCTAGTGAAGTCAGACCTTTGACTGAAGACTTCCCACAATCACTGCACTTATAACACTTTTCTCTAATGTGAACTCTGTTGTGTTTAATGAAATCAGTGCTTTCTCTGAAGACCTTCCCACAATCCATACACTCACAGGGCTTTTCTACATTGTGAACTCTCCCATGTTGTAGGTGGTTGAAGATTTGTCTGAACACTTTCCAACATTTATTATATTCATAAATCATTTCTACAGAGCTGTGGCCTTTCTGATAAGCAACTTTCTGTTTCTGGCTGGCAGCTGTTTCACATTCAACCCACTGGTGATGTCTTTTTCCACTGAGAAATTCCTGTGAACTCTCAATGTTACTGTGTGGCTCCTCAGTGTTAAGAGTGGCCTGGTGCTGGAGAAGCCCTGAGTTGTCTGGGGAGTCCACCCCAACCTCAGTACGGGCTTCAGGCACCCCAGAGAAGTAGAACCAGCAAGTTGTCACAAGCGAAGCACTCTCCATATCCTCTATCCAGGGCTTGTCTCCACAGGCATCCTTCTGCTGCTGGTGAGGGTTTGCACTGAAACACAAGTCTCTCACACATGCATCACTTAAAAACACATTCTTGTCAAAGTATACCACTTGTAACTCAGTCACGTGCAAAATATCTTTTAAAACTGAGAAGCACGGCTTACACAGAAGCCACCACAACATGGCCAGCAGGGGAGGGCAGTTGGGAGGCACCAGGCCTGCAAGGGAGGGCAGTTGGAGGTGATCAACCCTGCAGGAGAGGGCAGTTAGGGGTGGCCAGGCCGGCAGAGGAGGGAAGTTGGGGGCAAACAGGCTGGCAGCATAGTGATTAGGGGGTGATCAGGCTGGCAGGCAGAAGCGGTTAGGGGCAATCAGGAAGGCAGGCAGGCAAGCAGTTGGGAGCCAGCAGTCCTGGATTGTGAGAGGGATGTCCGACTGCCCGTTTAGGCCCAATCCCACCGGATCAGGCCTAAACGGGCAGTCGGACATCCCTGCAGGAGTCCAAGATTGGATAGGGTACAGGCTGGGCTGAGAGACAACCCCCCTCCATGCACAAATTTTGTGCACCGGGCCTCTACTACATATATATTTTTATTGATTTTAGATGTAGAAAGGATGTGGCGGGGGAAGGCGAAAGAGACAGAGCAACAGGGATGAGCAAAAAACAGGGATTGGTTGCCACCTGCATAATCAATACTGTGGATCTAGCCTACGACCCAGGCATGTGACCTCACACCAGTGCATGCGTCTATGCTCAAGAAAATGAGACACATTATCTAGGACAATATATCACCTTAATACAGGGAATCATGGTCAGGTTGGTAATGGTCCTAGTAGCTTAGAAGGGACAGTGTTAGCCTGAGAACAGGCTTTCTTCCTGGGGCCAGTTTGTGAGAAGGGGGTGTCATAACACAGCATAGGGACAGAAGTTGTCATATAGAGTCTGGGGGAGAAATAATCCTTTAGCAGTGGCCAATACCTTTTAAAGATGAGTGGACCTGAGATTAATTGGAGGCAAAGATAATTCAAACAAGATGAGACTAGGGCTGATACATATTTATATCTCTCAATGCTTACCACGATTTTGTTGTGATCCTTGGTGTAGCCTGCCTGTGGGGAGTTGCATTCAGTCTTGTGGATTAGATAAGAGGCTTGAATCATCATCTCTGAGACTCACTGGGCATGGTTCAGAGGGACATTGGGCCTGGGACTTGAGTGAAGGTTAAGTGAGAGATGTTGGCTGTGAGTAGTGAAGGGACATCAAGTGAAGCATAAGAGGAGGTGGGCTCTGGATATCTGAGATCTGATTGTTGTTCTTTATAGTTTTGGTTGAAGGAAAAAAAAACAGTCATGGAGAGAGGCCTACATAACAGGACTCAAGGCTACTTCTATGAATGTGGCCTATCAGAGTCTTGGCAGTACTTGATCCTGATTCAATTTAACAACCATCCTCTGACCACACATGCCGAGTAATAAGTAAAAGGCAAGGAGATGAGTATGGAGGCTGGTGCTGTGGAAGTGCAGGTTTGCGAGGGGTGTGATATAAAGAGTGATGTGCACTTGGAGAGGGAAGGTGAATTCATGTCCAAAGCACCCTAACACTGACATAAGAATGAAAGAAGGAAGTCTATTTCTGGTGTTGCCTGGATGTAACAATACGGTGAATTTAAGGGTAATTACCTTTAAAGAGAGGTGTTTGTATGCCACATTCTAGGTTAAGAGCTTAGGTGTCATTTAACTAACCCACTGCCTTTTGTTGTTGGGAGTGACACACTGGTTGATGGGAATGAGATTGCATTCCCCAGTGTTACCCAGGCTTGTGAATCTCCAGGGGCATGGGTAAGGAAGAACAGTAAAAGAGAAATAGATTATGGAAGTGGTCACCTATATTTTTTGGAAAAGAAGGTGATTAGGAAAATATATATACCACAGCAAATTTGCATTACCTTTGAAGTTGTGCCTCTGGGAATGAAGCTGTGTGAGAGAAGTGTTGTTCAAAGAACTATGTGCACCAGATAATGAAAAGTGATGGCCACAGTACCTTGGGAATGGGGTCAAGCTGATGAAGTGTGATGCCATGTTTTTGCTGTCTTAGAAGAACAATTGGATGGCATACAAGGCTATTTGCTGAGAAGACCAGTATCAAATCATTCACTCTCTTTATGATAAACATCCCTCTCTAACCTATTGACACCCACTCTATTGATAAGAGGCACTGTTACATATATGGGAGTTCTACAGCTCAGATATCTTCTATCTGCTCAACTGCCTTAATGGTTGTGGGAAGAAAAATGTCAGCAGGAAAATAAGAATACCGTGGCTTTCATGGGATGAAGGCCTGATATTTTCTCTGATGTGAAGAGTGGAAAGAGCAGATGGGTATGGAGGGTGGGGAGTCAGATAGATATATAATCTTAGGAGTGAATCTGATCATGGCCTGTACTGTCCCCATATGACAGGATGTGAACTTTTTTTTTTTTTTTAATATATTTTATTGATTTTTTACAGAGAGGAAGAGAGAGGGATAGAGAGTCAAAAACATCGATGAGAGAGAAACATCGATCAGCTGCCTCCTGCACACCCCCTACTGGGGACGTGCCCGCAACCAAGGTACATGCCCTTGACCGGAATCGAACCCTGGACCCTTGAGTCCGCAGGCCGACGCTCTATCCACTGAGCCAAACCGGTTTCGGCAGGATGTGAACTTTGAGGACGTGGCCATTGCCTTTTCTCAGGAGGAGTGGGGGCTCCTTGATGAGGCTCAGAGACTTTTGTACTGCGATGTGATGCTGGAAGTGTTTGCACTTGTATCATCTGTAAGTAAGACCTTCACGTTGTCCCAGTGTCCTGAGGTGAAGACCTCTCTTCCTTTCTTCCTCAGGCATAGCTTTCTCTCTCCCACAGCCAGAACATTGCCTCTGCTAATTTCCCCCACAGTCCTGTCAAATGTGCTGTGGCTGCCAGAGATGGGCTGCATGGAGGGTGCTGAGCAAAGGACTCCACGATCATCCATAACACCTGTTACCTCAAAAAGTACAGGAAGTGTCAGGGAGTCAGGAGTCTTGCAGCGAGCTTAATGGGTCCCAGTTTGCACTTTCTCTTCATGGGAGGCTGACAGAGTCCACATGCATGGCTTCAACTTCTGCCCTCTTTCTCTAGGTAAAGGTTCTTTGTGGCAGCCTCTGCCTTGTTACGGTTTTTACCTACATGAACCATGGGCTGTTCTTGTATGGCCCCATTCAAATGTTGTAATATTTTCTTCCCTGAATACTATAGCAAGCTGTGTTGCTCAGGCCCAGCGCTGACTGTTTAATACTTCATCACCTGTTCCTCTGCACTGGTGCCTATGCAGTATTCTGCAACATTGACTTGCACATGTGTTATGAGGTCCACATACGTGCTACCTAGTCTTCAAAACCAGCTACTATTTTATTGAATTTTACTTGGAGTAAGATGGAACCAACCTCTTGCACAGCTCGCCCGGTCCCCAGCAGATAAGCCATGCTGAATGCTGTTAGTTGAAGGATGAGCTGGAGATTCATATTATAAAGTGGTGCTTCCCATGTTTGTGTCATACTTCTGTTGAGGCCTCCCTGTTTTGGGATCTTCATTAGCCCAAAAAATCACAAGAGCCTCTTATTCATCCTTCCTGCACATCTTTTATTTTCAAACTATTTAATGGAACCAACGTGTGATGTGAACACACTTTGGCAATGAGACTTCCCCCTATCACACAATCAACATTCATTTCCTCACCATTTCTCACTTTTCAGGTTGTTGGCATAAAATGGATGATGAGGAGACCTGTTCTGATCAGAGTGTATCTATACAAGGAGAGTCACAGGACAGGGCTTCTAAGACAGCTCCAGCCACCGAGAGGACCCTTCTGTGCAAGAGGTGTTTCTCTATGTTACAACATATTTTGCACCTGACTGGTTCACATGCAACATACTTTGAGCAGAAAGCCTTCTGTAGTGATGTATGTGTTGGAGACTTCTGTTTCAGTGCAAACCCTCACCAGCAACAGAGGAATGAATGTGGAGAGGAGCCCTGGAAACAAGATATGGACAGGGCATCCTATGTGAGCAGGTACAGCTTCTACTTATCAGTGGTGCCTTCAACCAGCAGGGAGGTTGGGGAAGATTTGCGATACAACTCAGAGCTTCTGCAGCACCAGGCCATTCTCAACACCGAGGAGCTACACTGTGGCAGGGAGATTTCACAGGAATTTCTTGATGGAAAAAGTCATCACCAGTGGGGTGACTGTGAAAACGCTGCCAGCCACTTCCTGAAAGTTGTTCAATGTCAGCGTGAATTTTCTGGAGAAGTGATTTATGAGTGTAAGAAATGTAGAAAAGTTTTTAGACGATCCTTTAACCTCATTGGACATAAGAGAGTTCACCCTGGAGAAGAGATGTATGAGTGTAGTAAATGTGGGATTTCCTTCCATCTAAGAGCTCACCTCACTGTACACCTCAGAGTTCACACTGGAGAGAAGCCATATGAGTGTACTGAATGTGGGAAGCCCTTCAGTGAAAGAAGTACATTAGTTAAACACCAGAGAGTTCACACTGGGGAGAAGCCATATGAGTGTACTGAATGTGGGAAGTCCTTCAGTGAAAGAAGTACATTAGTTAAACACCAGAGAGTTCACACTGGGGAGAAGCCATATGAGTGTACTGAATGTGGGAAGTCTTTTAGCCAAAAATCTAACCTTATTATACATCGAAATGTCCACACTGGAGACAAGCCATATGAATGTACTGAATGTGGGAAGTCCTTCAGTGAAAAACATGCATTGATTAAACACCAGAGAGTTCACACTGGAGAGAAGCCATATGAGTGTACTGAAAGTGGGAAATCCTTCAGTGAAAGAAGTACATTCATTAAACACCAGAGAGTTCACACTGGAGAGAGGCCATATGAGTGTACTGAATGTGAGAAGTCTTTTAGCCAAAAACCTAACCTTATCATACATCGGAAAGTCCACACTGGAGAGAAGCCATATGAGTGTACTGAATGTGGGAAGTCTTTTTGCCAAAAATCTATTCTTATTATACATCTGAGAGTTCACATTGGAGAGAAGTGTAAAATGTGCAGGGAATGTTTTATTTTATGCACTTAGAATAATAACACTGAATGCGACTGTTTCGGACCTATTTTTGTGAATTTAAACCCTTTTAATGGAACATGCACTATACTATATTCCTCATGTGTTTCCAGTGAAAGTGAGGCTTGAAGGACATGCCCAGATCTACTACCTGATACATTTGTGGCTGAAGAGATTTTTTATTGAATTATGATTTTATGAATTGTTTTACTTTCTAATTCACCAACCTGCAAATTACTTACTGTCCTCTGTTCTGGTTTATGATTTTTTAGTAAAGGTATTTTTCTTTAGTACCTTAATTTTTTTGGTTATTTTCACTTCCAGGGATGATTGTCAAGCACAATTATGACCTATCATCATAGAGTTTACAGATATTGTTTGAATCCCAACCTTTCTGTGCTTTAAGAGGGACAGCATAATACTAGAAAATTACTCCTTGGCCAATATTGGCTTATAGTTCATTGCTAGCCAAGGCCTTGAAAGAAAGACTGCTTGACTTTGTGGTTCCAGTTTGCATGTTTGATCCCAGCACATATGGGGATGTAGGAGGCATCTAATTTTTTTTCTCTCTCATATTGATGTCTCTCCCAATATCTCTCTTCTCCTCCCCCTTCCCTTGTACTCTCTCTCAAAATATCCTCAGATGAGGATTACCAAAAAATCCAAACATTCACTCTGGTGCCCTGAGATGGGGCCTCTGTCTGCACAAGCCACCTTTCCTCACTCTTCCCTACCTTTGCCTGGGACGTTCCCACTGTAGCTGGGCACACTGTGTCCTTCCCAGTATTTGTAAGAGAGGAGGCCGGAAGCTCACAGATCTCACCTCATTGTACACCACAGAATTCACACTGGAGAAAAGCCATATGAGTGTAGTGAATGTGGGAAGTATTTCAGGGAAAGGGCTTCCCTCACTAAACACCACAGAGTTCACACTGGAGAAAAGCCATATGAGTGTAGTGAATGTGGGAAGTATTTCAGTGAAAGGGCTTCCCTCATTAAACACCACAGAGTTCACACTGGAGAAAAGCCATATGAGTATAATGAATGTGGTAAGCATTTCAGTGGAAGGTCTCACCTCACTAGACACCACAGAGTTCATACTGGAGAAAAGCCAAAAATGTGCAGGGAATGGTTTATTTTTCTCACTTATTATAAGAACACTTAAGGGGCTCTATGAGACCCTTTCCATGAATGTAAACCACTTTTATGGGAACACACTGCTAGATTCCTCATAAATTTGAGGTACAAGTGAGACTTGAAGGAGCTGCATTGTACTTGAATAGAAAGTGGCAAAGATTCTATTCCCACTGTATTCTGCTCAAGGTACATCTTACCCCCCCCCACCCCCCTCAAATAAGGTGAGAACCAAGGTGTAAAGAAGAGAAAAAGAGACCTCAAAAACAGGGCAACTGACCACAAGAGGGGGAAAAAAAAAGGAAAAAAAAAACCCTGAAACTTGCTCCAGGGACTGGAGAAAATTAAAAAAGGTTGGAATCCATCAGTGTTCATTAGTCACCTTCTCCTTCATCTTCCTCTCCTTCTTCCCCCTCATCATCATCTTCATATTCTTCACCTTCATCCTCATCCCTTCTTCATCAATATCTTCCAACCCTGCATCTTCTTCATCATCATCATCGTCATCATCTTCTCCTTCCCCTTCATCATCCATGTCAGGAACCAAGTAGTACTGTAAAGAATTTGGCCAAATGTCATCTTTGATGACTTCTCCTAACTCACCTGCACCTGCATCAGAATGGTCAGTAAACGAGGTAAAGAAGCTTTCTGGTTCCTCATGCTGTCTCTTCCTGCTGGCTTTATTCTGTGTTTGACTTGAACGTTTCATCAAATCCTTTCCAGATTTCCATTTGATTTCAGTGGACTTTGAAGATGGATCACCACACTCATTCAGAAGAAACTCTTTGGAGAGAACTTTATTTTCAAAGTAAGGCTTTTCATCAAAATAAAAATCTGTTCTGTAACCTGATTTAATATCTTCAAATTGTCTCACTTCAACTCTTGTCAAATAATGCAGTGCCTCTCATTCTCTTTCCCAAGCTGCGCAGACACTTATGGATGGTTGACAAATATTGTTACCCCAAAATTTGGGATTGTGGCGATCAATTCTGACCACTTCTGAAAAAATGGTGGGCGGAGTTTGTTATATTTCTGTTCTACTTTCAAAATCTCCTCACTGGCTTGTTCATTACGTTGTCTATTTCATTTTGAACTTCATCAACATGTTCAATCGCTTCTTGCTGTTCTTTTTCTCCCTTCTGCACATCCAGAGGGGTCGGCTGCTTCTCCTGTTTGTGGGCTGGAGCCAGTTTCGGTTTCTTTGAGGTGGGAGCTAGGACTGGCGTTTGGGGACCATGCTGTGAGGCAAGTCCTAGGATCTGATCAATGGGAAGTTGCCAGGCTCAAAGGCACTCTGAGCACTCACTTTTTCAATTTTTAAAATGAATTTAGGATTTAACCAATAGGAAAGCAATTCAGCATCTAAGACATCTCTATTCACTTCACCCATTCCTTAAGGACTCAATTGCTTTCTTTTCCATTTGGAACTATACAATATGTTTTGAATACTGAAAGGAAAATTGTTTCTCACATTTTATCTTATGCACAATTTAATGACCACTTGCATGATACACTTTTAAGTTAAATCTATGTTGCTAACATTCTCCACCATTTATTCCTGGTGGTAAATACTCTCATCATGATTAATTTCAAAATGACAAAATTTTGGGAGAGAACATGGGCCGGTTAGCATATTTCAGTAGCACATCATTATATTTTATGTGCAACATGCTGATGCATTAGGTACAAATATACTCAAGAACATTCATGATAAAATAGTAACATAATATGAAGTGGCAAGTTTTCATTATTTTTTAAACTTTGATGTAAGTGTAATTGATTTAAAATATACAGTCAAAACTATATTTTTATTGATTTCAGTGAGGAAGGGAGGGGGATAGACAGGGAGAGAAAGATGAATGATGAAAGAGAATCACTGAGAGGCTGCCTCCTGCATGCACCACAATATGAATCCAGTCCACCACCTGAGCATGTGTCGTGACCAGGAATTGATCAGTGACCTGCAGGGTCATAGGTTAACACTCAACCACTGAACCACGCTTGCCCGGCCATCCTAAGATTACCAGGGATCCCACGCAACCTGCAACCAGGTTAGCAATGAGCAATGGCAGCTCATCCTGGCCTAACCCATGACTCTGCACTCAAGGCCTCCTTTACTCTGAATGCCCTGTGAGCTAACAGCAGCCTCGCTTTGGCTCATTTATTTCCCACAATGTTTCTGGAGAGTTAAGGAGCCTGCTGTTTCCTGTTCAATCTCTCTGCTGCTTCCTGTTCTATCATAAGGCCTACGTTTTATCATTATCCCCAGTTTCAATTAATGTACCCTCAAAATCTTCTGAACTTGGGCAGTGAAATCTTTTCAAACATAAAGTAATGAACTCTAACACTACAGACCAAGGTGAGGCCGACCTGCTCCAGCTCCTTCCTGTTCCTAAACACAAGTATGCCTGGGACATCTCCTACAAAACAGACCAAGGCATTATTTTGCTTAGAGGACCTGAGAGAAAACGTGATCGTCTTCACTCAAATTGGTGTTGTTGAATCAAATCAATTTTAACTCTCTTCTTTTTTTTCATTGTTTTTTTAGAGAGAGAGGGAGACATAGAAACATCAATGATGAGAGAGAATCATTGATCAGCTGTCTCCTGAATGCCCCCTACAGGATGGAGCTCCCCAACCTAGGCAAGTGCCCTGACTTGGAATCCAACTAGAGATACCTTGTTTCATGGGTCCATGCCCAACCACTGAGCCATGCCATGTGGGTAAACTTTTTTTTTGTAGGCTCTATTACAAATAGACCCAATTTCCCCCTTCCTCATTCCCCTTTGCCTCCCTCTACCCTGCCCCCACCATTACTAGGCACTCAGCACATTACTGTCTATGTCCATGGACTATGCATATATGTTTATACTTGTGGGTTTTTTGTTTTTTTTTTTTGCTGCATTTCACTTTACTTTGCACAAAATGAATACAACCAATTGACTAAGCAGCTCCAGAACTGTTAGTGTTCATTAATCAAGAAGTAAACGATGTAGGAAGCAACACTTTTCAATTCCTCCCATGCACATATTGTAAAGACCACAAACTCCTAACATAGGTGACACAGGCTGGTTTCGACAAATAGAAAGCCTAAGCAAGAAGGGTGAGTACTGAATATCCACATGGTCAGACCAGGAGCCATGCTCCAGGAGCTAGACTACACCTACCCTGTTATTCACACTGCCCGCATACACAACTGCCCTGTGAAGTTCACTGTCCCTTGCCAGATTGAAATCCAAGCGGCTCCTTCCATTTTCAGGCTCATCATTTCCAAGGTGGACAATCCACACACAGAAATCCAGGCAGCTCCAATATGCTCACTCACCTGTATTTTACATGACACCTCCACCAGCCAGGCTCCAGTTCAAATTCTGTACAGGAAGTTCCCATTGTCGTCAAAGAACTCTTCCCCCCTCTGCACTACCTTGCTGCTGAAGTTCTGCTCACCCAGTTCTCTTGCCTTCAATGCTTCCAGCTCCTTCGCACTTGACAATCCATCACTGTCAGAGCCTCTGGTGCCCTCACACCCACTCGTGGAGTACTTCTGCAGCTCTCTGTGCTGACCTTGGGCTGTAGCAACAGGCACAAAGCTTTCCTTCTCCAGGCTCTGGACTCCTTTATTCCTTCCCTTCTGTCCCCTCGGTGTGTTTGTACTCTGAGTATTCGGTTCTGTCACCCTCAAAGCTGTGCTGTGACCGTGGCCTTGGGATGAGGCTTCAGCTCCTGACACAGGGCTGCCTGCAGAAAGCAGCTCCCAGGCATCCCCAGGGACTGGAAGATGGCGGAGCGAGTGGGAAAGCCCAGCTTTCTGAAGGACCTTTTGATCCTGCTTCAGTTTCTTCTCCAATGTTCACACAAACTTGCTTTTTAACCCTTCATCAGAGCTAGCATCCAAACCTTCAGACAATCTGGGAACTGACCAGGACTCTGGAAATCCTTCATGTAAATACCGGATCTGCTCCTTGGCTTCCCTGGTCAGAGTCCTGGGGGGTGTCCTCAGGGTTTCATTTGCCTCTGAATTTTCTGGAACAGGAAGGCTTTTTCTGTCTTCTCGGGACGCTGGGGAGCGAACCAATGGCAGAAGCCATGCGTGGGAGCAACATGGGTGGCTGAAGCGTCTCAGGTAAATCAGGGAGCGCCTAGCCCTGGTCTCTTTGTTCATTTCGCCGGGAAATCTAACACCCACAACAGCAGCCCCGGAGCAAGGCGAGCTCTCTAAAAGGCGATGAAATACATCCCTGATGGTGGGACCGTGGTCCCAAAGGAGCCCAACACCTGCCCCTGCACTTCTGATGAGGGAGGAAGCAAGGCCCTGCCTCAGGTGAGGGCCCAGGAAGGAGCCAGTACTGTTACAGAAAACTGGAGAAGAACCAAGCAATACTTAGAGGGAGTTACATTTATTATGCGCGGGTCCAGAGGAAATTGTCTTTCAATTTCTGGGCCCCACCATGGAGGAATTTTCCCTATTTATATGTTCCCTAACCAGGAATAGAAACAGGACCTCATGGATCATAGATCAGTGCTCAACCATTGAGCCACACCAGCTGGGCTATATTATATATATATTTTTAAATTGAATATGTCTTTTTGATCGTTGATAGTATTACAGATGTCTCCCATTATCGTCTGTGCATATATTCTTTGGGGGATCTCTTCGGTTCTCCACACACCCCTCTCCTGGGAGGTCTGCCCATCTGTCCCAGTTAACCAGGCCTCTGGTCCCATCTTGTCCTTCCCCAGGGCCACTTGCTGAACCACATCACCTTTATTCACCAATGTCATTGGCTGGGATGCTAGCCCTCCCCTTGGCGTTTGAGAAAACTACATTACCCACAAATGAATGCGACCACATAGGCGGAGCCAAAGGACACTTTGTGTCAGTGCATCCGATTAGGGCGGGACTTCTGCCTTCCTCCTCCTGGTGGGCATTTTGACCTCTTCAGTTTCTTCCAGGACTCACAGGCTTCAGCCCACTCGTGGTGAGTAAGAGAGGACTAGGAGGCAGCGTCCTTGCTGTGCAGGGTGTGTCTGAGGCTTGTTAAGCACCATCAGGCCGGAATTGGGGCCTCCGCCCCTCCCAGACTCCTCTCTGCTTACAGCGTTCTTTCAGCCTGACCCCATTGAACCCTGCAGCACCTGGGGAGGGGAGGTCTGAGTATCTGAGATCTGACTGTGGTTCTTCATAGGTTAGATTTAAGGGAAAAACAGTCATGGACAGAGGCCTTCACAGCAGGATTCAAGGCTGCCTCTATGAGTGTGGACTACCAGAGTCTGGGCAGTACTTGATCCTGTTTGAATTTGACAAGCATTCTCTTGATCACACATGCTGAATAATAAGTAAGAGGGTGAGGAGATGATTATAGGTGGCGGAACTCTAGCAGTGCCGGTGTGAGAGAAGTGTGGCAGAAATAGTGATGAGCACTTGGAGAGGGAGTGTGACTTGATGGCCAGAGCACCCTGACATTGACATAAGAGTGAATGAAGGGAGAGTCCATTTCTGGTGGAGTCTGGACGATAAAATAAGGGTGATTTTTAGATAATGCCTGGAAAGAGTGATGTTTTGGTGCTACCTGCCATGTTCAGGGCTTGGATGACATTTATGTACCCACCTGCCTTTTGTTGTTGGGGGTGACACACTGATGGTTAAGAAGGAGATATTATACATCAGTGTTCCCCAGGCTTGAAATTTTCCATGGGCATGGGTAAGGGAGAAAGGTAACAGAGAAATGGATTATGGAGTTGGTAATCTATAAATTTGGAAAATAAGGTAATTAAGAAACAACCTGTCCTCGCCAATGCAAATTTGTGTTACCTTTGAAGTTGTGCCTCTAGGAAAGAAGCAGTGTGAGAGAAGTGTTGTTCAAACAACTATGTTCAGCAGGTAATACAAAGTTATGGCCTCAGCCTTCTGGGATTGTGGTTGTAAAGGTGAAGTTTGACGCAATTTATTTGGTGTCTTTGAGGAACAATCTGAGGGACTACACAGGTATTGCCTGATAAGATCAGTATTAAACCACTCATACTCCCTGTATGGCCGACATCTCTTCCTACCCTATGTTCTTGACACCCACTCTACTGTAGGAAGCAGTTATATGTGTAAGCCTCGGACTGACCTGCTGGGAAAGTAGCAAACAAGTTCCAGCTTGGAGGGCAGCATAATGGGTCCCACCTGCTATTCCTATCCCTGGCAGGGTGACTATGTCCAGATCCATTGCTTCCATTTCTACCTCCTTCCTCTAGGCAAAGGTCCTTGGTGACTGCCTGTGCCAGGTTATGGTCTTTACTTCCATGAACCTTGAGCTGTTCTTAAAAGATCACACTTCGGTTGTTTGTAATATTATCTGCCTTAAATACGATTGCAAGCTGAATGACTCTAGGCCAGTGCTGAGTGCCCATCTCTGTCACATTTCATTAATACTTGGAATAGTTCTGTTGTACGTATTTGTAGAGAAGAATATGCAGGATGAACCCTGATTTTTTTCACAGGGTGAACATACAGGATGGTCTCTGAAGAGGCCTGGTCCTGTTGAGTTGCAAATGTGGGCTAGATATGGTATAAGGGTGGTGTTTAGATGATACCAAGCACCTGCTTAATTCCAACAGTGTTTAGGTGCAAGTACCATGGGCAAGAGTATATTTATACCTTTTCTCTGCCATACTTGACACTGTGCTGACTTGTCATTTCACCTGTGACCTCCTGGCCTTTGATACCTTCACCTTGTGGACTTTTTGCATCACCTCTTCCTCTGCATTGCTTTGTCTTCAGCACTCTCTAACATTGACCTGTCCATGTGTTATGAGATGTACATAGGAGCTTAAATAGTTCTTTAACACCAGCTACTAATTTATTGAATACTAGAGGCCTGGCGCATGAAATTTGTTCATTGCATCCCTAGGCCTGGCTAGTGATCAGGGTCAATCAGATTCCCTGCCTCCCCACCTCTTCCATCCCTCACTGCACGCATACTGCCACGGCATGGTTCCCCCCACCAGCCAGCCTCCTCCTTCCCTGGCTCCCTCAGCGGCCTGCTGCTGCCATTGGTCACCTATCATGTTCCGCACATCCCCTGGTGGTCAGCGCACGTCATTGCGAGAGATTGTTCTCCTGGTTGAACTCCCGAGGGGACACTTTGCAAATTACTCTTGTATATGTATATATAGAGATAGAGATAGAGATAGAGATAGAGATAGAGATATAGAGATAGAGATGGAGATGGAGATGGAGATGGAGATAGAGATAGAGATAGAGATAGAGATAGAGATAGAGATAGAGATAGAGATAGAGATATATACATAGAGAGAGAGAGAGAGGGATTACTTGCAATGAGACATAATCATATTTCAGCACAGCTTTCCATGTCACCAATAGACAAACCATGCTGAATACTGTTAGCAGAAGAATAATCTGACAATCCTGCTTCTCTTCCATTTGGTGCTTTCCATGTGTGTGTCATTTTGTTTGAGGTCTTCCTTGTTTTGTGATCTTCAGTAGACTGACCTTTATGAAGTGAATTATAAGTGTAAAAAATGTGGGAAATCTTTCAGAGAAATCTTTAACCTCTTTCATCATAGAAGTGTTTACACTGTAGAAAAGCCATAGGAGTGTAGTGATCATGGGATGTCCATCATCCTGAGCTCCAAACTCATTCAACAACAAAGTCCACACTGGAAAAAAGCTGTATGAGTGTCGTGATTGCAGGATGTCCTTCAATCAAAGCAGTACTGTCACTCCACACCAGAGAGTTCCCACTGGTGAAAACCTTATGAGTGTAGTGAATGTGGGAAAGCTTTTACCCACAATAATCACCTCCTTATCCACAGGAGAGTTCCCACTGGAGAAAAGCCATGAGCATAATGACTGTGGGAAGTCATTTACATAAAGGTTTACCCTCATTCAACACCACAGAGTTCACAGTGGAGAAAAGCCCTAAGAGTGTAGTGACTTTAGGAAGTCCTTTAGGCAACGCACTAACTTCACTCAATACCAGAGAGTTCACAGTGGTGCAAAACCTTATGAGTGTAGTGAATATGGGAAATCTTTTACCTGCAATAATCACCTCTTTATCCAAAAGACAGTTCACACTGGAGAAAAGCTATATGCGTGTACTGATTATGGGAAGTTTTTAATCTTTATTAATGTCTGTGGTGTAAATACTCTCATCCTTGTGAGGTTCAAACAACCAAAATGATGATTTTGAACATGGACATAATAATATATTTCAGTAGCACATCATTATATTTTATTTTCAATATGCTGATTCAGTAGCACCAAATATGTTCAAAACTTTTCACAATAAAACAATAAAATTATTGGGAAGCATCAAGATTAAACCTTTTCTAAAGATTGATTTAAGTAGAATTTATTTAAAATGGACATTAAAAAAATACACTTTTGGTGTTTCCCTGCATGCCTGCATTGCTGATACCAAGTTCCTACTGACCATATCAGTGCTTCATTCTTGGCCTATAAAATAATTGATGCAATCATACAGTCTGACATTGATATAGCTTACTTTAATTATTTCCTTGGAAAAAAGACACTTTTGAAATCCAATGAATGCTATTCTAGCCTTCCACCACTATCTAAGTCATCATGATGGTTTTTGTATCTAACTATTCTCAGGTACATTATTGGGTTGTTACTTAAAATGTCACGTATGTCTGACCGAGGCCAAACACTTAAGTGGGTCAGCCAATAATTTCAATAATGGAAAGTTGCAAGTTCCAACCCTGATCACATCAATTACAAGAGTTAATCAGGAGGGAGGACCAAGATGGCGGCATAGGGCAGACCCTGATTGTTGCCTACCACAACAATTTTGAAACTACAACTAGAAAACAGAACGGACACCATCCAGAACTACCGGAGGGCTGGCTGAGCAGATGCTCTACAACTAGAGTAAAAGAGAGGGGGATGCGGGATGACGCTGATGCCGGTGAGCCAAAGATCTCACTTTAAAATCTACGGCTCTGGAAGATGGCGGCAGAGTTGAACGGCTGATCTGTTGCCTCGCATGGCAGTTTCGGAAATACAACTAAAAGATGGACTGGTGAGCGCGGCGACTCCTTCTCGTGTCTCCCCAGGCCGGGCGGCTGCTCCTCTCAGTCAGCACCTCAGCCGGGGCCATGAGCTTGTGGGCGGCCGCGGCAGCTGCTATGGCGGTAGCCGAGGACTTGGCGTAGTAGCTCTCGGTGAAGGAAGAGACCATCTATCTGCAGGACAGGCCCATCCGCGTCACCGACCTGGCCGAGCTGCCCAGTGAGATCCTCGGGGCCTTGGAGGCCGCCGACACCGACTTGGAGGATTTTTAGGATTTCAAGTCCTTTAGCCATTTTGAGAGAGGAGAACCAAGAAGGCGGCAAAGTTAAACAAATGAACTGCGCCGCGCACAGCAATTTCAAAAATAGAACTGGAGGACAGAGCGTCTGCCACCCAGAACCACAGGAGAGCTGGCTGAAGGGTGGATTTACAGCTAAGAGGGAAGAGGACAGAGCGAACTTGGAAGGGATAAGGTGCGGAGGCGCGTGGGTCGGACTGGTGGCGGGGGAAGGGACGTGTGGCTTTTTTTCCAATCCTAGGGGAGATTAGCTCCCCATCACCCTGAAATCCAGCTTCTGGGGACTCGCGGGAGATCCAGACGCCTGCGGGGAGAGGCTGGACTCTCGGCCTTCATGTCGGAGAGTGGGAGTAACTTCCTTGCGGAGGTGCGCCCAGCAATCAGTGTTTGCTGCGCTGGAGTGCGGAACTTTTTTTTTTTTTAGAAACGTGGAGAGCAGAAAAAGCAGACTTGCAGCCATTGCGGTTCGCCACGCCATGGCCCGGTGGCACCCTGAGACGCCGCCCCGCCCTGAGACCCGCCCCGCCCTGGGACCCACCCCGCACGTTTTGCAGACCCGCCTCGCACATTTTGCAGGCCCACCTGGGCTCCAAGCAGTGGCTTTTGCATGTGGGTGGCCTGCCCTGTGGCAGCTTGACCAAATGAACTGCGGTTCTAGTCGGACTGCTCCAGGGCCGCTTAGACAGGAGGAGGAAACTGCAGTTTTTACTGTAACTCCTGCTGAGTGGCCTCAGACAGTAGCGGACCTGCACCCCACTGGAGACCCAGAAACGAGGGCATCTAGTGGTCGGTGTGAGATGACACTAGATTTCAACCACTCGCATAAGGGACACATTCAAGAGGCAGACTCAGTGAGCGCCAAAGCCTTGCTGCAACAAGATCCGTCCCATAAACGTGTCTCCTGCACAGCAACTCTTCCTTTATAGACACAGAGGGTCCTCACGGACAATTGGCCAGGAGGACAATTCCTCCCAGTGACACCAAACAGCAATCAAGACTTAACTATACAAAGGAGGACCAAGATGGAGGCATAGGGCGGACGCCTGATTGTTGCCTACAACAACAATTTTGAGACTATTAGAGGAGAGCAGAGCAGACACCATCCAGAACCACCGGAGGGCTGGCTGAGCAGATGCTCTACAACTAGAATAAAAGAGAGGGGTACGCGGGATGATGCTGATGCTGGTGACCCAAAGATCACACTTTAAGAACTACGGCTCAGGCGACACAATGGCAGCCTGGAACGTGCTCGGCGCAGTTCCCCCGGCGGTCTCCGGCTGAGGGGATGGCTCCACTCGCTGCCAAGCACGGACAGACGAGCCCCTGAGAGACATGGGGTGGGAGACTCCACGCTTGCTGACCTCCGAGTCCTTCGAGAATCTCAACGCCCCGGAAGCGGCCAGGTGCGCACGCTCAGCGACTGGCCACCGCTGCAGACCCAAGGGCCGGCGCAGCGACCCCGGACCAGCCCGCCACCGCGCACCGGGCACACCAGAGCTTCGCCGAGCCTGCAGCCCAACGAGTTCTGCGGCAACCGCCCTGGTGCTTTGAGAAAATGGCCGAAGGAATTGCTGAGAGGGAATTGACCAACAGGAATTGGGATCAAGAAGACAAAATCCCACTGGGTCCCAGGTCCGGGTGAGGTCGCATGCCCCTGGGTCCGGGTGAGGCTGTATCTCGGGTCCAGGTGAGGCCATACGCCCCTGGGTCCGGGAGAGGCTGGGTCCCGGGTCCGGGCGAGGCTGCATGCCCCTGGGCTCGGGTGTGGTCACATACCCCTTGGTCTAGGTGAGGCCTCACACCCCTGTGTCCGGGTGAGGCCGTGCGCCCCTGGATCCGGGTGAGGCCACGCAACCATGGGTCTGGGAGAGGCCACGCACCCCTGGGTCCGGGTGAGGCCACGCGCCCCTGGGTCCGGGAGAGGACAGACGCCCCTGGGCCCGGGTGAGGCCATGAGCCACTGGGTCCGGGTGAAGCTGGATCCCGGGTCTGGGTGAGGCCATGCGCACCTGGGTCCGGGTGAGGCCAGGTCCTGGGTCCGGGTGAGGCCACATGCCCCTGAGTCTGGGTGAAGCCATGCCCCTGGGTCCGGCCAAGACCAAAACAGAGGGTGTCGGACCTGCATTACCACCATTTGTCCACCATCCATAGCTGAGGGGTCAGTACTGACATGTACACATAAGGAACTGGTGGACATTGATATTGGGTCTCAAAAGAACTGTTGGTCCAGAAAGAAACTCACTACAGACTGATTCATTTGCCTGTCAGCATAACTATTATTGCTCGTCTCACATTCAGTTCTTATAAGTATATCTCTAGTGACACATGATCTTGCTCATCTAGGGGAAATGATGAACAACATAGACTGATGAACAAGAACAGAACCAGAAACAAGGAGGCATCGATCGGACTATCGGGCCTCAGAGGGAAGGTGAGGGAGGGGGGAGAGATCAACCAAAGGACTTGTGTGCATGCATATGAGCCTAACCAATGGTTAAGTTCAACAGGGGGTTGGGGCATCCGTGGGAAGGGGTGTGGGATGGGATTGGGGGGATGAGTACAAATATGTGACACCTGAATCAATAAAGAAATTAAAAAGAAATATTAAAAAAAAAAGAGTTAATCAAAGAATATGTATAAAATTAATGGAACAAAAAATAGATGTCTTTCTCTCCCTCTCTCTCTCTCTCCCAGACAGTCCTCGGATTACTTCGGACTCGACATTCGTTGTTTTGTGGTTACGTGCCATTTGCAATTTATTTATATAAAAAAAAGTTCTGGCATTCGATGTAAGGTGTTTGCACGATGTTCGCCGGGGAACTAGTTGACCAGCAGAGTGGATGAGTAAGTCATCACGCGGCGCTATACAAGGAAGACGCTGTCATTCAGTCGCCGTTTATAAGCCGTTTTGGATTCTGCTTCATTCGCTCTCTTTTGTTTCTATTGTTATTTTGAACACTTTTTGCCCCTTCTTATGGCTCCTGAGCATAAGGCAGATTCTTCTGATGGCAGTGCTACAAAAAGAAGGAAAGCCCTCACAATGGAAGTGAAAGGAGACATAAGAAGACGCTCGGAAAAGGGCGAAACACCTACAAACATCGGCCAGTTGCTTGGCCTAAGTCCTACAACTGTCTCGACAGTCATCGACGATCAAAAGCGTATACTTGCACATGTGAAAGGATCTGCTCCTATGAAATCAACTGTGGTTACAGAGCAGAGTAGTGTTCTCATTATTGAGATGGAAAGATTATTGGTGTTTTGGCTGGATGAGCAGTATCAATGGCGTATCCCAGTTAGCCTGATGTTGATTCAGGAGAAGGCTAAATGTTTGTTTGAGGCCTTGAAAAAAGAAAAGGGGGAAGGGATTGAAAGTGAAGAGTTTGTGGCTAGCAAAGGTTGGTTTATGCGTTTTAAGGCTTGTGCTAATTTGCATAATATTAAACTGCCAGGGGAAGGTGCTAGTAATGATGCCAAAGTAGCAGGTGATTTTCCTAGTGCGTTGGCTGAGATAATTAGGGAGGGGGGTTACTGTGATCAACAAGTGTTTAATGTGCATGAGACAGGCTTGTTCTGGAAGCGTATGCCTACACGTAAGTACATTCCCAAGGAGGAGAAGACAGCATCAGGCCATAAAGCCAGCAAGGAGAGATTGACTTTGCTACTTGGGGCTAATGCTGCTGGTGACTTCAAGCTGAAGCCATTGGTGTGTCTGGTCGAGAATCCAAGGGCACTCAAGGGCATATGGAAGGGTCTACTACCTGTCACCTGGAAATCTAACAAGAAGGCATGGGTGACACTCAGCGTATTTGAGTACTGGTTCACCAACCATTATGTGCCAGAAGTCAAGGACTACTGTGCTTCCAGGGGGCTGCCCTTTAAGGTGTTGCTAGTGCTGGACAGTGCCCCTTGTCACCCTGCCAATTTGAATGACTTTCATCCTAACGTCAAGGTGGTTTACCTTCCACCAGCACCACCTCCCTTTTACAGCCTATGGGCCAAGGTGTCATTGCCTCTTTTAAGGCCTACTACCTCCGAAGGACATTTGCTATGGCTTTTAGAGCAACTGAGAAGGATAAAGAGTTGACTCTCAAGGACTTTTGGAAATCTTACAATGTTCTTGCTGCTGTAAAAAACATTTCTGATTCTTGGGATGAAGTTAAGCAGACGAACTTGAATGTCGTTTGGAAAAAATTGTGTCCCCAGTTTGTGAACGATTTTCATGGCTTTGAGGATTCCATGGAGGTTTTCAACAAGAATGTTGTTGAGTTGACTAAGCAGCTTGATTTGGAGGTGGAGGCTGAGGATATCACAGAGCTGCTGGCATCTCATGGAGAGGAGCTATCTGCCGAGGACCTCACTCAACTGAAACAGCAGTTCATTGAAGAGGAAGACACACCAACCCCAGTGTCCAGGAGATTTACAAGCAAGGAATTAGCAGGGGCCTTTGCCATGATAGAGGATGCCTTGGCAAGGTTTGAGGCTCAGGACCCCAACAGTGACAGGTACACTAGGGCTTCCAGAGGGGTCATGAATAGCCTGTGGTGTTACAAGGAGATTTGGGAGGACAAGAAGAAGCTATCCTTCCAGACTAGCCTCGAACATTATTATAAGATGGTGGAGAGGCCTGCAACAGATCCCGTACCCTCTACCTCATATGCTTCTCCGGACTCAACTGACCCAGGATCTCCAGCACCTTCTGCAGGGTCTGCCTCTCCGGACTCACCTGACCCAGTATCACATGCATCTTCTGCATGTTCTGCCTCTCAAACCTCCTCCCCTCAGCAGCCTAGTGTAAGCCTGTCTTTCCCCACTTTGCAATGTCCAGTGTGGAAGCCAACAATAGTAGTAAAGGTAAGGATAATCCAGTATTTACGTAGTAAAGGTAAGGATAATCCTTATATGTACGTATGGTAAAGGTAAGGATAATCCTTATATGTACGTAGTAGTAAAGGTAAGGATAATCCTTATATGTACGGATGTGATTTATGCTTTTTATTATTTATTTACCACAAGTAAAGGTCAGGAATTGTTATTTTTCTTTTAAATTTTTTTACTGTTTCACTTCATTTCTGCTGTTTATGTGTGCCATGTGAGTGACGTAGGTGATTATGTAGGTGGGTTTTGACTTACAGCAAAAATTGCCTGAAGTCGCACCATAGGAACAGATCTCCGATGTAACCCGAAGTCCTACTATATATATATCAATTACTAGAATGTATAAAATTAATGGAACAAAAAATAGATATCTCTCTCTCTCTCTCCATACACACACACACACACACACACACACACACACACACACACACACAGTGGACAGATTATTATGATGTCTGAATGCATAATAATCTGGCCATTCAGTGTGTATATATATAAGACCCTTGGTGCATGAATTCGTTCATGGGTGGGGTTCGGCCAGGCTGACCAGGGGGAGGGGACATGGGTAGTTGGCCAGACTGCCTGCTGGTTGAACTCCTGGTCGAGGCGACAATTTGCATATTAACCTTTTATTATATAGGATATATACTGAGTATCCAGATTATTATGCATTCAGAGAACATAATTACATGGCTACTCAGTGTATATATATACTAGTGGCCCAGTGCATGAATTTCGTGCATGGGGGCGCGGGGGGATGTCCCTGAGCCTGGCCTGGGATCTCCTGTGGGATCAGGCCTAAACCGGCAGTAGGATATCCCTCTCACAATCCAGGGCCCCTGGCTCCTAACCGCTCACCTGCCTGCCTGCCTGATTGCCCCTAACCACTCTGCTTGCTGACCTGCTCACTCCCAACTATCCCGCCCCGTTAGCCTTCTTGCCCTGAATTGGACCTCCCTGCCGGCCTGTTCGCCTCCAACTGTCCCCCTGCTGACCTGATTGCCCCCAACTGTCCCCCTGCCAGCCTGCTTACCCCCAACTGCCCCCTGCTGCCGGTAACTGGCCCCCCCTGCTGGCCTGATCACCTACAAATGCCCTCCCCTCCTGGCCTGATCACTACTACCGCCTCTGCCTTAGCCCCGCTACCATGGCTTTGTCTGGAAGGATGTCCGGAATGTCTCCTGGTCTAATTAGCATACTACCTTTTTATTAGTATAGATAGGGGCTTGGTGCTTGGGTGAGGGACCACTGGTCTGCCCTGAAGAAGGTCCTGATTCAGGGTAGGGGTACACTTGGGGAGCGGGCGTGGCTTGGGAGAGGTGCCTGGGGTAGTTTGTAAGCCGGCCATGTCCCCATTGGGGTGGGGGTCCCCACTTGGGGTGTTGCCAGCCTGGGTGAGGAACTGGGACAGTATGCAGGCCAGTCATGCCCCCATTGGGATAAGGGTCTCTGATGCGGGGGCATGGCCAGCCTAGGCTAAGGTCTGAGGGCCATTTACAGGCCAGCCACACCCCCATCGGGATAAGGGTCTCTGATGGGGGAGCATGGCTGGCCTGGGCTAGGGGCTGAGGGCCGTTTCCAGGCTGTTCACGCCCCCATTGGGATGAGAGTACCTGCTGGGGGGTGTGGTTGGCCAGGGCCAGGGGCTGAGGGCCGTTTGTGGGTTGGTTGCAGGCCAGCCAAACCCCCAGCTTTGTCCAGAAGGACATCCAAAGGTCTCCAGGTTGAATTAGCATATTACTCTTTTATTAGTATATACACTGAGTGGCCAAATTATTATGACCTCTGAACGCATAATAATCTGGCCACTCATTTTGTGTGTGTGTGTGTGTGTGTGTGTGTGTGTGTGTGTGTATTAGAGGCCCGGTGCATGCATTCGTGCGTGGGTGATGGGTGGGGTCTGGCCAGCCTGGCCAGGGGGAGGGAACATGGGCGGTTGGCTGGCCTGCCTGCTGGTCGAACTCCAGGTCGAGGGGACAATTTACATATTAGCCTTTTATTATGTATGATATACACTGAGTGGCCAGATTATTATGTGTTCAGAGATCATAATAATCTGGCCACTCTGTGTGTGTGTGTGTGTGTGTGTGTGTGTGTGTGTGTATTAGTGGACTAGTGCATGAGTTTCCTGCATGGGGGGTAGGGAGTGTCCTTCAGCCTGGCCTGCACCCTCTCCAATCTGGGACCCCTTGAGGGATGTCAGTTGGACATCCCTCTTGCACTCCAGGACCGCTGGCTCCTAACCGCTCACCTGCCTGCCTTCCTGATTGCCCCTAACCACTCTGATGCCAGCCTGCTCATGCCCTACTGCCCCACGCCGCTGTCCTTCTCACCCCCTACTGCCCCCCTTGCTGGCTTGTTCACTCCCAACTGTCCTCCCGCCAGCCTGCTTGCCCCCAACTGCCCCCCACCGCCTGCCTGATCACCCCCAAATGCCCTCCCGTCCTGTCCTGATCACTCCCAAATGAGCTCCCCTCCTGGCCTAATCACCCCCAAATGCCCACCTCTCCTGGCCTGATCACCACCAAATGCCCTTTCCTCCTGGCCTGATCACCCCTAACTGCCTCTGCCTTGGCCCCGCAACCATGGCTTTGTCCTGAAGGAGGTCCAGAATGTCTCCCAGTCTAATTAGCATACTACCTTTTTGTTAGTATAGATAGAGGTCGGGTGCGGGGGCCGGCTGGTGTGCCTTGAAGGGGGTCCCGGATTAGGGTGGGGGTCCACTTGCGGGGGGGGCTGGCCTGGGTGAGGGGCCTGGGGCAGTTTGCATGTTGGCCATGACCCCATCGGGGTGGGGGACCTCACTGGGAGCGGTGCCTGCCTGGGTGAGGAACTGGAGTAGTATGCAGGCCAGCCATGCCCCTATTGGGTTGAGGGTCCCCAATTGGGGTCGTTGCGGGCCTGGGCAAGGTGCTGAGGTCTGTTTGCATGCTGGCCACGCCAACATCGGGGTGAAGAGACCCGCTGGGGTGTGTGGCCGGCCTGAGCAAAGGGCTGAGGGTCCTTTAGGGATCGTTTACGGGACAGCCAAGCCCAGGCTTTATCCAGAAGGATATCCGGAAGGTCTCCCAGTTGAATTAGATTATTGCTTTTTTATCAGTGTGTGTGTGTGTGTGTGTGTGTGTGTGTGTGTGTGTGTGTGTGTGTATACAGAGAAAATGATTCATTGCCGATTTCTCTCTCTTTGAAATCAGTATATATGTTTTAATCACCCAGTCAGTCCACACACATCTGAACACCAGCACAGCCTAGGGACCTGTGAGGACAAGCAGCCAAGGTTCTCTTGAGGGCAGAGCATGCAGTGACCCAGAGAACAGTATGGGAGGTGCCCTCTATGTCAGTGTGGCAGGTGGGGAACCGGGCTGAGCTGCACAATCACACACAGGGGATGATGACATCAGTGTGGTCCCTGGGACTAAAAGCAAAGCGGCCGGACACTAACAATGACGTACAAATGAATGAAAAGGGAGTCCATCTCTGATGGTGTCTTTATGATATGATATGGGGAATTTTAGGATAATTTCTAACAAGATGGGTTGCTGTGATGCTACATGACAAGTGTGGAGCGTAGAGGCCATATATGTGCCCACCTGCCATTTCTTGTGAAGGGCTTGCTTACCCATTGAACACTAGGAATGAGATAGCATACATCAGTGTCACCTGCACTTGAAAATCCCCACCGGCATGGGGAAAGGAGAAGAGAGAAGGGTGAGAGAGAAATGTATTACGGAGGTGGTGAACTAGAATTTGGGGAAAGAAGCTGATTAGAAAACACTCTGCCCTTGTGACGTCTTATTTGTGTTACCAGTGAAGTTGTGCCTTTGGGAATGAAGCTGTGTGAGACAAGTGTGGATCAAAGAACTATGGGCAGCAGGTAATGCAGAGTGATGGCCTCAGCAAATTGGGATTGGAGTAAGAAGTGCAATGAGCATTACTATGTTGTTTGGTGTCTTGGAGGGACAATTTGGAGGACAGCATGGGTATTGCCTGACAAGACCAGAGTCAAATCCATCACATTCCCATTATGTGCAACATCTCCTCCTACCCTATGTTCCTGGCACCAACTATTATTGAAAGGGGGCAGTGTGACTCCTATTTGAGGATGAGAGCACAGGTAACTTGTATCTGTTCCTCTGCCTTTATTGTTGTGGGAAGACACAGCATCAGTAAGAATATAAGGAGAGATTGACTTTAATGGGACCAAGGGCTACTTTCTTCTCTGATGTGGGGAGTAGGGGAACATATGCACGTGCAGGGTGGGTAGTATGACAAACTTGGAATCTCAAGAGTGAATCTTATCATGGGATGTTCTGTGCCCGTTATGACAGGATATGAACTTTGAGGACGTGGCCATTGCCTTCTCTCAGGAGGAGTGGGAGATCCTTGCTGAGGCTCAGAGACGTCTGTACTGTGATGTGATGCTGGAAGTGTTTGCACTTTTATCATTCATAGGTAAGACCTTCACATCTCTCCTAGTGTCCTGAGGTGATGCCCACTCTTTATTTATTCTCCAGACTTAGCACTCTCTCGCTCTCTCAAAGCCAGTCCATGGGCTCAGCTAATTTCCCCTACGGTCTTGACAAATGGGCTGTGGCTGCCAGTGCTTAGCTGTGCAAAGAGCCCTGAGCAATAGACTCCATAAACCTCCCTAACACCAGTTGCCTCAGAAACTGCAGGAAGTGTCTGGGTGTCAGCAGTCTTATAGTCCGCTTAATGGGCCCCTCCTGCTTTTCCACTCCAGGGAGGGTGACTCTATCCAGATCCATGGCTTCCAATTCTACACCTTTCCTGTCGATAAAGACCCTTTGTCAGTTATCTTCTTTGCATACATGAACCAGGGGTTGTTCTTGTAAGACCCTCCAATTATTGTTTGTCCTATTACCTTTCCTGGATACTATTGCAAGCTGAATGCTATGGGCAAGTGATGGCTGCTCACCTCTGTTGTCTTTTCATTAATATTCAGAATATTTAGTTTGTACATACTTCTAGAAAAGGAGGTGCAGGGAGAACCCTGGGTTTCTCCAGGGTGAACGTACAGGTTGGTCCTACAGGATGCTTAGCCCGGCTGAGTGGCAACTGAGGAGGTTTATGATGTAAGGATGGTGTTCAGATTATCCCAGGAACCTGCTCCTGTACAACAGTGTTTCGTGCAGGTTTCAATGGCCACACCTCATTTGTACCTTTCTTTTCCACACTTGACACTTTGCTCACTTGTCATTTCATTGGTGACTTCTTAGATTTGGCTATCTTCACCTTTGTGTCCTTTTTACATCACCTATTCCTCTGCACATCTCTTTCTGCAATATACTATAACCTGGACCTATGCAAGTGCTATAAGGAGCACATACATGTTTAAATACATGTTTTTTTCCCGTTTTGGTTTTTTACTTCAAAATAAGATATGTGCAGTGTGCATAGGAATTTGTTCATAGTATTTTTAAAGTATAGTGCGGCCCTCCAATGGTCTGAGGGACAGTGAACTGGCCCCCTCTTTAAAAAATTTGAGGACCCCTGCTCTAAGACATATGTTAGAATTTCACTCATTCCTCAATGACTCTAGTGACTTCTTTGCCATATTGAATTCATGCTTTTGAATTCTAAAAAAAATATACTTTTTCTCAATTTTTACCCTATGTACTATTTATAGCCCACTTGTGCCATACACTTAAAAGTTTAATCTGCATTGTTAACATCCTCCACCAGTGTTCTTTACGTCTAATCACTTAATAATACATAAAGTGAAGCCTAGGTTAGCAGTAGTTGACAATTTCACCACATTCAAACTGTCAAAATGATGGCATTGAACATGGACATAAGATATTTCAGTAATACATCATTATATTTTACTAGTGACCAGGTACATGGATGCATGCACATTGAAATTAAATTAATCCAAAAGTGTGTGTTGGGACGGGACTTGGTGAGATTGGCCCCACACTCCCTAGTGCCAACCTCTCAAAGTCCCTCATTGGCCGGCGCTGCCGAGGCTTGAAGGGCATCTGTGTAATGGGTGGGGTCCCTCAGCCACTGGTTTGATTCCAGGGCAGGGCACATGCATTCCAGAATCCCCTGGAGTGGTCATCCAGGAGGTAGATGATTGCTGTTTCTCTCCTTCTCCCTTTCAAAATGAGGGCCTGGCCTGTGGAGATTGGGCTGAAACAGGCTCTCTGACATCCCCCGAGGTGTCCTGGATTCCAGAGGGCAGTTCTTGGGGTACACAACCCAGAATCAGGCTCCTTTCTCTCTGGTTCTGGGGTTCCTTACCTGTGAACCACAGCTGTCAGGTAACCACAACTCACTTGGCAGCTCCTGTGTTGAGCGTCTGCCCCCTGGTGGTCATTGCAGATCATAGCTACCTGTCAGGAAGTTGGGCGGTTGCTTAGCCTTTCATATAAATAGATTTATAGCATACTGATAACAGTAGCAATGAATGTGCTCAAGAACATTCATAATTAAACAGCTGAATTATTGGAAACTGGTAAGTTAAAAAAAATTTTAAAGTTTGATATATGTGTACTTGATTTAAAACAAGTTTTAATATATATAATTTATATATATAAAACTTTAAATATATATAAAACTCTATATATACATATATAAAAGTAGAGGCCCAGTGTATGAATTCATGCATGGGTGTCGTCCCTCAGGATGGCCTGTGGGGATTGGGCTGAATCCTGCAGTTCAAAGCAGCCTCCTGCTGCTCTTGCCTGCCACTCCCGCTTGTCCAGGTTCCACTGTACCTCCTGCGGGCTCACACCCAGTCATTCCTGATCAGGAGAGGCTTGCTCCTCTGCAGCAGCACCCGTCAGATGGGAGCCCTGTGTCTGGCACCTGTCCCGAGGGGATGGTTGGGAGCTTAGACGCCATGGACCCTTGGGTGGCTCTGGGACACTCTTGCTATGCCGGGTTCCAGATCTGTCCCGCAGATGTTCACGGTGGTTGTTGGGAGCCACCTGGCAGCTGCTTTCAGGGGAAGTGGCCATGGTGCCCGAGGCCAACATCCAGGAGGCCTGCAGCATTTTCAAGATCTTGCCAGCGATGTCTGTCCATCCAGGCCTTGCCCGTTCTCGAGATAGGACCTGCAGGAGTACTGAGGGAGTGAATGGCTGCTGCGGGGCTAGTGGGCCACTGGGATAGGTTGGTCAGCTGAGCAGTGCTCCAGTGTGGGAGCTCACTGACCACCAGGCTGCAGCTCCTGCGTTGAGCATCTGCCCCCTGGTGGTCATTGTGCATCATAGCAACTGGTCTTGTGGTTTCTTACGCATATATATATATTATATATGTATATATATATATATATATATATATATATATATATATATATATATATATATATATATATATATATGCTTTTTATTTATTTCATAGAGGAAGGGAGAGAGAGTGAGAAACATCAATGATGTGAGAGAATCATTGATCAGCTGCCTCCTGAAGACCTATACTGGGTAACATGGCTACAACCCGGGTATTTTTTCTGACAGTAATCCAACTGTAACCTCCTGGTTCATAGCTTGATTCTGAACCACTGAGCAACACCAACCAGGGTAAAACACATTTTTTAACATACACTTTTATGTTTCCATACATACTTGCATCCCTAAAAGCAAATCCTCCTCCCATTTTTAGTGCTCCCTCATTGGCATATGAAATTACTGATGTAAGGACACAATCTACCTTTGTAATAGCTTATTTCAAATATATTCACATAAAGAAAACACTTTGGAAACTTGTAATGAAGAACTGACTGGTAATTAGTCACTGGTAATGAAGAACTGGACATCCCAGGAGAGGGTGTCCCTTGCCATATCAAAGTTAGCCTGACAACTAATAGAGGAAGGTGCCTTGGGCTCCGTGAAGCATCACTCCTGGACTTCTGGTCTCTGGTCATCTACGGGGTGTGCATGGCCACACCTGACACTGGGGCCAGGAGGGAGAGTTAGGTCCAGTGTGGAGAACCATCCAGCGACCCTTTAGCACAGGTTCAGACACAGAACAAATGGAAAGCACAGGATCACCATTGATGTTAACGTCAGCATTTCTCACCATCATCCTCACTGGGAGCACTCACCAGAACAATGCAAAAGATAAGGAGACTTGGGAGCAGGTACTGACTGATGTTAATGGAAAATAACAGGAATGCTGGGATGCTCACAGTCCTGTACCCTTCCCAGTAAACATTCTTAACATGTGGGTCTTCACCTTGACCATAGTAGAGAAATCCGGCAGCCAGGGATTTACCCAAAGTCACACTCAGAATTGGTTTTGAGTTTGCTGCCCATGACATCTTCCCAAACTCCTTTTTTGGAAGTTCACTCCTTTGAATCATGAAAATCTATCTCGATGAGGAGAAAGTGAACCATCCTGACTGACTACCACTGTCATTTCCTACCAATCCCACTCCTCTCCTGTGCCCTTGCACAGCCCAAAAGAGGTTGGCACCATATGGTCACCTTAATGGGGCACATCAAGTATATCGGGTTCTGCTGCTGACCCCCTGAGATTGGCTGCAGCTCTGTGATGTGCTTTGACCAATGAAATGTGGTGCGATTGAAGCCTGTCACCATTAACAGAAGACTCTGGAACCACTGAGACTGTCCACCTTCTCTGTCCATCTCTGATAATGTCAACAGGTACCTACGTGGTGGCTCCTCCTTTATTCCCGACCCAGGAAAGCAGGGTGGACATGTAGTATGAACAAGAAACATTCCTTCTTTATGCTAAGCCACCAAAGCTTTAGGTGTGTAACATCTAGTCAATCCAAATGGTTATGAAGTACCACCTCTACTCTCTAGGAGGCATTGATGTTAATGTCAGCCTAACATTAGAGGCCACATCTCTGTTGTTATAGACACATGGATTTGACTTCTAGTCCTGCCTTTTATTTACTCTACAATCAGGAAATCTACATTGAGTCTCTGAGCCTGGATTTCCTGTCTATGAGATAGAGGTTTAAACCATCTCGGGTTGACACATCACCTGGTTGCCTCCTGTATGCACCCTAACCAGTGCCTGTGGTTAACTCTGTAATGGAGGTACATACACTTGACCGGAGTCAACCAGCAACCCTTCAGTCCTAGGGCCGACACTCTATCCACTGAGCCAAACCAAGGAGGGCTAAAATGTACATTTTTTAAAACATGCCCTTTTGATGTTTCCATTCATACCCGCATTCCTGAAACCGAGTTCCTCCTGCCCTCCTTAGTGCTTCCTTCTTGGCAGATAAAATAACTGATGCATGGACACATTCTGCCTTTGAAATAGCTTATTTGAAATCTATCCATATGAGGAAAATACCACTGAAACCCCATGAATCCTATTCCAGCCTTCCATCATTATCTACCATGATGGTGGTTCTTGTATCTATTTACGTGCAGGTACATTAGTAGGTTACTTAACGTAAAATCCCAGATATGTCAGGCCGTGCCCAGATAGCTCAGTTGGTCAGAGCTTCATCTCAATAACACCAAGATTGCAGGTTCCATCTCCAGTCAGGGCACATGCAAGAACATTTCTGCCCCAGGAAAGACCAATCCAATCCACTGTAGAAAAGTACAGAAACAACAAATTAATGCTTCTCTCTGTCTCCCTATTTCTCTCTAAAATCAACACACATGTTTTATTCACCCAGACAGTCCACACACATGTGAACACCAGAATAGCTCAGGGAACCCATGGTGACCTGCAGCCAGGGTCCTCATGAGGGTCAAGCATGCAATGACCCAGAGAACAGTATGGGAGGTGCCTCTGCTGTCAGGGTGGAGGGTGGGGAACTCACCCTGAGCTGCACAATCACCCACAGGGATGATGACATCTGTGCTCCCTGAGACTAAAACCTAAGGGACCGGGAGTAGATCTGGGTCTGGACATGCCCCTAGTGGTCTCTGCACCTTCCAGCCAGGGGGTGAGACTGGGCTGTTTCAGAATTCATGTGGTTGAGGAGCTCATACTCCTCTCAGGTGTCAGGGCTGGGAGCAGCAGTGGCAGCTGGGCAGGTGGCTGTGGGCAGAAATAACCCAGGGCAGTTGCCAGGGAGAGCTGGTGCTGGACCATGTGTGTGGCCCTGAGGCCCGCTCTAGTCCCAGTTCAGGCTGGTGTCCGCTCTGTTCTTTGGGGCCATGGTTAGTGGGAAATGGAACAGAAGTTACCAGGGTAGTCATGACCTGGGAGTCGGCATGTCCTTCAAGAAAACTTGTGACCCAGGCAGAGCCAACCTAGTCCACGGTAATGAAGTTCTCCGGCCATTGCCCTGCCCAGGGAGGGAGAGGAGCTATCTCTGCAGAGGCTGATTCCCTATCGGCCCAGCGATGTGTTGCAGGCTGCTGAGACTCATGGTCCTCTCCTGGGAACCAAGTGTCTTGAAGTTTAGCCACTAAAAGTTTTAGATATTTGTCAATCTAAGGAAACAAAATGGTCCTCTTCTTTCCTTATTGGGTCAACATCCACCATGGTCTGGCCAGTGTGGCTTAATGGTAAGAGTGTCAGCCTACACACCTGAAGGGTGGTGAATTAAATCCTTGGTCAAGGGCAAGTCCCTGGGTTCCAGGTTTAATACCTGGAAACTATTGGGGGCTCATGCAGGTGGAATCCAGTTGATGTGTGTCTCTTATTTCCAAGTTTCTCTCTATCTCCCTGTCTCCCTCTCTTGCCCTCCCTCTCCCTCCCCATCCCCACCCTCCCACTCTTAATAAAAATCAATGGGAAAAAAATGTCCTCCTGTGAGGATTATGAAAAACAAAAATATATCCATCCACCCCTGCTACCCTGACAAGAGGCCTCTGACTGCACACCCCACCCCTCCTTATGCTCTTCTGCCTGTTCCTGGGATGTTCCCACTTCAGCTTGGACACGCTCTGTTTTTCCCAGGAGTTGGTAGAGAGGAGCCCCAAGAAAGGTCCTGGGAGGGACTGGGGTCCTGTGTCTTCCTGAGAGGAGCTGGCCAGGGATCTTCTGTCTCAATCCAGGGGTCTCCCAGCCTGCTCTCCCCATCCCCCAGGCACCTGGCTCACTGCAACTTCACCTACTTCTGTATTAGGGAGAAGCCCCATATTGATTTGGGCCCACCACCCAGTTCACCTTGGCAAAGTCCTGCCTCTGGCCAGCACACTCACACCCCTGAAGTTCTGGTATTGTTTGAGTCTCTGTTTTTGCATTTTGGGGGTAATTTTCCACTTTGATTTTATTAAAAATAAATCTGCCTCTCCCTCGCCACCCCCCCCACACACACACACAAAGCCAGTCCCAGAGGTAGCATGGATTCTCCAGGAAATGGTGCTGTGTTTTCAGTTATGAGAACATCCTGCTATACATTGGCAGAGAATATAACCTAATGGTTTTGTGGATTGTACTGGCCCCTCTAGGGTGTTCACCTTAAGGTTGATGCTCAACAGGCAAGAACTCAAAGGTAGAGGAAGGATAACCCTCTAATCAATCCCAGGTTGTGTCTTTTATAACCAGTCAGCACTCATGTTGGTTCTGATGGCAATAGCCTACACAGCTTGCCAATATTTGCTGCCAATGTGGCAAGGCTGTTCCTCCCAGGAGATGAGAACTGACATGCAACAAACTGCGCTTTCTAATGTGTACTATTTGGTGAGCTTTGATGTACATATAAATCTGTGAAACCATCACACATGAAACAGACTTATCTGTCTCCAATACACACAGTGGAGCAGAAATAAATTTACAATTTTGAGCACCCAAAACACAGAGTTTATACTTTTTAAAAACTATTTTAAACATTACTTTTATTGATTCTTTTTAGCTACAATGGAAGGAGAGGGAGAGAAAGAAACATCTATATTAGAGAAATGTATTAATCTGATGCCTCCTACTCTCTCCTACTGGGGTGTGAGAAGGGCATGTGCCCTGACCTGTTCTAGTGACCTTTACATGTGGGAGATGATGCCCAACCAACTAAGTGACACTGTCCAGGGCAGAGTAAATTTTTGTATTATTATTTGTTAACTATTATGTTAATTTCCATACCATCAACTCTAAACCTTCTTTTGGCATACCCTATATTTACCTCCTGCCCTTTCATAATCTCTCTCTCTCTCTCTCTCTCTCTCTCTCTCTCTCTCTCTCTCTCTCTCTCTCTCTCTCTCTCTCTCCCTCCCCCCCTTCCCCAGTCCTCCTTGCAGGCATTGATTTTCCTTCCATCACAACACATTAGTTCATATTTTTTTAAATTTTATAGGCACTAGAATGTGTGTGCTCTTTAACAAATATTGCTTTCCTCCATGCTGCACAGTTATTTTGAGATTCAACACAAACGCTTAGGTGAATAGTTAATTTTTATTGCTGAGTAGTATTGTGATCTGTGAATTACCACTTTAACTATTTTTCTGTTTATGATTTTGGTCATTTGCAGGGTTCGGATATTATAAATAAATCTGCTGGGAATATTTGCGTTCACTTCTCTATATAGATATATGTTTTACTGATCACAATGTTGTTGTGTAGGTGAATGTGTGACATTGTAAGACATGTGGAACTGTGATCTAAAATGGTCATTCTCTTTGCACTCCCACCTACCCACAGTAATAAAAATCCCACTTTTTCTGCAACCTTGCCAGCACATCCAATGGTTAATCTTTGTAAATACTAACACCATAAGTGAGTATAGTATTAACTCCCTTTCTTTTTAATTCTATTTACTTAAGATTTTTTATGGTGAGCATTTTTCATACATTTATTTACACTATCTTTATCACATTTGTTAAAATGTTTGTTCAGAATCTTTTAACAATTTTTTTAAATGAATGTATTACCTTGAGAGCATTATGCTAGGAAAAATAAGCCAGTCAGAGAAAGATAAGTATCACATGATCTCACTCATGTGTGGAATGTAATGAAAAACATAAACTGATGAATAAAAATAGATCAGGAGACAGAGAAGATGCAAGCAGACCTTCAAACCTCAGAGTGAAAGTAAGAGAGGGTGGCTGGGGGGTGGGAGGTGTAAGAGATCAACCAAAGAAGTTGTATGCATATAAGCATAACCATTGAACACAGACAATAGGGGAGTGAAGGCCTGGGCTGGAGGGTGGGGTCAGGTAGAGAGCAAAAAAAGGGAATATGCAATGCTTTCAACAATAAAGAATTTTTTTTAAAATATATTTTATTGAACAGAGAGGGAGAGATATGTTAGAAACATCGATGCTTCCTGCACACCCCCCACTGGGGATGTGCCCGCAACCAAGGTACAACCGGAATCGAACCTGGGACCCTGGAGTCCGTAGGCCGACGCTCTATCCACTGAGCCAAACCGGTTTCGGCAAAATAAAGAATTTTTAAAAATAAAATGAATTTATCAATTTAAACAATAGGAGGACAGTGTGCAATGTAAGACATGTTTGAAGTTCACTCATTTCTCAGTGACTGCAATGACTTCTTTGCTATATGGAACCAGAGTTTTAAATATTGGAACAGAAATTCTTTTCTCAATTTTTAACCCATGTAGAATTTAAATGCACTTGTACCATACACTTAAAGATTTAATCTGCATTGTTAACATTCTCCACAAAATTTAATAAGTCTGAGCATTCAATAATGCATTCAGTGAGTCTACACTTGTCATCTTTGTTAATATCCCTGGGGTAAATACTCTCATCATCATGAGGTCCAAACTGGAAAAATGATGGCACTGAACATGGACATGATAAGATATTTCAGTAGCACATCATTATATTTTATTTCCAACATGCTGATACAGCAGCACCAAATATGCTCAAGAACTTTCATAATAAAACAGTAAAATTACTGGGATGCATCAAGTTTAAACCTTTCTTAAAGTTTGATTCAAGTAGAATTGATATAAAATGGACATTTAAAAAACACAGCATACCCTTTTGATGTTTTCATACATGCCTGAAACCAAGTTCCGCCGGCCCTTATCAGAGCCCCCAGAAAATGACGCCATAAGGTGAAGCCAGTGGTGGTCAGTGGGGGCCTCCATGAGAACATCCAGGAAGGGGTGGCAGAGTCCAGTTGGAAGGCCTGCTGGGAGCATGCCTACCCCCCATTTGGGAGATGGAGGGAGGTCACTGTGGCTGCTTTGGACAACTGAAATTAGAAGGGGGGTCCTGGCTGACATGTGGGCGCTGTGGCAGGACTTGACCCTCCTCAGGAGGCCTCACAGTTTGCCTCCAGCCCCAGGCTGCCTTCAGAAGGGCTGATGGACAGCCCTTCAGAAAAATCATTGCCAGAGGGAAATTTACAGTCCTGAATGCACATGAAGAATCCACGGGGCTTAAACACGTTTGCTTATTTAGGAGTAAAAGTGCATCTGGAAGGTGCTTTAGTTTACTCACCACAAGGATAGCTCTCCAGAGGAAAATGACAAACACAGAAATGTACAAGGAGACAGTGATGATGGTCAGCTTCCACTGAATTTAAAAAAACTGGCTGGAGGACACAGTAATGGGGCAGGATATGCAATAGATGGAATACTATGTGAGATCCTGAGGAGCCTTAGACACTTACAATACATCTGTCTCAGGAAATCATCTTTCCAATCCCAGCACCAGCCTCCATGTGGTCCCCAGAGGATTCTCTGCTTTAAGATAGACTGCAAGTTGGCGACCTCCTGCCTCCTGTGTCACTGGCTGTATTTATAGACATTAAAACATGGGTCTCACTGGGGAAAGCACAGTTTCTAGTTCACCATTGGCTCTGCTCACTCCAGTGTCTAAAGTTATGTTGGAATCCCTCAGTAACAGCTTCTCCCATGGGAAAGTTAATTTTTATCACTCAAAGACTAACCGAAGTTAAAAACATAAAGAGATGACTTTAATCAGAAACGATCAGATTTAAGGGCTTAAATAAAAACAAGGTGGGGATCATGACTATGACACTAATAGTGTGTGTGTGTGTTTTTTTGTTGTTTTTCTTTTCAGAAATCCGTGATATTTATTCTTTTAGCCTCTTACATGAAAGGAGACAGACTTCCACTGAGTTCAGATAATTCTGACAACTGTTCTAGAGATATAGGTTTAGATTTAACCATATGTACTTGAAACATAAACAGCTTATTTTTTAAAATTCTGTCCCAGGGATTTGTTTATTAATTTGAGGGGGTGAGGGAGAGAGAGAGAGAGAGAGAGCGCGCGCGAGAGAGAGAGAGAGAGAGAGAGAGAGAGAGAGAGAGAGAGAGAGAGAGAGAGAGAGAGAGAGAAAGAAAGAAAGAAAGAAAGAAAGAAAGAAAGAGAGAAAGAAAGAAATAAAAGAAAAAAGAAGAAGCATCTATAGAAAAAGGAAAGATGGATCAATTGCTTCCTCTTTGCTGTGTGAACAAGAATTTAATTTACAAACTAGTTAGTTAAGTTCCCTTAGCATAAGTCAAACAAGCCATCAGTTTTTGGGGATGTGTTTTACAGGAGGATGATGCTCCAACACACTGAGCCCCCTGAGCAGGGCAGCATCTTAATTCTTAATGTTTCCTTTAAGAGATTACATTAGTATGACTCAGCATTTGTGGGGTCCCAAGCTTTCTGTGCTTTGGAAGGCACATAATAATGGCAGAAAATCACTCTTTGTCCAATATTGGCTTATTTTACATTTGCTAACCAAGGAATTGAAAGAAAGTCTGCATGACACAGAGCATCCGGGTAGGCGTGTGCCCTGACCTGGACTGGAACCAGTGAGCTTTCAGGGCAAGGGATGCTGCCCAACCAACTGAAGTGCAATGGCCAGGGTAGAGATTATTCTTGTGTTATTATTTACTAACTATTGTATTAATTTCCATACCAACAACTCTAAACCTACTTTACTACACCCTAAATTTACCTCCTGCCCTTTTGTAATCTCTCTTTCTGCCTTCCCCAGCTCTAAATACAGTCACTCATTTTCCTTTCTTGAAAAGATTAGTTTATATTTTTCATAATATTATAAACACTATAATTTGTGTAAACCTTAACAAATATTGAACTCTTTCATGCTACACAGTTATTTTGTGATTGAACACTAATTCTTATGTGAAAAGTTTATTTTTATTTTTTATTGCTGAGTAGTATTGTGTTCTGTCAATAACCACTTTGTCTATTGATCTGACTATGGTTTTTGTTATTTCCAGGTTTGGGGTATTATAAATAAATTTTCAGGGAATATTGGGTTCAGTTCTTTATGTAAATGTATGTTTTACTTATCTAACTTTTGTAGTGTAGGTGAGGGTTTTACTTTTTAAGACATGCAGAACTTTTTTTTTTATCCATTTTTTTTTATAATATTCCATTGTGTAGATGTACCATAGTTTTCTGATCCAGTCATCTGCTGATGGGCACCTAAGCTGTTTCCAGATCTTAGCTATTGTAAATTGTGCTGCTATGAACATAGGGGTGCATATATCTTTTCTTATTGGTGTTCCCAGTTTCTTAGGATATATTCCTAGGAGTGGGATTACTGGGTCAAATGGGAGTTCCATTTTCAGTTTTTTGAGGAAACTCCATACTGTTCTCCAAAGTGGCTGCACCAGTCTGCATTCCCACCAGCAGTGCACGAGGGTTCCTTTTTCTCCGCATCCTCGCCAACACTTGTCGTTTGTTGATTTGTTGATGATAGCCATTCTGACAGGTGTGAGATGATAGCGCATTGTTGTTTTGATTTGCATCTCTCGGATAATTAGTGACGTTGAGCATGTTTTCATGTGTCTCTTGGCCTTCCTTCTGTCTTGTTTGGAAAAGATTCTATTTAGGTCCGTTGCCCATTTTTTTATTGGATCATTTATCTTCCTTTTATTAAGTTGTATAAGCTGCCTGTAGATGTTGGAGATTAAACCTTTATCAGTGATGCCATTTGCAAATATGTTCTCCCATGCAATGGGCTTTCTTGTTGTTTTGTTGATAGTTTCTTTTGCTGTAAAAAAGCTTTTTATTTTGATGTAGTCCCACTTGTTTATTTTTCTTCAGCTTCCATTGCCTTAGGGGCAGTATCAGTGAAGAAGTTCATTCGGCATATGTCTGAGATTTTGCTGCCTGTGGATTCCTCTAGTATTTTTATGGTTTCCCGTCTTATGTTTAAGTCCTGTATCCATTTTGAGTTTATTTTTGTGTATGGCATAAGTTGGTGATCTAGTTTCATTTTTTTGCATGTATCTGTCCAATTTTCCCAACACCATTTATTGAAGAGACTGTCTTTATTCCATTGTATGTTCATGCCTCCTTTGTCAAATATTAATTGAGCATAGTGGTTTGGGTCAATATCTGGATTCTCTATTCTGTTCCATTGATCTATATGTCTGTTCTTGTGCCAGTACCAGGCTGTTTTGAGAACAGTGGCTTTGTAATACAGCTTGAAATCTGGTATTGAGATGCCTCTTACTTTATTCTTCTTTCTCAGGATTGCTGTGGCTATTCATGGTCATTTTTATTCCAGATGAATTTTTGGAGAGTTCTTTCAAGGTCTGTGAAATATGCCATTGGTATTTTAATGGGGAGTGCATTGAACCTATAGATTGCTTTGGGTAGTATGGACATTTTAATGATGTTGATTCTACCAATCCATGAACATGGTATGTTCTTCCATCTGTTTACGTCTTCCTCTATCTCTTTTTTCAGTGTCCTGTAGTTTTCCGTGTATAGGTCTTTTACCTCCTTAGTTAAGTTTATTCCTGGGTATCTTAATTTTTTTGGTGCGATGGTAAATGGGATTGCCTTTTTAGTCTCTCTGTCTGTAAGTTCACTATTGGTGTATAGAAAGGCCATAGATTTCTTGGCGTTAATTTTGTATCCTGCTACATTGCCGAATTCATTTATTAAGTCTATTAGTTTTTTGACGGAGTCTTTCGGATTTTTTATGTACAATATCATGTCGTCTGCAAATAAAGACAGCTTTACTTGTTCTTTTCCAATTTGGATGCCTTTTATTTCTTCTTCTTGTCTAATTGCAATGGCTAATACCTCCAGTACTATGTCAAACAGGAGTGGTGAGAGTGGGCATCCCTGTCTTGTTCCTGTTCTTAGGGGAAATGTTTTTAGTTTTTGTCCATTGAGTGTGATGTTTGCTGTGGGTTTATCATATATAGCTTTTATTATGTTGAGGTATGAGCCTTCTATTCCCACCTTGTTGAGAGTTTTTATCAAGAAAGGGTGTTGGATTTTGTCAAATGCTTTTTCTGCATCAATTGATATGACTATGTGATTTTTATCTCTCAATTTGTTTATGTGATGTGTCACGTTTATTGATTTGTGGATATTATACCATCCTTGCATTCCTGGGATAAATCCCACTTGGTCATGGTGTATGATCTTTCTGATGTACTGCTGGAGCCGATTTGCTAGAATTTTGTTGAGGATTTTGGCATCTATGTTCATGACGGATATTGGTCTGTAATTCTCTTTTATTGTGTTGTCTTTATCTCCTTTTGGTATTAGGGTGATGCTGGCTTCATAGAAGGAGCTTGGAAGTGTTCCTTCCTCTTCAATTTTTTGGAATAGTCTGAGGAGGATAGGTTTTAGTTCTTCCTTGAATGTTTGGTAAAACGCTTCTGTGAAGCCGTCAGGTCCCGGGCTTTTGTTTGCCGGAAGCTTTTTGATGACTTCTTCAATTTCGTCCATAGTTATTGGCCTATTGAGCTGTTGAGATTCTTCTTGATTGATTTTTGGAAGGTTGTATTTTTCCAGAAATATGTCCATTTCCTCTAGGTTGTCCAGTTTGTTGGAATAGAGCTGTTCGTAGTATTTTGTAACAATCCTTTGTATCTCAGCGGGGTCTGTTGTTATTTCACCTCTTTCATTTCTGATTTTGTTTATTTGGGTCCTCTCTCTTTGCTTCTTGGTGAGCCTGGCTAGAGGTCCATCAATCTTGTTTATCTTTTCAAAGAACCAGCTCTTGGTTTTGTTGATCTTTTGTATTGTTTCTTTGGTCTCTATGTCATTTATCTCCGCTCTGATCTTTGTTATTTCCTTCCTTCTGGTTACACTGGGCTTTTCTTGCTGCTCTTTTTCTAGCTCTTTGAGTTGTAGGGGTAGGTAATTTATTACCATTGTTTCTTGTTTTTTGCAATAGGCTTGTAGAGCTATGAACTTCCCTCTCAAGACTGCTTTCGCTGTGTCCCATAGATTTTGGATTGTTGTGTTTTCATTGTCATTTGTTGCCATGATGTCTTTTATTTCTTCTTTGATCTCTCTGGTGACCCAGTCCTTGTTTAATAGCATGCTGTTTAGTCTCCATGTGTTTGATTTCTTTGGATTGTATTTATTGTAGTTGATTTCCAGTTTTATGCCACTGTGATCTGAGAAGATGCTTGATATAATTTCTATCTTCTTGAATTTGAAGAGACTTTGCCTGTGACCCAGCATATGGTCTATCTTTGAAGATGACCCATGTGCACTTGAGAAGAATGTATATTCTGTGGCTCTGGGGTGAAATGTTCTGAAGATGTCAATTAATTCCATCTGGTCTAGTGAGTCATTTAGGATTGCTGTTTCTTTGCTGATTTTTTGTTTAGAGGATTTGTCCAATGGTGATAGTGGGGTATTAAAGTCTCCTACTATGATTGTATTGTTATTAATCTCTCCCTTGATATCCTCCAGGAGTTTTTTTTTATGTATTTGGGTGCTCCTATATTGGGAGCATATATGTTTACCCGAATTATTTCTTCTTGTTGGATTTCTCCCTTTAGTATTATGAAGTGGCCTTCCTTATCTCTTGTTATGGCATTGACTTTGAGGTCTATTTTGTCAGATATAAGTATTGCTACCCCAGCTTTTTTTTCATTTCCATTTGCCTGAAAGATATTTTTCCATCCCTTCACTTTCAATCTGTGTGAGTCTCTTGTTCTGAGGTGGGTCTCTTGTAGACAGCATATATATGGGTCATGTTTTTTTATCCATTCAGCCATTTGATGTCTTTTGATTGGAGCTTTTAGTCCGTTTACATTTAAAGTTATTACTGAAAGGTATTTGTTTGTAGTCATATCTATTTTTGTGTCTGTATTCCTTCTTACCTGTTTATTTCTTCTTTTTACAGTATTCCCTTTAGCAATTCTTGCATTTCTGGTTTGGTGGTGATAAACTCCCTGAGTCTTTTTTTGTCTGCGAAGCTCCTGATTTCCCCTTCAATTTTGATTGATAGTCTTGCTGGATATAGTATTCTTGGATTCAGTCCTTTGCTTTGCAACACTTTGTATACCTCCTTCCATTCACTTCTAGCTTGTTGTGTTTCTGTTGAGTAATCATTTGACAATCTGATGGGTGTTCCTTTGTAGGTAACTCTCTGTCTCTCTCTTTCCGCCTTTAAGATTCTCTTTTTATCATTTATATTTGCCATTGAAATTATGGCATGTCTTGGTGTGGGTCTTTTGGGGTTGATCCTGCTTGGGACTCTCTGTACTTGCGTAACTTTTATCTGTCCCATAACCGGGAAGTTTTCTTCATTATTTCTTCCAATAGATTTTCTAATCCCTGCTGCTCTTCTTGTCCTTCTGGCAGCCCTATTATACGCATGTTACTTCGCTTCATGTTGTCCCGAAGCTCCCTTAGGCTTTCCTCCTGCTTTTTAATTTTTTTCTCCAATTGCTGTTCAGATTGAGCTTGTTTCTGTACCTGATCTTCTAACTCACTAATTCGGTCCTCTGCTTCTTGTAGTCTACTGTTGAAACTTTCATGGTGTTTTTGATTGTAGCTATATCACTTTTCATTTCTTCCTGATTCTTCCATAAGTTGTTGATTTTCTCATCCATCCGATGTATAAATTCCACGACCATTACTCTGAACTCCTTTTCGGTCATGTTGGAAGCTTCAGTTTCACTAATTTCCTTTCTTGGCGACTCCACATTTTCTTTCCTCTGTGAGTTGTTTCATTTTCCCATTCTGGCTATCACCAGGAAGCTCAGGCTTCCGTTTGCGTGGACCTGGGCCATGTGCTGTGGGGACTTCGTTCCACCCGAGTTTCACTGAAGTGCTCTGACACTAGGACGTGTGGCTGCCTTTGGTTGGTGGGAACCAGACTTGCCAGGGTCAGTGTTCCCAGTGTTCCATGTGGTCTCGTGTGCACACTTAGAATCAGGGGCCCTGTCTGCACCACACTGTTGGTATGTGCCGAAAATGAGATCCTTAGCATGTGCCAGTAGTCAGAGTTTCCCTTTGTCTGCACCAAGAATCGAGTGTCAGAGTCTCTGTTGCCTTGTGCGGTTTCTCGTTGAGAATCAGGGTCCCTGTGTGTGCAAGCACCAACAATTGGGGTCGTTGGCTCTTAGTGTGAATGCGCTGTGAGTCAGGGATCCCAGGCATCTGTGTCCGATGTGCCAAATTCCCTGAAGTGGAGCTGTGTCCTGTGTGTGCTCTCTCTACTAAGCCAAACCGGCTAGGGCGCACACTCTCAAATCCCTGAAGGTGAGCTGCATCTGTGCACTCTTCCAGAATCCCCGAAGAGGGGCGGAGTCCGTCCTGCGCGCCAAATTCCCCAAAGGGAAGCCCCTCTGTGGATGCTCTAAGATTCCCCGAAGGGGAGCTGTGACCCGCAAGCCATATTCCCCCCAATTACCCGAAGGGGAGCCCTCTGTGCACAGTGACAGATTTCCCCGAAGGTGAGCTGCTTCTGTCCCGTGCGCCAAATTCCCTAAGGCGGAGCGTGTCCCTGCGCAAAGCTCTGCAGCTTGGGTGAGGGGCGTATCTATCAGTTACTATGGCGCTATCCGCGCGCGCCTGCGGGGAGGGGGATAGGCTCTTTGACTCACGGGAATCTGCGGGGAAGTCTAGATTCTTGTTGTTTCTTCGTCTGAAGCTGTGATAGCAGTTCTCTGTCCCCAGTGGCTGCAGGGTCCTGGTTTGTGTCAGAAGCCAGGATCCGAGTCTCAGGCAGCTCTGTTTCTCAAGATGGCGTGGTCTCCGCGTCTGCACCAGCCGCCGAGAAGTGTCCGCTTTGTGCGTGGGGCTCCGCCATCTAGGACTGCCCGGTTAGGCAGCCCCTTGGAAGACCTGCAGAATCTAACTGACACTAGCTCATACACACAAACACACCACACACGGCTACACGTCTGCACTCTCCTCTATGGGTTCCTCACTCACACTCTCTCACTCCCTACCTTCTTGCCGGTCGCCATCTTTTTCTCTCCAAGACATGCAGAACTTTGAACTAAAATGCTTATTCCCTTTGCCTTTCCAGACACCCACAATGGTGAAAATTCTAGTTTTTCTTTATACCTGTGAGCTCATGCAATATTTAATATTTTTAAATTGCAGGCCTGAAAATCAGGATAGTGTTAACTTGTTTTGTTGTAAATCCATTCCCCTAAGACATTTTTATGGTGATCATTTCTTTATGCATTAATTTACACTGCCTTTATCTCTTTGGTTGAAAAGTCTGGTCAAAAATTTTGCCAATTTTTAAAATGAATTAATGTTTTAAACAATAGGCAGGTAGTTCAGAAGCTAAGAAATCTACTTTCTTTCATCATCCCCAGCTTTAGTAAATGTACCCTCAAAATCTTCTGAACTCATGGTGTGAAATCTTTTCTGCATGAAGTCAAGACCTCACACACTGTAGGCGACCCTGAGGCAGAGCTCTTCTAGGCTGGTTATGTCTGGGCATGGGCATGTTTTCCGATGGTGTTAGGCGACCCTGTAGAGCCTAAGACCATCAGAAAACACAGATATTTACATTATGATTCATTAACAGTAGCAAAATTACAGTTAGGAAGTAGCAACGAAAATAATTTCACGGTTGGGGGTCACCACAACGTGAGGAACTGCATTAAAGGGTCGTGGCATTAGGAAGGTTGGGAACCACTGCCCTAGGAGATCTGTCCGTCTTTTGCAGTTAGCCAAGCCTATGGACGCATCTTGTCCCTCCCCAGCCATCACTCACTCTGCCACAACACTTTTATTCACCTAACTCCATGGCTGGGTTTCTATCCTGCTCGGCTGTTGAGAAAACTACATTACCCAGAAGGCACTGCAACAGTGTGGGCGGAGCCAAAGGGCATTTTGGTGTCTGCGCATCCGGTTAGGGCGGGACTTCCGCCTTCCTCCTTGTGGTGGTCATTTTAACCTGTTAGGCGTGTTCACAGAGTCACAGGCTTCAGGGCACCGGACTGAGTAGGAGGAGGCCTGGGAGGCCGCTGCCTGCGGTGCAGGGTGTGTCTGAGGCCCCTGGAGCCCCAACAGACCGAGACCGGGGTCCCCCTGCCTCCCGGATTCTCTCTGCTCACAGCGTTCCCGCATCCTGACCCCCCTGAACCCTCCAGCCTGGGGGCCGGCGCCGCTCAGGTCCTGCCGCCCAGGTCCCAGCGTCCGGAATGGTGAGTCCCTGGTGGGTGACACGTGGGTGATGGGGGAAGAGGGTGGAAGGCTGCAGTGCCACCTTGTGAGGACGTGATGGTGACACTGAGCGGGGAGGATTGGGAAACCCGGGCCTGTTTGGGGTCTAAAGGCAACAAAGAGATGAGGTGTGGTTCAGCGTGAGGAGTTTTACTTTCATTCTCAGAACGCTGGGGCCATAGATGGTTGTGAAAAAAAAGAGGGACATTTTCTGAGGCAGGATTCTAACTTTCCCTAACATTGCTCAGAGGAAGAACAGACTAGAAGACAGAGGACAGCGGTTGTGGACAGGAAGGGGAAGTCCTGTAAATGATAAGATAATGTTCAAGAGTGAGCACTGGGGACTGAGGCTCAAGATAACACAGGCATCTGGAGGGCACCTGGCCTCCGGGCTGGGCAAGGGCACTGAGCAGCCTGAGCCCATAGAGGCTGGTGGTTGCCAGGCTCCCAACAGACCATTATCTTTCCACAAATTCCTGAAAATGCAGAATCGATTAGGTGTACGGGTTTGTGGAGCTTATTTAGGGCCTCACCCCCTTGTGGCCTCTGAGATAGTAGAGTCCTGGGACTGTCAGCCGCTCTTGTATCCCGTGGACCTGGGGACTTTGAACAGACACTGAGCCCATCTCCTAAGGCCAGGAGGAGGGCTACATGGAGTGGACCTTGTTTTTGGCAACCAGTGTAATCAGTGCGAGGTCCTCCAGACACAGGTTCCAGAATGTGCAAAGGCTTGGAGTAAAGAGGGAGCCGAATCAGGAACCTGCAGGTTTGTTTTTCAAAATACATATTTATATTTATTGATTTTTGATGTAGAAAGGATGGGGAGATGGGGGGAAGGCGAGAGAGACAGAGAAACACGATGAGCAAAAAACAGGGATTGGTTGCCACCTGCACAATCTCTACTGTGGATCCAGCCCACAACCCAGGCATGTGACCTCACACCAGTGCATGGGTCTATGCTCAACCAAATGAGACACATCATCTAGGACAGTATATCACTTTAATACAGGGAATCGTGGTCAGATTGTTAATGGTAGTAGTAGTCAGAAGGGACAGTGTGAGCCTGAGGAATGGCTTTCTTCCTGGGGCCACTGTTTGTGAGAAGTGGGTGTCACAACACAGCTTAGGGACAGAAGTTGTCCTGTAGAGTGTGGGGGAGATATAATCGTTTAGCAGTGGCCAATGCCTTTAAAAGGTGAATGGACCTGAGATTAATTGGAGGACAAAGAATAATTCAAACAAGATGAGACTGAGGCTGGTACGTATCAACTTTTCTAAACTCTCACCAGGATTTTCTTGTGACTCTTGGTGTGGCCTGGCTGTGGGGAGTTGCAGTCAGTCTTGTGGATTATCTAAGAGGCTTGAGTGGTCATCTATGAGACTCACTGGGCATGGTGCAGAGAGCCATTGGGGCTGGGAGTTGAGTGAAAGTTAAGTGAGAGACGTTGGCTCTGACTAGTGAAGTGACATCAAGTGCAGCATCACAGGAGGTGGACTATGGATATCTGAGATCTGATTGTTGTTCTTAATAGTTGAGGTTAATGGAAATAAACAGTCATGGAGAGAGGCCTACGTAGCAAGACTCAAGGCTGCCTCTATGAGTGTGGACTATCAGAGTCTGGGTAGTGCTTGATCCTGATTCAATATGGCAACCATCCTCTGACCACACATGCTGAGTAATAAGTAAAAGTCCTGAAGATGAGTATGGGGGCTGGGCCTGTGGAAGTGCAGGTTTGAGAGAGGTGTGGTAGAAAGAGTGATGTGCACTCGGAGAGGGAAGGTGAATTCATGGCCACAACACCATGACATTGACATAGAGTGAATGAAGGAAGAGTCTGTTTCTGGTGGTCCCTGGGTGTAACAATAAGAACTTTAGGGTAATTGCCTGAAAAGAGAGGAGTTTGGGTGCTACATTCTAGGTTAAGAGCTTAGGTGCTATTTAACTAACCACCTGTCTTTTATTGTTGGTTGAGACGCACTGGTTGAAAGGAATGAGATAGCATTAATCAGTGTTATCCAGGCTTGTAAATCTCCACTGGCACAGGTAAGTAAGAAGGGTAAGAGAGAAATAGATTATGGAGGTGGTGAACTATAATTTTGGAAAAGAAGTTGATTAAGATATAATTTATCCACACTACGGCATATTTGCATTTTATTTGTAGTTGTACCTCAAGGAATGAAGCTGTGTGAGAGAAGTGTTGTTCAAGGAACTATGTACAGCGGGTAGTACAAAGCAATGGCCTCAGCACATTTGGATTGGGGTCAAGAGGGTGAAGTGTGATGCCATTTTTTGGCATCTTATTGCAACAATCTGAGGGACTACAATGCTATTTCCTGAGAAAACAGTATCAAATCACTCACACTCTATGGCCAACATATCTCTCTAACCTATATATTGACACCCACTGTATTGATAAGAGGCAGTGTGGCGTACCTGGGAGGTCCAGAGCTCAGGTATCTTCTATCTACTCAACTGCCTTAACCTTTTGCATTCAGATGTCAAGTGTGACTCGACACGGTTAGCATTAGAATAAAGTAATTGAGAAAAAAGCAAGCGAGTGCAAAGGGTTAATTGTTGTTGAAAGAAAAATATCAGCAGGAAAATAAGAAGACAGTGGGTTTCATGGGATGAAGGGCTGGTATTTTCTCTGATGTGTAGAGTGGAAAGAGCCGATGTGTGTGGAGGGTGGGTAGTAGGATAGACTTATAATGTTAGGAGTGACTCTGATCATGAGCTGTACTGTCCCCATTATGACAGGATGTGAACTTTGAGGACGTGGCCATTGCCTACTCTCAGGAGGAATGGGGAATCCTTGATGAGGCTCAGAGACTTTTGTACTGCGAGGTGATGCTGGAAGTGTTTGCACTTGTGTCATCTGTAGGTAAGACCTTCACATTCTCCCAGTGTCCTGAGGTGATGACCTCTCTTCCTTTATGGCTCAGCCGTAGCTTTCTCTCTCCCACAGGCAGAACATGGTGTCTGCTAATGTCCCCCACTGTCCTGTCAAAAGTGCTGTGTCTGC